>CM062819.1:1471156380-1471756380 GCA_031772625.1 Pinus tabuliformis
ATATTTATCTCCTTCACTCACAATACACAAAGTATCACACACCCAAAATCAACACCATAGGGGACCCCACGACTTCTTGTCGATATAGAATTTTTTTAAACCTAGCCCCATTATTAGGAGGTGTTCCAAGACTCCCACCATTTAGGTGTAGAGGACCTCACTCAACCAGCATTATTGGATCTTCCTTTATTGGCACATATTTTCTTAGAACTCCTCCTTGGCAAGGTACACCGTTCACTACTCCAAAAGGATCCCCACATGCTATCCCCTTTGGGAGCACACACACCTCTCATTTAGGAAGTCCCTAAGATACCCATCGAGGTAATTCTCTCGAGACATCCCCATAGAGGACTCCATTGCATATAACTATCAAGAATCAATTTACGATGGCAAGTAATGCACAAATCCCATTCTTAGCTTCGCTAAACCTACCAGATTTAAGACAGCTAACCAATGACCTGATCTCCCATGGCAAAAAAATTTCTAGCTGTGCCCACCGAGCTTCCTTTGGACATTCCAAAATTCAAGGGAAAACAGAGGAAAGAACCAGGAAACTATGTCATGAAGTTTCACCCGTGGTGTTCGTCTAATAGTATCAGAGAATATACTATTAGATTATGACTGTTTTAATGCACCCTAATAGGGCCCACTGCAAAATGGTATGTGGAATAGCCTTCTATGTCACAAGGGAACTTCTTCTCATTAGATAATTCTTTCCTCACCTAGTTCCAACTCCTGGTCTGCCATGTTTCGGGTCTGGAACTCCTTACTCACTTCAAACAAACACCTATTACTCACATCTTGGATCATCTCCATGAATGGCGAAAACATCGTAGCCTGTGCATAACCCAATTTGAAGATAAATTCCTCTTGGACTTTTTCCTCACATGCCTCACATTTGAAATATCTAAGAACGTGGAAAATTCATCCCCGCAAACCAAGGAAGAATCCATTAGTAAATCCCTACAACTAGATCTTATCTATACCCAGTGTGGGTACATTTGTCATGTGCTTCCAAATGCCCCGCACTTGTAAACCTATAGAGAGATCCCAGACGCATCTAATGCTGATAACGGATTAATTCGGTCCCTCTTCCAAAATCAACACAGAAATAACTACCAATACTCTGGGTATTCGTTCAATGGCTAAGCATATGATGTTACACAAAATGAACCATCATTGCAACATACAGGGTATTATAATGGTCAACCCACACCTATGCAGAATATAGTCAATATGGTTAACCAATACCAACCCCATAAAGGAAGCTTGTATCCTCCCCCTCACGGAAACAAATACTCCTCTAGGAATATGAACATGAGGTCGGCTCCCCTGAGTCAATACATTAACCAAGGACAAGGAAACCAATATTCTCCTTTCCCATCACAACAACAAAACATCCCACCAATGCAAAATAATGGATGGGTGAATCTAGTACAACCTTCTCTCACTTCACAACAACAATCAGAGGAAAAACTGAATTCATCTAATCCTTCCAATGCTACTAAGAAAAAATAAAAAGTAGCCAAAGGGAGAACCCGAGCAAGGGTCAATAATCAACAACAACTCCCATAGGCACTAGGAAGGGGCAACCCCAACTAGAATCAAAACCATGGAACAACCAATAATAAATCATAGAAACAAGGCAAGAAAATAAGTCTACGGAGTAATCATACATGTGCTATCTATGGGGAGTACAATCATTATACCCACCATTGTCCTCAACTTCCTAATTTAAAAAGGATACAAGACAATAGGGGGCAAGGTGGTCAAAAAAGTGCATTGATCCAGAACCCCTTCCCCCATCAGGGAGTCGTTAAAACTTAGCAACAAAATCCCCAACCTTATCCATTTGGAGGAAACCCCCATAAAAATCCTAATCATGATAGTGTCATGACAAGAGAAGATATCCTCTTGAAAACATAGAATAAAAGTTATAAATCTCCCCTAGAGCCTAATCTGTCCACTTTTTCTAGGAAAATACCTACGGGGTTGTTGACCATCCATTGAACTTCTATAGAAGCCATGCATATGATGGTCAAAGGACCATTACGATGCGTAGGACACAAATCAAAAGATGCTCATAGCTACAAAATAGTCAATGACTTAGCACAATCACCATAAGCTATGTCAGTGCTAGAATTCCCACAAACATGCTCAACCCAACGAAAAGCCTTACTTTCTGCTCTAGGTGCAATTGACCCAGTTGATTCCCACCCAATAATATTTGACGTAGACAAAGCTACTCCACATCTACCCTCAGCCATCACTTTCCAAAACCTAGTATCAATCCAAAATATCAACATCCATCGTTGCATCATCAATGAAGGGGCTTCCACATGTATCATGTCCAAATCCATTTGGCAGAAAGTAGGATCCCATGAACATAAGCCTTCTGACATAATGCTCAGAGCATACGACATGTGCCCTTTTTCTCCTATCAATTTATGCCCTAGCATTTCAAGTAAGTTGCCTGGGAAAATTGTGTTAATAGACATTGAAGTACTAGACGCCCAGTTGGATTACAACATCCTACTAGGCCAAAGTTATATGTAGGAAATGCTTGCAGTCGCCTCCTCAGTGTTCAGAGTAGCAATGTTCCCCCATGATGGAAAGATCATTACTATTGATCAAGTCACATACTACAAGAAATAAACCTTATCCACACCAGATGGTGTGTTTTCCTTAGTATCATCCTCCTGTGAGGTAATCATTGCTTACACTGAGCTCATCCCAGGCTAGTTCAAGCAACAAAATCTCCTAGGAACATTCCCAGGAGACCCTCTAGTAAGACAAGAGCTTGTCCCAAATATTAGAGCATCGGTGTGCATGATGGCTTCATCAAACACGACCCAAAACCCGGAACCAGTACCAGACACCACACCCTTTGCAACTGGTGATTTCATTACTCTACTCACGCCATTACACAAACCCCCCTTTTATGCCCCCCACCTAGCTTTGTCTTGCACAAAGCCATGGAAACCTTTACATTACCAAATATGGCTCTCAAGATACTGGTATGGTATCTGGTCCACATGACCATGTCAGCTGACACATGACACATTCCAGTAGGTAACATCCTTGTACCTACATCTTAGGAAACCATCCTTACTTGAAACTATCCTACACCTACACCAACTAAGGTCAATAGAAAGGCTAAAAAAATGGTAAAAGAGGAGAACCCTCAACCTCCTACAGGGCCTTGCAACCCTGTGCATTATGGGAATAATTTTGGCACCCAACCCACATATGCCTCGAATTAGATGAGTTAAAAACTCTCATGAATGCCCCTAAAACATCAGTAACCCAAACTCCACCAATAGGAGAAAAAAGCATACCTTTGCGTAACAAAGAAATACACACCAACCATGCATGCGCTATATGCTAAAAACATGGGCACTATACTCATCAATGTCCTGCTATCCCTCGATATAGAGAGCCATTAAACAAACTCATTGAAGCCAACATGAATGAGTTGATAGCACAAACCCACCCTCAAATAGACAATAAATGTCAAAACATATTCTACGTTCAAGAAAAGGCAGCTTTGTGCTTTAAAAAACCTGCCTACAACAAATGAAGGCAGTGTAAGCAACAATAACCCTCGTCCGCTTTACCATGTGCTATATGTGATGACCCTACTCATTCGATAAACCTCTCCCTAGAACTATGGAAACTTATCAAAAACACCTGATCACCCAGGTTGCTGAAAGAATCAAACTTAGACACCAACACCGTATAGACACTATCTGCCAGGAGAACCATCATAAGAGGAGGTGCCCCCACTTTCGCAAAATCCGCAAAACGTTGAGTTTTGTATGTAGATTCATGAACAAAAACTATTATATGCTGGACTCAAATATAGAATCCACAAAATCCATCTCCCTAGCTAGTGAAGAAGGACCCCTAGATGTCTTATTTGTGTTTGAGTAGAAAAGGCAACCAGCAAGAAAAATGGGTCCCTGTCATTTCACCTCCCATCACGATCACTAATCTAGATCAAGCCAAAAGAAGCCTAAAACCATCTAGAAAAAAAAATCACCTATCACATGCACCCAGTATGATAAACCCAACTATTTGGTCAATAAATTCCATGAACTAAGTAAGTTCAAAGACATCTTCTGCTTAGTGTCCCACATCCCCCACAAGCACCTGTCCAATCAAGAAAAAATCACACGATTTTATTGTCACATATGCTCTCAATTCCATCACACAAGGAATTGTTAGTACCTTCCACGGTTCTTTATAGCAAGAGAAGCACTAAAACAAATCCATAAAAGTATTCCATGACATACCAAGACCATGACCCAAAGATGGATACCCCCATAGGATATCCTATCACGCAACATCAATGAGGCATCATCATCCCACACTATGAGTAGCATCACCTCTCATACAATCTATTCGGTTAGTTCTGAACCAATACATGGAAACTCTTCCAAATCCCCTCCTAACATAAACAATATCTCTATAATGCATGCATTTCCAAAACAACAATCCCTTCAAAAATACGGTCAAGACCTCACCCCTCAGAGATTCACCGAGGGGGAGTTGGTCTGCCGCTAGGATGTCACGCAGAAAGGAGTAGGAACTAGAAAGTTCGAAACCCTTTGTAAGGGTCCATACATCATCAAGAATTGCCTCCTTAAGGGGGCATACATACTATTAGATCCCAATCATACTTTCCTAAAAAATCCCGCCAATGGTCTGCCTCAAAATATTTCACCCATAAAATGCTACAGTAGACGTGTATGTATCATGACTTATTTTCTATGATGATCACCTCATCATGGATTTATTCTAAAAAAAATATCTCATCACGTGTCAATAGATGGATCTTCTGCGATATTATCACCATGGGTTAGTTGAACGTGCATCTCGATGGTTGCAAAATCTCACCCCTCAGCTTGGCCCATATACTCTCTTGACAGGTCACCTCTTCTCTTTAATGGACTTTTTATTGTGTTAACCAACAACAATCAAGTAGAATAAGATGCCATAATAGGCCTCTTGGTCGATGCCCACCACCTAGGTATCCATCACCTGCATGTATTCCTTGATTCCCGGTTATTAGTATCACACTGAAACATGACCTTTCAAATCCATGATCCATGTCTTTTTCAAAAATATCTGCATGCACAAAGGTTAGCTAGATATTTTGATCAAATCACATTTACACATATACCAAGAGATCAAAATCATATAGCTAATCACATCGCTAATCAAATCCTATACTGGCATGCATCACATATATATAACCATCAAGATACATAAAACATCAACATCAGATACATCTTAAAAAAAAATGCATAAATACACCAAAAGTATAGACACATATAACACATCATGAGAGCTGCCAAAAATGATCTAGTATACACATCAAAAAATATGTGAGTACAAAAATTCATTGGCCAATGACCAGGAAGAATAAGTCAACATAATATAGGGCAGCATCCTCATAAATGGGTGCTTGCCCTCACACATACATCATCTCATCAAAAAAGAAAAAACTAGCAAGTCTATCTAGGGCCTTGACGTAAAAATCTCTGCATCTAGAGCCAAAATAGGACCATCCGTAGCCGTAGCCATGATAATGCGTTGCAAAACCAGTCAGTGAGACTGCTCTTTGGACATCATCGTCTCGACAATGTCCTCTACTAGGTTGACCCATCCATCAACAGGAAACCATCTAGTTAGGGACTCAACTTGCCCCCAAGTATCACGGTAACCTCGTAACTCTACCTCATCAGCTGCTAAGCACGCCTCTGCGTCCTCATCATGCATACGCAATCTCACTGCATCCTCATCTGCCACTACCATGCCTCCCTCTCCAGACAGCCCACCAATCTCAAACTGGCATCGGTCGCCCTGCACTACCCCAATTAATAGTTGGTGGCCTTGCCACCCTCGGTCTTTATGGAACAGGGGCAACCCATGCAACACCCATGTGCCTTAGATCGTGGCCTACTAGATAGGTTAGAAGATGCCCTCACGACCCCGCATTTGCAAGTAAACAAAACATAGTGTCAACATTGCCGTAAATAGAAAACCATAAACAATATATGAAAGCACACATATGTATGCAAATGTGTAAATAAAAATATACCCGCTGGTCCCCAAGTAGCAACCTGAGGAAGCCCCATATTTGGAACTCCTTGGAAGTCTACTATGTGATAAGGAAAGTTTGGGATCAGGTGAGGATTAGAGTTAAACCAATCCTCTACCATGGCGCTCCAATAGCGCCCCACCGCTCCACCACCAGCTCTCGGCATCACCACTGTCTAGTGACGCATGCGTGGGTCCCTAACACATCCCGCTGATACTACAAGAATTAGGCACAACATGAATACTGACTCATATAGTATGTTATTGAGCACACTCCCATAAAAAAAGCTCCTTGGAGTTATGTGCTCTACCCGTGTGAGCTGCGATAACATCCCTGATGCAATAGTGGCGCTCAATCAAAGAAGTGTCCCACATGTAGCTATTGGAATACTGCTATATGAGGCCTTGAACAATGGTTGGGGGATGCTGACCCCACAAATCTAGAAATCATAGCCAGCATTGCTCACTTGACTAAATCCAAAACCGCTGCAACCTTAATGCAACCTCATCATAGGGGTTAGGATCACAGTGACTCTCACCCACTGGCTTCATCCAACGTTGAATATCCACATGACTGACGGGTAGTGGATAGGGAAGTGCCTCCCAATGAGGCATCAAACCTATAACAAAATAGATATCGGTATGAACCGGTATCAGAAGGTCTATGAGAGAGATGACCATCACCTAATAGTTTGAGTTCCAACACTATACTAGAAGACATAGGAACTTGTCCTGTGACCTCATCACGAGGTTCTAAAGAAACTTCAAGAGCCCCCACTACACCAACATCTGTCTAGCTACATGATCTTGTGCCACAGAAGTACATAGCCTCACCCAATCCCTGTCCTGTCAGATCATCCTGCCACCCAAGATAACACATTTCAAACCAAAAAATAAATCCCCCAGGTTATCAAAAAATAAAAAGAGGGTAAAAATCAATGAAAAATATCCTTTTTACCCACCGCACTCCTATTTCCCAAATAGATGCACGATGTGCGCACCTATATCTTACATAGGTGCGCGCCCATCGCACAGTCCACTAGATAAGCCACAACGAACCCTGAAGGGGTCTGCCACAACATTTTCCCTCTCAAATGCACAATGCGTGCGTATGAGTGGGATTTTTGTGCGGAGTCACTGCGCAAAACCCCAAGGTATGTGCGACAACCATGCTACTCCAGATGAGTCGTCCACACAGCCAAGAAATATTAACCCTAAAAGGTTGTACATGGGACCCCTGTATGACCTACCTAACCTAGAAACTAGCAAATTCAAGAAGGCTAAGGCACAAGCTTTTACCTAGATGTCTTCGCATGAATCCATGGTACTCAGGTTGACTACAACAGAAAGAAAAATTCCAAAGGTGCGCTCTGATCTCCATAACTCAGCAATGCAAATGAGGGATATTTGGGCCCCTTCGCCCTATCTATCGTTGATTTTTCCATCTCTTTCGGTCCATTACAAAATCTTGGGATATCCATTTACAAAACTGGAAGAGTCGCAAAGATTAATACCACGACATGTTCATCATGGAATTCTTCGTTCTGGTAAATGCAAAAAATCATTTTTTGTCTTGTCGCACACTTGAAAACTCATGTTAGGTATCCCTCGAATTCTCTAAATCCATAACATTCATTATATATGTATTTCTTGAACAATTATTTCACTTGGGGTATTGGTGGTGTCCATTGTAGGAACATCGCACATGATCCACTTCAACCAAAACCTTGGCAAGAAAAGAACAAAGAAGGTATCATTCCCTACTCAGCATGATAGGCTTCCTCCTAAAGCTTCGGATATCCTAACATCATTCCTCCAGAATGCAGCATAAGGCCCATCAGCTTGACCATGTTTATCACAATCTCACCCTTGCATATGATAAACATTCACGTCGGAAAGCTCGTTGCCCTCATGGCTCACTTCATCTTTGTATACCCTTCTTCAATAAAATGAGCCATGACCACTCACTTCGGCCAGGGAACCATCTCATGTAGATATCTTGAAGTTTAGCCTCATTATGATACACTCATTACACATACACCCCAGTTCTCGGGCCATATCAAGTATTAAACAGATGCACCACGCATCCTACATTTTCCATGTCATTCATGTTGCATATCTCATTTGTGTCACATCAGCCGCCCCACCAAACCAACATGGAGACCAACTAATGGGGCCCCCACCCTTAGAAGATACACCACACCTCTATGAAGGTTACTATCATCATGGGGCACCCATCCCTATGGCTGTACATCCAAACCACCCTCATATTCTTTTGGAAAGTGTACAAATATCTTTTCACAAAAAAAAAAATATCCCATCCACATTTTGTTTTTACAATTCATGACCTGCGCTTGGCGGTAGTCTCCAGTCACCTTTGGTCAAATCTTACATCTCACCGGCAAATAAAATTCCATTTTCCATGTCTATCAAAACTTGCTCACACCCATCTTGGAAATCCTATCGAATCCAGGTCCATCACCATCAATAAACATGTTTTGATTGCCACCATTTGCACATCAAGCTCTGACCTCAAGATAACTACCCATATCCTCCTATATCAATATCTCTCATTGGCATTCCTATCTGACCCAAGTTAGTACAATCTGTTCATATCTCACATTGATTCCTCGACTCAACATGTCAGTTTATTAACGCCCATTTTCTGTCGACTTCAACAAATACTCAAATTATTGTATGTGGTTCCTTATTTAGTTTATGTTTATGTATGCATTGTTTCCACTATTTACAATGTTGTTTTTATTTAAGTCTGTCCACTAACAACATGAATTTTGATTGTGATCCTTTGCAGAGAACAATAAACTACTAAGGGGGTGTCTTTTGGTACACTTGTGCTCCAAAAACACTACAACACAACAAATATTTGTTTCCACACTCAATTCTACCATGACTTTCATACACTCAGTCCTACGATATCTTAGGTCTACCATTATTGTGAAACCAATCCAATTATTCCTCTACAAAAATAAATTTAATTTTTGGCGCTTAGTCCAACACACATTACCTTTTCCAAACTTGTATTCCTACATGTGTTACCTAACATGCTCAATTATTTTTGACACAACAATATTTCCACTCTGACTTTTTTTTTGGTGTGTGTTGTCAATGCATGCGAAAGCCCGAGTAGTGACAAATACCATGATGGTTTGGTGCCATTGCAAGCATTCCAAGCCATCCCTAAGTTTCATGTCAATAGCATTGGATACCACCTAAGTGGTTTTTGCATCCTTGATATATTTCTATTTGTTAAAAAAAAACAATATGGAATCTTGAATTGTTTAAACTCGCAATTGTAATATTCCTCCAAAAACACACTAAAAATATATATCTATACTCACTCTTAGTTAAATTGTGACACATTGCCATTTGTGTACTATAATAAGAGTACCTCTTAGATTGATCTCTTACTTTATAAAAAATACTTTTTTTTTCTCTTTCTTTCTCCTATTGCTTATAAGCGATCATTAGGGCTAATAGATATATAGGCTTCAAATCAAAATATATTATAGATATTTTTTTGACTACAACACCTATTATTTAATTATTCCCCATGCTTGCTTTTGATTTCCCATTAAGGTAATCTATATATTTATATATATAGAGGATATAAAGGTATATTTTTTATCCTTGCAACATAGGATCACAATACCCACAAGGATTTTCTTAACATCAAGTCGATATTACATTGGTTTACAATGTATATCGTACAAAAACATATGGCTTGAACTTAGGCAATATGGTTCACTAGTTAGACATACTCCATGCACTAACAATAATATTTATACCATACACACTTAATGTTATTTTACCCTCCAGCACCGAGGAGCAATAGTTGTGGGTATCGTTGCCTTACGTGTTTCATTTTCCAAGGGGGTAGGATGCGTCCATGTGACAAGATCACATGTGGATAGTTCAGATCGCTGCTCGAAATCGAATGGTTGGAATGTTGTGAGGGTACAAACCCTAATATTTACTATCCTTTCTAGCCATCATTTTTGGTTGTTTCTCCTTTGTCATTTGAATTCTCTACTATTGCCTAGGGTTTTAACTTATAGGGATGTTATTATAATTTTTCTTGTACGGTTTCTATCTCAGAGAATTCAACTTGTATGGAAATGACTCCTCTTGTTGCCAATACAAGGTATTCCCTACCCTTTTCTTCTGGAGGTCATTTTACTAGTTACCAAATGAGTATTATTGTTGTTATCATGTTCCCTCTATTTCTTTTTAGCATTCTTCATTCACTAATGGAATTTTGTTATGGGTTTTGAGGTTATCCAAGGGAATTTCATTTCATTACTGGTTTATCTCAAGTTTCTTACCCAAAGCTCCTTGTCTCCTTTATTTTTCTCTTGAGAGGGAAATTGTGTTTCACAATTCCGTCTAAGCCCTAAATTTCAACCTTAGTTTCTACTATTCTCGAAACTAGCTTATTTATTTTGGGATGTTCTTGTTTCTATCGAATTTCAACTATGAATAGACTCGAGTAATGGCTAGGATTAGGAATCTTTTTCCTCTTCTTGTTAAAAAATAATGTTCATGCTTACAATATGTGTAGAGTTCTAAATTCGTGTTTTACAAGTGTTAATAACAACTACCTTTATAGGTTTGTTTGTTCTTTGGACATTGGACTTTTATGAAGGAAGGAATCATATTAATCCCATCTTGCCACTGAGGTAAAGAATCATTTTCCTCCTATTTCCCTCTTCTTCTTTTATTCCATGTTTATTTAATTATTATCAGCCTTTTTTTCGTCTAATTCCTTCAATCATTAGAGTGTTACTGTTATCAATTTTTGTCCACAATATCCTAATCATTTATTCACGAGTTCTATTAATTTATTTTGTTTCTGTAGGTTTCCATGAGGGTTTCCTTAGGGCTAACTCTTTGATAAGTTAGCTTCAAGATTCTCGCGAGAAGCATCTGTTTTCCTCTGGTAATAGTTCTATTCTTTTTGCCTACATGCAGATAAATGCATACTCAACAATATTTATAAGATAGATTTATATATTTGAGAACTATCTCCTTTTATCAATTAAATAGGCTACAACATTGATTTCGAATTTCACCCAACAATTATTGATATTCATAGCCGTCAAGGAAACTCTCACTAGGTAAAAATTATGATTAAATCCTTAATTCATTTTCTAGATTTTTTCATACGGTAGATATGGCCTTCTAACAAAGGTTTCCTTTTTTGGGTTGTTTTAGGTTAGGCCTTCGACCCAATTCAAGTTAATTTATTTTACATACTCCAATTATATCCTAGGTACAAAAATTCAGGTTAAACTCTTTTATTTATTTTGCAGGCTTTACCTAATACGCAAATGGTAACTAGATTGCTACAACCCTAATTATTTTGTCTTCCACCACAATTTTCATAATTAAGCCTTTGGTTATGTAATAGTGTATAACCTAACTCTTAACAATAAAATGTATTTATATATGTAAAAATGTCTAGCATGAGTCTTCTTACACACAGAAATATTTATGTAAAGAATGTTTACACTTGTGTTTGTAATACTTAGATTTGATTATATAGTTTTTATTTAGCCTAAGTTTCTCTTAATACAATTATTGTGCTCCTCCTTTTTTTTAAATGAGCCTAATTGGTGACATATATAATTGACATAACTAATTTGAAACTAGCCCCTGTTAAGCATCTAGGATTTCATAATTTTCTCTTATGTTTTTCATGGTTACTTGGCCTTAAAACATAAACATGTTATTTACTTTAAAAATTAAAATTATTGTTGTAATATTATTAAAACAAATGAGTCACATACTAACTTTTCTAAGTAACTCTTGTATTAACTATACTTCTATAGGATTCTTAAATCTGCTTTTATTCATGTTCTCTGAAACTATGTGTTACATTTATGTTTTCGATATGTAATTTGTCTTTTAATATTATTTTATATACAAAGCCTAGAGATTTGTGCAACAACTTATTATTTGGAGGTAGTTGGCCTTAATAGTTCAATAGAAATTCCTAATATTTATCAAGAAACACTACATCTATTCTTATCCTATCGACTACATCCATAGACAAACATCATTACGAAATATGATTCTAACACGTATATGTGTGTGTGTGTGTTACACTTGAATTTATATAATAACATATAATTCAACAAATGCATTAATATGATAACACAAATTCATGTAGAACCTCTATTGTAAACTATTGATACCTTTCAATCCACACTTATTCTAAGTATAAAACAACCATTTAATAGCCTTATGAGTTTATACATTATTAAAATGATATAAGTTAAAGAACATGATCATAAATTATTTACTTCTATTAACCCTTGAAAATAAAGTAGGGACCAATTTGTTCCACCCAATCAATGAATTACACTCCATCAACTCCCCCTGAGCTTAGGCTTCTTACCCTTTCTCTTTATTTTAAAATTTTCCAATTGTTCTTTCTTAGTGGTATTTATTTATTCCTTCTCAATAGATTTTTACCAACATCCTACTTCAAGGTCTACCAACGATTCCCTTTACCTACAATTTATTTTTACAAAATAGGATAAATATTTTATTTTTTTCCATTTTAAGCATGCATTTCTCTCTAGCTATGCTTATCCTTATTTGTTGACCCATCATAACCTTCCGTCTAGTTATTTTGTTACTTATATTGCCACCTAACATAACATTTCTCTCTAGTTATGCTATTTCTTGGTGGCAGTCTTTATCCCTAAAATCTTCGAGAATTTTCAAAGGTTATAACTGTGACCACTGTCACATTCCTTTTTCTTTTACATAACTTGGACTCAACCACTTACAATTTTTTGATTAACAAGTAACTCCAAAATACTCACATGCTATTTCCCATATTATTTTCAAGAGAAAGAACATTTATTCATTACTATAAAACTTATTTGCATAAACGGTTTAAACACATTCTTAGCCCACAACCAACATTTCCACTTTAATATTTACAAGCAAATATAAAATAATAAAGTATGTAACATAAATTGCACTAGGGGTATTACAGTGACAATTATCACCAAGTTCTCAAGCTCACGTGTTGAAATATCACTAGATCTCTTATTCATATCAACATTGGTCTTCTTGCAAATGACAATGTTAGCCAAATTCTGACCAATCTTCTATTACCCATCGACATTGATGGTGAGGACATGAAGAATGTGTTGAAAGTATTCATTCACAATCAAACACTCTTTTGCAAAATGCAAGAGCCTCAACAGTTGCATGTAAATATGAGTATTACAATGACCGAGGCCCAATATTTACCGAACCCCCCTATTGTTATGTAATATTGCTAGTCATATTGAATTTAGTTTTTTCATAATGATAACGAAAGAATGCATACTTTAACGGGAAATTTTATGTGATATGGCACTTATCAATTGAAAATTTAAGATCTCTTCCTAAAAGATATGCTCTTTATTTTCACTTATGTGAAGGAAAATTACACACAAGGCTTATATTCTAACCTTAGATAGTATTTTATAGAGTGCAAGTTGAGAACCTTCAATTTCTAGAAACAGTTACGACCACATGGTTGATATCCTCCAATTTCTCAATACAGACAAGGCCAAGTAAACAAGTATCGTCATTTAAGACCAGATATGTGATTTATTTTGATTTTAGGACCTGAGTTTGAAGGTTGTGGAATTTTTGTTCCACCGGTGACTACTCAAATTGTCAAGCCTTCTTCATCAAACGTACTGCTCGATGCAATTGCAATTAATGAGAAGTTCCAACTCTAGCTTGCTTCTTCCTCCTATAATTGTGCATATTAGACTCAGTGCGCTTATGACATACCACTTTCCAACACCTATTTTTGTGGTCGCTAAAGTAAAATAAAAATGGAATGGCTGTCATATTCCGTGTTCATAGTGTAATTGATACACTTAGAAATTACGTATGTGGCCATCTAGGTGCCATCACCATGATTGTGAATAGGATAAGGATGTTTCTTTATCAAAATAAAATACAGACACACACTCCTTATTAAAGTGAAGCATCAGGGTCAATGAAGTCACGGTTTCACGAAAAATAAACTTTTCTAGGCTAAGGGAGGAAGTGAACATCGACTTCAACATATTTTTTGTGAGGCTTTGCTGATCCCATCACCGTTATTTATTATGCTTCGATTTGAATGATTTGATCATAGACAAAGGAAAATATAATTTAGGCACATCAATGAGAGATATATTCAAGACTTGAAACTTGTGAGAAACGCGTGGATAAAGATTCTTAAAGAAAAGAATAGTGAAAGGAATAAAATTTTCATGCAAGGCATTGCATTGGTATTCTTTCAATAATTTTAAGCCATGCGTGGTCTTATAGATGGTCAAATGGTAAACTAGATACTACATTTTAATGAATGTATGATCTTATATCTATTAAATATTGTTGACACCTCTTCATCTCCACTCTCACATGATGTTGTTGGTAGCCTTTTAATAGGTTATGTGGCACTTCTAGTTTCATTGAGAGTAGAAGTACTTTATCTGGGTTGAGCACCATCTCCAAACAGTTTGGATTCAAGAGATTTAAGTCTATTTGGAGTTTTAATTCTTGCATTACCACGTTTGAAGAGGAGTTTTATTTGAATGTGTATGTTGTCTTACTATATGTAAGTTTACTTCTACTTTTACATTGTAATTGGGTGCATTTTTGGTTGAAGCACACACCCTTTCAAAGATGATTGCAAGTGTACTCTATTATTTGAGAAAATCATTAGACTTGATGGATTATTAGAGTTATTGAGAAATCTAATCCTTTCTAGTATTGAAATAATAGTGAAAATTAGTAAAGTTATTGTTTTGATATTAAAATATATCTACAAGATGTAGATGAGAAAGCTGAGTTTCTCCAACTTGAGTTACAACTACAACATGACGAGCTAAACAACCATAAAACTATGAATTGGTTTTCGTTTAGGACAATTCTGTATTTCATTTTGATACATAATCCCATCAATAACCATAAATTGGTCAAATTAGTGAAGTTGATGTTGCTTCCCATCAAGTTCCCATTTCAAGAGAAAACTTGCATGAAAAGTTAGAGGTTCATGTTGCACATACCAAGCCAATCATTAGACCTTGGGAAGAACTTATAAACAACTATAATAAAACCAATCTTCAATGTGACAAGGATGTTTCCTCTCACATTCAATAATATTATAATCCAATCGTATTTCATAGTGTTGGGTTTCTTTAAGATGATTCATCTTATCCTAACTGACATCCTACATCACATCCATAAGATATTTGCAAATGCCAACATTGTGATTGAGTAAGCCATGTGGAAGATCAATGTTTTGATCTTCACTCATACGAGTAGTATGCTAAACAAATTCATTATTCAAACATAAGTTCCAAAAACATGATTCCTACAAAAACAAAGACTCACATTGGATGGATCACTTATTGGCAATGGTATTTAATAGCCAAAAATATATTTTGATGATACTTTAGATTTCATTATCAAGTATTGACACATCTTGGAGCGGGAATTTTTCCATATTCTCACCTTGTATATGACAAGGGGGAATTAATGGTTAGTTGCCATATTCAAATATTTATCAAGCAAGCCTCAACAATAGCCCGAGCCACAACCTAGAGTGAGAGTAAGCCATAACTAGATTCAGAGTTGAAGCCAAAGACAAAGTCATGCTCCATGATCAAGTTTTTGGTTGGTTGCCTTCCTTAAACCACCACGGAAAAAAGATTTAAGTCTATCCTACACTAGGATTTGGTTATATTTAAACCATCATCGGGAAGCACTTCCACTTCATAAAAGACTTCAACTTCTAGGTATATTTAGAACTATCCTAGAACTACTTTGAGCTTTAGTTTTAGAATTGGTGGTCCATCTTAAACCACTAGGAGTAGAAACATTGATTTATTCTAGAAAATTTGGTTTGTAGTCTTTCTTAAACCACCATTTTAGAGAGCACACTTAGCCATTCTATGCCATTCATTTTTGTATTTCATCTCATTGCTAGGACTTAGATACACCCTTCGGATTAAGGGGGGTAATGTTGGACATTTAATTCATAAGAGTTGGTGTGGAGGAAGTTCCAATAGCCAAAAGAGTCCAACAAACCTCTTGGACTATGAAACCAAGGGTAAAGACAATGTATTAATATGTACATGTTTGTGAATAGAAATAAATCTTACATTGATCTTAATTGGGTGTTATATTTTTGTGTGTTTTAACCTTTTTTATTTAAATTTGTTTTCAAAATTGCTTTATATTTTTTTACTAATTGTTTATTATTATTATTTTTAAATAAATAGGTTCCCAATTATATATTTTAGTTATTTTAATTCTTTTTCAAGATTAAAAATAAAATAAAATAAAATTTCCATATTTTTAGTTAAAAAATAAAAAAATTGGTTTTATGTTATTAATTTTTTTGTTCTTTTTCTATTTTATTTTTTTCTAACGATTTTTTTTATCTTTTATATACACTAATTATTATTTGTTATGTCATACTTAAAAAAATATTCTAACTATGCCGTAAGGTGTTTCCCTCTGAAATCAACTCCCCTCTCTGCCCACCTGTCATCCTTATACGCCACACGCTTATATGTTAGACGATTGCAAACGTTTCAGTCATTCGTTCAAAGTGGTTACAAATTCGTTTCCAAAATAGTTTTGCGAGTTTATCAAGCCTGCCATTTGGCATGTGGTCGTAAACAATGAATAGCTCCTTCTGCCTCCGACATCATCCCCGCAATTGAACCAAGTTCCACTGCTACATGCATCCCATGGTCGAAATCTCTACCACGAACCCCTTCATTCCCTCCGTGAACTCTTTCGTTATGCATTTCACTGCCATTTCTTGGCCACTGCTAAGGAGAATGCCCATATAAACCTTCCTAAATCCCCTTGGCCCAAAACATTTTCATCCCTGAAGATATTTTCTCTATATTTTGTTCTTTTGAGAAACACAGCGACAAATGCCAGCGAGAAGACAACCAAAGCTGCCACTGTAATGCCTGCTATGAGCCCTACGCATGGATGCTTGGAATTCCTTTTAGCGAATGATGGTAAACTTGAGATATTGAGTTGGGTTTCATGCCTTATGTGGTGAAGCTCCACGCAAGAATGTAAAGGTCTTGGACTGAAGCGTCACTGGTAGCAGCTGAAAAGCCAACGAACATCTTCTCTCCGTTGTTGGTATGGTTAAGCAGGCCCAGATATGGCCAATACTTTGCTACAATTGGTTATAGTTGGTTGTGATCTAGTTAAAATTTCATATAAGTATAGTTGGTTGTGATCCAGTTAAAATTTCATATAAGGTAATAATCAAAATTGATATTTCAAGATTCTATCTATGGTTTATTAATTTACAGTGGTCATTAGTCAATCGCAAACAATGTGCTTTGAAATTTGTGGGAGGTCCGTATGTTCAGGTGCTTTGATGCAGTAATAGATACAGTGAAATAGATTATTGTATTGATTGAGTTTGTTCGTTTAATGCAGTAATAGATACAATGAAATAAATTGTTATATTCATTGGATCTGTTAGTTTTTCTTTTAAATACATTGGTCTTCTTTTAAATCATTCCGACAAAAAATTCCTATATTTAATTTTTACATAATAATTACAAAAGTAGTTTTAAAATTGCAGAATGACAAGTTACTGTGTAAACTGAAATTACCATGTCTATAGATATTATTCCTCCCAGATTATTTACAAAAAAAACAAGAAAACTGAACTACAAGATTTGTTGTAAGTAGTATCGGTGCTGATAAATTTTTATTACCAAAAACATGTAGTAGGACTACCTCTTGAACCAGTCCTCAAGACTTAACAAGAAGAAAAATTTTCGAAGTTTCTGTAGGAGGGAATTCGAATTAAAGAGCTTCCTACTGGTCGAGCAGAATCATAGACAAATTTAAGAGGTAAATTTCATAACTGGTAGTTGCGTAAACGAAAAACAAGAAAATCATATAGAGGGTTTATGGTGCAGGGCTTAAGAGTAATAAAACCCTAGAGCTGACTTGGCCCCATCTTCCCGAGAGGGTTTGGAGATTAAGTGTGGACTTGCCAAAAAACCCTACCAGGGCAGAGGTCCTAGCAAGAACCTCAAACTCAGAATGTTGCGACAGACGCTATCAATACATTACCCAAAGTTCGTCTAAGACGACGGGTAACCAGATTTATTCAAGCTAGAAAACAGACTTATGCTATAAAAGATGACAGATACAGTGATGCATATACATAATATCTTTAATAAAACAACAGATCTCTGTCATAAAATTTCCAAATGTGGAACTCAACTAGACCATCGAAAGGAAAGATGATGAAGTAATTGTAGAAAATAATAAATCCAGAGCAAACTAGATAAGACTATAAAACCAAGTGATCTATCGTGCTACATAAGAAGATTGCTCATTAAAAACTATTCATCATTAAGTAGTGAAACCTGCATCATAAATATACAGAAGGACAACTCGTCCTCAAACCCTAAAGCCAAAGCTTGGAAAGCAGTCCATCAACATCATAGAGGAATTACAAACTTCACATAAAATAATGCATGAAAGATGAGCAGCAAACGTGAAGTAGCCATAATCTCAGGTTCACAGTCGAACCCTAAGCCTTCACTTGTTCAGGGTAGGAAAATTTAATTACATCTTAAAGAAAATCAATAGAGGTAACCACTTAAGAGGCAAGAACCCCAAATATAGCTTACACCAAGGCTGTATCATTTCTACAGCGAGGAAATAACAAAACAGAACCCTTAGAGAGCCGAAGCTCTGACCCCAGGCATCCCAAGAGTAATTCCTTAACTGCAGCACAGTAATCCGGTGGTAAACCTTAACTGGAATAATGATGCAACCCAGAGGTTGAGAAAGTGGCCTCACTTCGGACTTCGCCATGATTCTCGAGTCCATAGCCTGAGCTCCTGTCAAGAAAACCAAAAACCAGTAACTAAGCATCATAATATTGCAACGATCTTTGTGGCAAAAGAGAAATTGTCTACCCTACTAGTGATAATTTACCTGAGCAGCTCTGGCATGAAGCAACACCATAACCTTGCCTCTGAGACATGTTGCGGGTTGCAAGATCTGGTTGACAAACTAGCAAAGAAGGGAAATGGGAATGATGCCGAAGAGAAATGAAACAACAGAATAACCCAGCTTCACCCAAGAGAATGTGGTCAAATGCTAAAACAAGATTAGCCGTCGGATAAGGTTATCCATCATCCCACCGTCAATGAAGCGGGAGGCCCAAGGGTGGTAGCTGCAATGGTTATGACCTGCCTGTGCCACGTACCAGGATGGAGCAGGGCATTCAATGCCGAGTTCAAACAAATATCTCTGGCTTAGTAGTGGAATTACAAATGTAACTTGTCAACAGAACTGGTGAGAAAGCGGAAGACAACAAGTAATAAATGGAGAGGGGATGCGAGGTCAGTGTGATTCAATGCTAGCACAAACCACGCTGGCACCCAAACCCAACTCCAAATGTACATCCACACTTCATACCCGATTGAATTAATGATGTGACTAATCTGTAATTATAAGAATTGTTAAATTGCGCAACCAGAGTTAATGTTGTGACCCATCGATGTAACGTTAATGTTGCTGAAAGCCATTATAAAGTAAATGTTTTTTTATGCTATGTAAAAAAATATATGATGTGGAGACATCATATATCTATATATATATATATATATATATATATATATATATATATATATATATATATATTATTTGCAAGATACTATATTATGTTACAATATCTCTATCATATTAGGTTAAAAAGTGATTTTCTAAGCAGATATACATTTACATTAATTTTAATTTAAAATAATATTTAATAATTAAATTTTCAGTATTTTTAATTAAATTTTATAGATTTTAAAATTTTATAATTTATATATTTAAAGATCACGAGACAAAACTTAACAGGTATTACACATATAGAAATAGTTTCAAACACCCATACTGTCCATGAGCAAGATATCCAGAGGTATATCTCACATGAGACAACACCGTAATAGGTATTTCACAGAGAGCATTACTTTCGAAAACCCATTATGCACATGAGAAAAATATCCAGAGGAACCTCTCACATGAGATAAGAATAATGCATACCTGAATAATCAATTCAACACACCCATTGATCGATACCAAAATAGTACTTTAGAAAATACTAAATCTAACACTTAAAAGAGAAACCTTTATAGACACCCATTGATCGATACAAAAATAGTACTTTAGCAAATACTAAATCTAAAACTTAAAAAAGAAATCTTTATAGGTATCTTGTCATGAAACAATATTTTCCAGTGATTTAACAAGTGAATTTTTTAGAGAATTGGATAATTGATCGTGAGTTCTCCAACCCTAGTTATCCATTACACAGAATTCGACAAAAATACTTGACGAGTAGATACAGACGATGCTTCGCGTTGTGAAAAATGGTATTATATAGGCAAGGGAATAATTATGATGCTTCCTTTTTACGTGAGTATGGGGTAGTGTGTTAAATTTTATAGGCCCACTCAGCCTAAGTGGACCCATTGTTAATGAGACCTTGCCTCCAGATTTCATCAACTCAGTTAGTTTTCCAACTTTTGGAGACCTTTCCTTAAACCAAATGGGTCTGGCTCCCATTAATTTAAGTGCAAGTTGTTCCATCCAATATTCTGATCATTAATAATGATAAAAGAACCTTCTTGAAAATAGAATGGAACTTTCCTTTTTGCAAGATAGTAAATTGTATAGGGTCATTTAAGTAACTTAACAAAGTGCAACTACTTGCAAATTTAAAATGTTTAAAAAGATAAAATTTAATATTAGGTGGAAAAAAAAGAAGAAGAAAATAGAGCCAAGTATGCAAAAGTTAGGACATCCATCATAAAGGACCAAGAATGCAAAGTCGGTTGCAAGCGAATCATTGGAACTAATAAATGAACTATCAATCAAAGTTTAAGTAGTCGTGCTTTCATAATAAGAGAATAAAACAAGAAAGAGTGTTAAATGTAGCCAGTTATAAAGAAACACAAAATCACAAATTCATGGTGGCTGAGTGTAACTAGACATTTTTTATAGCAAGGTATAAAATTTAGTGCCCGAAGCGATGAAAGCACTTCAGCCGAGAAGTTGTCCTGTATTAACAATTTAAGAATTAAAACCAATGTTATACGGACAAAGAAAACCCCAAATTCAAGTACTACAGGTCAATGTTACTTGAGTTATTTAACAGAAAAATAACTGCTCGCAACAGAAACATTTGGCCAAGAAGAATTATTTAACAAAAGAATTAATTTCCCACAGTAGAAACATTTATGGAAGAAACTCCCTTTCAAAACCACTTGTTGCAATCATAATTGCTAATATTCAATGCCCCAGAATGACAAGTTACTGTGTAAACTGAAATTACCATGTCTATAGATATTATTCCTCCTAGATTATTTACAAAAGAACAAGAAAACTGAACTACAAGATTTGCTATAAGTAGTATCGGTGCTGATAAATTTTTATTACCAGAAACATGTAGTAGGACTACCTTTTGAACCAGTCCTCAAGAATTAACAAGAAGGAAACCTTTCGAAGTTTCTGTAGGAGGGAATCCAAATTAAAGAGCTTTCTCCTCGTCGAGTGGAATCATAGACAAATTTAAGAGGCAAATTTCATAACTAGTAGCTACGTAAACGAAAAGCAAGAAAATCGTATAGAGGGTTTATGAGGGCTTAAGAGTAATAAAACCCTAGAGCTGACTTGGCCCCATCTTCCCTGGTCTGGAGATTAAGTGAGGACTTGCCAAAAAACCCTACCAGGGTAGAGGTCCTAGCAAGAACCTCGAACTGAGAATGTTGCGACAGACACTATCAATACATTAACCAAATTTTGCCTAAAAGGACGAGTAACTAGATTTATTCAAGCTAGAAAACAGACTTATGCTATAAAAGATGACAGATACAGTGATGCATATACATAATATCTTTAATAAAACAAGAGATCCCTGTCATAAAATTGGCAAATGTGGAACTCAACTAGACCATCGAAAGGCAAGCTAATGAAGTAATTGTAGAAAATAATAAATCCAGAGCAAATTAGATACAGGCTATAAAACCAAGCAATTTATCATGCTACATAAGAAGATTGCTCATTAAAAATTGTTCATCATTAAGTAGTGAAACCTGCATCATAAATATACAAAAGGACAACTCATCCTCAAACCCTGAAGCCGAAGCTTGGAAAGCAGTCCGTCAACATCATAGAGGAATTACAAACTTCACATAAAATAATGTATGAAAGATGAGTAACAAACGCGAAGTATCCATAATCTTGGGTTCACAATCGAATCCTAAGCCTTCACTTGTTCAGGGTAGGAAAATTTAATTACATCTTAAAGAAAATCAGCGGAGGTAACTGCTTAAGAGGCAAGAACCCCAAATATAGCTTACACCAAGGCTGTATCATTTCTACAGTGAGGAAATAACAAAATAGAACCCTTAGAGAGTCGAAGCTCTGACCCCAGGCATCCCAAGAGTAATTCCTTAACTGCAGCATAGTAATCCAGTGGTAAACCTTACCTGGAATAATGATGCAACCCAGAGGTTGAGAAAGCGGCCTCACTTTAGACTTTGCCATGATTCCTGAGTCCATAACCTGAGCTCCTGTCAAGAAAACCAAAAACCAGTAACTAAGCATCATAATATTGCAACGATATTTGTGGCAAAAGAGAAATTATCAACCCTGCTGGTGATAATTTACTTGAGTAGCTCTGGCATGAAGCAACACCATAACCTTTCCTCTGAGACATGCTGCGGGTTGTAGAATTTGGTTGACAGACTAGCAATGGAAGAAGGGAAACCAGAATGGCACCGAAGAGAAATGAAACAGCAGAACAACCTGGCTTCGCCCGAGAGAATGTGGTCAAATGCTAAAACAAGATCAGCTGTCGGATAAGGTTCTCCATCATCCCACCATCGATGAAGCGGGAGGCCCAAGGGTGGTAGCTGCAATGGTTATGACCTACCCGTGCCACGTACCAGGACAGAGTAGGGCATTCAATGCCAAGTTCAAAAACAAATATATCTGGCTTAGTAGTGGAATTACAAATGTAACTTGTCAATAGAACTGGTGAGAATGCGGAAGACAACAAGCAATAAATGGAGAGGGGACGCGAGGTCAGTGTGATTCAATGCTGGCACAAACCATGCTGACACCCAAACCCAAATCCGAATGTACACCCACACTTCATACCAGATTGAATTAATGATGTGACTACTCTGTAATTATAAGCATTGTTAAATAGCGCAACCAGAGTGACCCATCGATGTAACGTTAATGTTGCTGAAAGCCATTATAAAGTAAAAATATTTTTATACTATATAAAAATATGTATGATGTGGAGACATCATATATATATCTATATATATCTATATATATATATATATATATATATATATATAGATAGATATATAGATATTATTTGCAAGATATTATATTGTTATAACATCTCTATCATATTAAGGTAAACAGTGATTTTCTAAGTAAATATAGATTTACATTAATTTTAATTTAAAATAATATTTAATAATTTAATTTTCAATCTTTTTAATTAAATTTTTATATTTTAAAATTTAATCATTTATATGTTTTTTTTTAATATTTTTTATAATTAAAAATGATAATATCATTATGGAAACTATGCTAATTTATTTTTATAGTGAATATAATTGTCAATTAATATAATATATATTTTACTATTTTATTCTAAATTTAAAACAATATTTAATAATTAAACTTATATATTGTTGAAATTATGTTAATTTATGTTTAAGATTAATATAATTCTCTATTAATATAGATATATAACTATTTTATTTTGAATTTAAAATAATATTTAATAATTATGTTTATATGTATATTTATATATATTTTAAATTTCAAATAATGATGAATATTTCAATTTATTTTATTGTTATGTTACAATATTTATATATTTATATGTTTTAAAAATCAAGGTGGTGGAAAATGTCAATATCAATTTTACATTACAATTAATAAAAATTACCCCTATCATATGTAAATTAACAAGGTTCCAAGGTTGTGGAGCATGTCAATATCAATTTTATATTACAATTAATAAAAATTACCCCTACCATATGTAAATTAACAAGGTTCCAAGGTTGTGGAGCATGTCAATAAGCCTTCAAATTTCTAAGCTTATGGAGAATGTCAATAAGCCTTCAAATTTCTTTAGTACTTTTATTCTGTTAAGATTCTAATAATGTAGAGCATATGAGAAGCCTCCAAAGTTCTAGAATGTCGGGAAATTGCATTTTAAGTTTATCAAATATTAAGAGTATAAAAATGTATAACTTAGTAAGCTTTCAAATTTCTTTAGTACTTTTATTTTGTTAAGATTCTAATAATGTAGAGCATATGAGAAGCCTCCAAAGTTCTAGAATGTTGGGAAATTGCATTTTAAGTTTATCAAATATTAAGAGTATAAAAAAGTATAACTTAGTAAGCTTTCAAATTTTCGGTTGTTTTATGTTCATCAAATATTGGTATAAAAAAGGTATAATTCATCAAATAAAAATTATGTTTTTTCTTCTTTGTGTCATATGAAAAAAGTTTCTATTTTTAAGGATATAACTTTATTTCTTAATTGATTGGATATTTTTAATTCATAATATATTTGTAATTGAGATGAATTTAATGAAAGTAGATATATATAACTTTCAAATTCAATTTTCAAACTTAAATTTTAAATAAACTTGTATTACTAACCTAAGTAATAGATTTAGGAAAGGAAAATGGAAAAAAATGAAATGAAGTCAATTAAAAAAGAAATTTGGATTTTCAACAATTAGTAATTAGTGATTATCTAAAAATTAAAACAAATTCACAATCTCAATTTAAGAATTTTTCAAATTATTCAACCGAAAAATATACTTAATCGTATCAATTTTACATTACAATTGATAATAATTATGCCTATGTAAATTAACGGATTTCCAACATTGTGAAACTTGTCAATAAGCCTTCAAATTTATTTAGTACTTTTCTTCTGTTAAGATTCTAATAATGTACAGCATGTCAGAAGCCTAATGTAGAGTAAATGATATCAATATATTTTTATTCTTTATCAAAGTATTTTTTTTCTCTTTTTGTGTTCTTCAATTTAAGCCTTACGGCGTTTCCTTTGCAACATTGGTGCAAATGCTAGTTTTACTCCCTCATTGAAAATGCGTCAAATTGTCTTAGGTTAAGATTTCAAAATAGTTATACTTTTAGCCTTTAAAAGAAAATTTCTCATGGTAGAGTTACAGTTTGATTTAGGCATTATTTTCTAATTCTTTTCTTAACTCATGATATTTGGTTTATAATGTCATGATTAAAAAAAATTGAAACTTTAAAGTTCTTTGTATTCGTGATACTTACTTTTAATTTGATAGTTGAAAATGTCAGAATTTTAATATTTTTCAGAGTCTTCTATTTGATCTTTAATGACATGATTGAAAATTGTTTGAATTTTAAGGTTTTCCATGATGATGATTTTGAATTTTAAAACTATGGATAAAAAATGTTGGAATTTTAACCGTAAAAAAAAAGAACGTGATGCCACATTTCCACTCTTCAATTTGAGGGTGTTTTTTCAAGTTTTTTTTTTTTTTTTTTGTGAAAAGCAAGTGTTCTTTGAGCTAGAGTTCTCATTTTGAGGTTTTGTTTCTCATGATGTTTTTATTTTAACATTATTAGGTTAAAGTCAACTAAATTATGAAATATCACATACAATCATTGATTCAAAACATAAGCCACTAAAATATTAGTTAAAAGTTTTATGATCACTTACGCCCTAATACGAGACTTCACAAATCTAGGTTAAGATAGATTTGGTATCTTTTGGGCCAGTATATATTACATATACATATATATATATATATATATATATATATATATTTTGGGAAAATAAGACTTTTGTGTACACTCTCTCTTTTCAAAACGTGCAATTTTTTCATCAATTTGAGAGTTGTTATAAGAGGCCATCAACAAAATAGTGAACCAACTTCAAATAAAATCATTTTAATTGAAATATCTTTATAATTCCAACTAACAAAAACAATATGGAAAACTTATTTTTCAAATTAATTATTTACATGTTTAAATAATATGATAATTTATCTTAATTTTTTCTATCAATCAAGATCAACAATCAAAATGTTTTTAAAAAAACTACTTACATGTTTAAAGGTTTATCATGTAAAAAATTAAATTTATGGTGAAAAAATATTTTGAATTTTCACTTTTTTTTGGTGGGTCTAACCTGATGATGGTATGTCACTACACATTAGTGGAAATTCAAACTTACAAAAACAATAATATCATAAAACACATATTTCATTAAAATTAGATTAATTATACAGTGGATCTATAATTTTTTAACTTCAATTAGATTAAGTTTTTCTAAAATCAGGAATTAGGAAATCACTTAATTCACTATTTTCAACAGATATATTAACTATTTTTGTGATAACATTATCATAGTAAACTATGTAACACAAATTTATATAATATTCACTACTTTTGTGATAAAATTATCATAATAGATTATGTAACACAAATTTATATAAATTTGTAGAAGAGAATATTTTAGATATTCATGCCTTAATTAATAATAATAATAAGTTATCGTTAATTATTATTATTCTTGTTTTTTTTTTTTATTTGACCCATAGGGGATTTAAACCTTGAATCTCATCATTTATGTCGTACTTCATAACACAACCATTACCAATTGAGTTTCCCTCTGTGGGTTTACTATTTATTTTTTAACCAACTAGTAATATTTGTAATTTCTAATAAGCATTATGGTTAATAATAACAATTATGAGTTATTAATAATAATTTATTAATTATTATTAAGAAAATTATAAATTAATAAACTATTATTAAATAATTAAATAACTAATTAATTAATTTTATTTAATAATTAAAATAACCAATGAGGTTGATTTTTTACGATGTTGATCAACTAGAAATGGAATTTTTTATGGATTTAGGAAAAACAACCAATAATCAAGTGAATTCCTAGTATGGCCCTCTACAAGGTCTATCCCTGAAAACTAGAGAATATTTAAGATTATTGCATTCTTGGGGACTCCACTATTATTACCAATCATTTGATCCATAATATGGGCTAGACTATATGGGCCCAACCTAAGATTAGGTTTGCGACTTTGGACAAGGTCAAGGTCAATATAAATCTCATTCAAAGAAAAATGAAAAAAGGGGGCTGACCCCCTGAGCCACAACTAGAAGTGGGGCTTAATCATCTAGTCATCTTCTTGGTCTTCTTGGCATGAAAATTCATAGGACAACCTCAACCGTCGAATAGAAGTTAGTCGGGATAGAGAAACTTGATAACCCATTGGCCCCCTCCCGAGGTTGGGCTTAGGACTTCCAATCAGGTTGGGGGTTGATCTAAATCATATTTACAAAAAAAGGAAAAAGGAGGTAGACCACCTGACCCTTGACTAGAAGTGGGGCCCATTTGACTGGCCAACTTCTTGGTCTTCCTGGTGTGAAAATTGGTAGGATAGATCTGTCCCCTGAATAACAGTTAGTTGGGCCAAAGAAACGTGGTGGCCATTGGGAAAAATGCTTAGTTTTATAGATGCCCCTAGAGCTTGAAGGAGGCTCCTTATCCATTATAACTTTTGGGATTACATAGTGCTTTTAGCCAGCACAAGGGATTAATTTTGCATAGGCTTGATTCGCCTACACATAGAGAAAGGAGAAAATAAGGAGATCCTTCCTCATAAGTAAGACATAAAGCCATTGTGCCATGTTACTATCCTGCAGTGGGAGAATAAAAGAATGGGCCACCTTCGTAGATTTGGGGAATCTTGGGAAAATTAAGAAGACTCTGGTGGTCCTGCGTCAAGTGGTATCAGAGTTATGTCATCTAGATCCTTCGAGAGTTACTCAACTCAGACTATACCCTATTATTTTAAAGTTCCCATAGGTTAGGGAAATATCATAACAAAAACGTCATATGGGACATTTGTCCCAAAAACCTAAAACTATGTCATAGCTTAACTATACACTTGTCATTGTTTACAAAGGACCAAATGGCCAAAATACTAACACATCCAAATATCCTAACAACCCAATGATTCAAATTCCTTCTAGAATCAAGAAACATGCTTCTACATCAAAATCCTCCAAATCCCTTTTTTATGCACACTAAAAGTGAGGGAAAAGAAAAGTCTCTTTATAATTTACATGACCCCTTTTAAGTTCTATGAAAAATGTTATGCCTCGAGTTTATGCTCCCACATCAGTGGTTTTAATCATCATCATCATGGACATCATTTTATTATAGGAAATTTGCACCACATTATAGTTGAGAAGATAAAAATAAATTATATATTGAAAGAGTAAATTCAATTTTATTATTTATATTTTTGTGTTAAAAGATAAGTTCATTGAGGCTTAGTTGATGAATAATATATTAATTCGCAACAATAAAGTTAAAAAAAATTTAACGACAATAACATTAATAATGTCTAGTATCTATTATTAATTATTTTTACAATCATAATTCAATGTGAATAAGTATAACAATAAAGTAGTATAACTTATTATACTACTACAATGTTGATCCACCTTCAAAGTCTATAAGAAAAAATATTTTATAAGTCTACTTATGTCATTTGACAATCAATTTGTTTTTATTTTTATTTTTAAATTAGAATGCAGCAAAGTATCACTATTTGATCAAAATGAAATATTAAGAAAATATCGCTTCAAACATTTTTTCAATTGTCAAGCATTTATTCATTAAGTGTTTAAGTGGTTTATATTGAAATTATCTACTCCAATATTATTTTTATATATAAATTTTAAGTATATTATTTTTAAGTGTCTTATTGAAGTTGACTACACAAATTCAGTACAGGGACAAGCTATGTTGGTTAAAAAAGTCTTTGAACTTAAAAACTGAATGAAAGTGTCATGTATTTTCCATAAAGTATCATCACATGATTACACTAAAGTTGAACGAAGTCGTGCATATATGTACTAAATATATAAAACTCCTCAAAAAATAGTATGAATAAAATAGTACAACAAACATTGATTTTTTTTTTAAGTATAATAATAGATCCTTCAAAATAAAAAATTACATTCATGAATCATCTCCACCCAATCTGAAGATATTATCTATAGTATATTAAGAACAACTTCCAAACCACATTTATTTATCTTTATCTTTTGGAAATGTTGTTTCTTTGGCATTCCATGCTGAAACTATGGTACTGATTGGAATACAACCAAGTTCCATGTCATTCGTATTTGGTATCCAATATTGTTCTAAAGTATTTATATTGTATTTCCTTGAAACAAGATTCCACCAATCAATATTTACATGAGAATTGTCACTTACATTATCCTAGAAGATATCCAAAGTGGATTTTTCCATCCAAATCATCTCTCTTTCATCCTGATTTCTTGATCTAACTAGCAACATCTTTCCTTTCTCAATAGCAATCATAGTATTGAGTGTTGGCTTTGGCTTGTTGTATTTGGGTCAAACACATACTAGTTCATTTGTCACATTATCAAAATCTCCATCCATAATACTTGAGAGATCATGGAGTAGATTGTGGTCATCATACATAATTTGCCTTTTCCTCGGCCAAAAATATTAATAAGATGAATTACTTCTGTGTACTATTACATGATCATTATAGATTCCATCTAATCTATCAAGAACGATTTCAAAATATTCTACTCTATTTTTCCATTCCTTTGTAACAATTGGTGAATCCTCATTGTCAATAGCGTCCATCCACATTTTTATGTATGATTTTATTTCTTCCTCTAGTTGTTTTAAGTATAGATCGTTCTCTTTGGGATGTAAGAAAGAAAGGCTTCCTCTGGAAAATTTGGGCTGACCTTCATCATCTATATTCCAAAACTCAACTGGTTCTGACCACTCAGTATCTTTGAATGATACTTGTATCTTAGTATTGGAACATCATTGAGTACAAGAAATTGAAAGTATTGGACATTAAGATTTCTGAGTAGTGAAATTATCCCCTCCTTAATATATCCTTTAAGGAAATTTTTGAAGTCATACACCTTGTCAATAAGTTTAGGTGGAAACACTTTCATTTCTTCAATTGTGCAATATGTATCCATCATTTTAGGTAAAGAATATACATATTTTCTTTTCAACTTGGAGACCTTCTTCCATACATTCCATCTATGTCTTCATGAGTGTGTCCCACGAGAAAAATACCAACCTCAATAGTGTTGAAGACACCAAGGGTAGTTAAAAGTGATGGAACATGAAAAGATAGTGTATAACAACAAATGCGGAGGAAAATATTTAAAATCAACATTCTGATTTTTAGATCTTGTGTGAGACATAAATTTGTCCTTATACACTTTAGATTTTGACTAAATACAAGTAACAAGTAATGTATTTGAAAGGATGTTTCTTGAACCTCCAATCTCATAAAGTAGATCGCCATACATATCAAGGTGTGGGTCTTCCATGTCCCTCAAGCACTTTGCAAGGGATGTAACAATAAATTGTGATACCATATGTACAAATGGTAGGGAGAAATGACCAAAACCTGCTATCCATAGCCATTCAATCCAATAATAGTACCATTTCTAAAATTAGTCAATGTTTAAAATGAAGAAATATAGGGGTTTTACAAATATTCTCAGCCACACTACTTGACAAGCTGCAAAAAATGTAACTACATAATCTGCCTCTGTAAAAGATATTGAAATAATGGGTTTTTTCTTTCATGTCATGATATCATATTGGTTCGTAAGTGAAAATCATACCTTGAGGTTTTTTTGTGATCATATTACCTTCCAACATAATCACTATCTATATAGCCTGAGAGTGAGAAATATTCAGAATGTGTGTAGAAAAATCCATAGTCTAGTGTTCCTACAACATATCTTAAGATCATTTTTACCACCTTCCAATGTGAATTCTTGGGTGATTCCATAAACCTAGAAACAAAACTAGCTGCAAACATGAAGCTAGGTCTAGGTGAAGTGAGATACAAAAGACTTCCGACTATACTTTTATACAATGTAGAATCAACTAGTGGTCCTTCATCTTGATTTCTCATCTTGGTGCATGGAGTAATTGGAGTATCAACTAATTTCCACTTGATCATTATAGAATTTTGGAGGATGTTAGTGGCATACATTTGTTGGAAAATGAAAATTCCATTTACAAATTGCTAAATTTAAATGCCTAAGAAGTACTTCATGAGCCCTAAATCAATCATATCAAACTCTATTTGCATGGCGACTTTGCATTCTTCTAACATCATATTACCTGTGTATAGAAGATCATCAAAAAAAAGGAAAACAATGATAATTTTATCTTCATGAATTTTGGTATACAAAGTTGGACCATAGCTGCTTCTATGAAATCCAATTTTGATGAGGTAAGTGTTGATTCGACTATACCAAGCTCAGGGAGCTTGTTCCAAGCCATATAAGGCTTTCTTCAACCTATATACCTTATTCCCCTATCCTTGAACTTCAAAACCAGGAGGTTGCTCCACATAAACCTCTTCCTACAATATGCCATTTAAGAAAGAAAATTTTACATCAAGTTGAAAAACTTGCCATTTGTGTTGATTTGTTATCACAAAATAGTTTTGAACTTGTCTAACCTTGCTATTGGAGAAAATATTTCACCATATTCGACACCAAATTATTGTGTGAATCCTTTGGCAAACAAATTGGCTTTATGTTTCTCAATTTCTCCTTTTTTGTTTAGTTTGCTCTTGTGTACCCATTTGACACCAATGATGGTTTTATCTCTTGGAAGATCAACTAGATCCCAGGTATATTTCTTCTCTATGGATGTGATTTCTTGATTCATTGCATCAACCCAATGCTTCTCTTTTATTTCCTCTTGAAAATGGGTTGGTTGAAAGGAAAGAAAGGAAAAATGATTCTATTTAACAAAGTCATGTTCATGCTTGTATATTTCCCTGATTCTTGTATTTTTTTATTGTCTTCTAAAGATGATGAATCACTCCTGTATTCACAGTTTGAATATGTACCATTTTATGAGTGGTATGTCTCTTCTCGAGCCTACAATATTGGCATTTGCGGTGGATGAATAAGATGTTTTAAAGCTTCGTCAATTTGATTTAAAGCTTCATCTCTTCTTAAAACAAATTTCTTAGTGATGATTGTAGAGTCTATAAGCTTTTGAGTATTCACTATAGCCTACAAAGATACATTTTTAACTTCTATGTATAGAAATAAGGTGATAAAATTGGAACTGCTCAAGAAATTTTAATCTAAATCAAGGGACACAATTCTACTCTATTATTGTGAAGAATGTAAATCACCAGTTAAAACAACATTCACAAAAAGGCAATTAGAAAAACCACACATGAACAATATATTTTCTAGGGGAACCCAACTAGGAAAAACCCTTCAAGCCTCCTTACATTAATTAGATGAATATAGATGTATTACAATTGTTTGCTAACTCTAAGAAAAACATGCATGTGAATAACCTATATCTCTTCTCAATGAGAAGCTTTGACCCAGACGTAGTCAAATTTTACCTCTGTTTGAGCCCCTAATTTTAGGAATTTTCCTCCAATTGATTGCATAATTCCCAAGGATTGATCATCTGACTGCATGCAACACCCTATACACTCAAACTAGTTTACAACTACTTGTTACACTACCTTGGAATCTCCACCAAAACTAAGGAACTAGAATTCCTTGCATGCACTAGCTATTTTAAGCCAATTGATCAGTTAACTAGATGATCATTGAGTTAGGTTATTTTCCCACTACACAACTGACCTTCCACTAGTTCCATGAAATGTGAGAACTAGTTCAACTAAACACAATTAAAAATAACTAAAATGGATTACTAAAATTTAGCAGTCACTCATGCTTAATTGAATTCCAAGCCCTCTAACTCAAGTTTACTAAACTAACCGAGTGACAAGAGCCGTGTCACATAAGTTAGCTGCCTCCAAGTTTTCTGTTGATGTAGAAATTCATATTTTCTCAATTTTGCCAAGGCAAAGTCAAATTGAGACTTTATTGCTACACTTCTCAACACTCCCACTTACCAAGAAATGGATTATCAACCACCCCTATCCTTCACCTGTGGAATTCTAAGATCCCTCTTGACAAAGCCTTTGTCAAGATGTTAGCATCTTGTTCCTCTGTCAGAATGTATTGTAACAACATTATCCATATCTACACACAATCCCGTAAATCATGATACCATATATCTGTTTGCTTGGATCGATAGCGAAATATCAAATTCTCAGAGAGCTTAGTGCAACTACGATTATCACAATATATCACACTTGGATCCATCATCTGAACAAATAATCCCATAAGTATCGTTCTCATAGAAATCACCTCACATGATGCTTGACTTGCAATTATGTATTGTTGTTCTGCCAAGCTGAGCACCATAGATCTCTTCTTCTTGCTATAACATGAAACCGTTGTGGGCACAAGATTGAAAATTCCGTCTGATTTTCTTTTTCGGTCAGATGGACTCCCTACCCAATCTGCATTCGTGAATAACTAAATCTTCTCTCCCTCTATTTGTTTGTACCATAATCCATACTGTGTAGTGCCTCTAATGTAATATAACACATGATTAGTTTCCTTCCAATACAATTTGGTAATCCTAACCATATATTGGCTCAACTGGTTAAATTCATAGCACAAATCTGGTCGTTTGTTCATAAGATACATCACTAAACACACTAGCTACCGATAAATGGTAGCATCCACGTCTTCACCTGAAGTGGCATTCTCCTTCCTCCATTTGGTAACTAGAGGTGTCTCCATGGGGTTACAAACCTCCATGTGAAATATTTGTAGTATCTCGTTTGAATACTTACCTTGAGACATAAACAATTCATCATTTTGTTGCCATACTTCCAATGTGAGGAAGTAGTGCATGAGACCCATGTCTTTCATCTCAAATTCCATTGAAAGGTACTCCTTGCAAGAGCTCATCAACTTATAATCATTTGTCAATATTAAATCATGAACATATAAAACAATGATTAGTAATTTAATTTCTACCAAAATATGATAGAGGTTCACACCCACTTCACTTTTGGTGAAGCCCAAGCCAGTGTGGTAATTGTTGATCCTGGTGTACCAAGCTCAGGTTGCCTGTTTGAGACCATACAATGTTCAACTAAGTTTGCACACATTATACTCTCGATCAAATGTCTCAAAACCTTATGATTGTTTTATGTACATCTCCTCCTCAATAACACCATTGAGAAATGTTTTTTTTACATCCATCTCGTGGATCTTCCACCCCATCTATGCAACCAGTGCAAGAATTGATCAAATTGATGAATACCTTTCTATAGGAGTGAAGGTTTCCTCACTGTCAATTCCCTCAACTTGAGAGAATCCTATGGTCACAAATATGGCCTTATACTTCTCTATGATTTTGTCTTCTGAATGCATAACCTTGAAGATCCTTCTCAAACCCACAACTGATTTAGCTGTCAGTCTTAGGACCACTGCCCAAACACTTTTCTTCATGGTGGATTTGTATTCTTCCACCATTGCATCAACTCATATAAGTTTTCTAAAAAGGGGATGGCTCAATATTTACAAGCTCAGTAATTAAATCCATGTAGCTAGTGTACCTCTCAGGTGACCTACTTTGCCTATGCATATTTGAAGGAGCTCCCACATTCTCGCTTGCATCCTGCACCATTCTTTCATCTTCCCTAGTTATTTTTCTACCTTCTCTGGATGGTTTTGCTTGAGTGGATGTATCCAATCTACCTCCTCTCTAATCCTCCATTTATGGTGGCTCCACAACTTCTTGAGACTCCTCCTGAGGCTCCTCCTTTGGAGTGAAAAAGTCCTTTTCTAGCGGGATCTAAAGTTCCCTGTTAAGAGAGAACTGCATCGCTTTCTCCTCATCAAAATTTACATCCGTTTTCTGATCCGGATTTAAACAGGAACGCAACAAATTACAGAGATAACCATATACACAAAGATGCAGCAGAAATAATACTTCATTTCATTAATGGAAAATACTGAAATATGCTTACAACCAGAAATGGAAATAAACCAGCTAGGGCGATGGTAGCTTATCTCTGAGAAGAGATGTGATGGCTACATGCCTCTGAACTGTGTTACAATGAGGCTCGAAGGCCTATTTATTGTTGAGAAACAATGGAAAACCCTTAACATTCCAAAACCTAACCCTAGGAGATGAAACGCCAAACTGTGGGCCCCGTTTGGGGTAAATTGGTACATCAATTTCCCGGGGTCGTAACTTTGGCATATGATCTCCGTTTGATGCATACAATAGCTCGTTAGAAAGATCTATCCGAGCACTACCATTGTTGGAACAAGCAACATCGGTCCATTCCATGGACCCATGTTGCCCTCGGATTCCCCAAAAAACGTCGTTTAGGGCCTCAAAACGGCTCCGGAAGTTCAGGACCCGAAAAACTGCTAAAAATAGTAAGTTGTGCTACAATTAAGGAAACTGAAAATGCTGAGAAAGACAATGGTGGGGGTCCAGGTGGACTTGGCAGGTGGCCACCAATATCCACCTGGATCATTTTCATAGTTGGAATTCTGAGGGAATTTAAGTTAACACGGAAATTTTGTGGATTTTTAGTGTAACCCACAAAAAACCCCAACTTTGGTGTCATCTCAAGTTTCTTCCTTGAATCTTTGGAGGAAAGACATCAAATAAAGGCTCCAAAACTATTGAAGTGAGACACATCCAACTTTCTCTCGAAGAAATCCTCCTCCGCTTTAATCATACCAAGAATCTGATGAGGACTCTGGATATGGAAGTAGACTCCTGTGTTAGATGCATCTGCCCACAAATGAAGTGGTAGGCCTTAGTCATGTAGCATAGATCTACCAACTTGCACAATGCTCTGGTTCTTCCTGTCAGCTACACCTTTCTACTGTGAGTTGTGGGGTGTTTTTAGCTCTCTTTGAATGCCTTTGTTCACACATAAATCCTTGAAGTCATTTGAAACGTACTCACCTCCATTGTCGCTCTTGAGAGCCTTCACCTTCTTGCTAGTCTCTTTTTCAACTTGCGCCTTGAATTCTACAAACTTGGAGAATGTCTCATCCTTATTCCCCATGAAGAAGATGCAACACTTCCTTGAGAAATAATCAATAAAAATAAAAAAAATATTTATGTCTAGTAGTGAACGCTATCAAGAAAGGTCCAAAAACATCAGAGTGGAATGTTTCAAAGACTGCATGTGATTTTCTGTCTCATTCATGGAATGTGGATTTCAGAGAGTTCCCCAAGGTACAACCCTTGTAGACACCATGTTTCCTAAGTTCTCCTTTGGGGAGGCTAGTGGTTATTTGTTGCATAATTTTTATGGCATCATGGTGCAAATGGCCTAATCTCCTTTTCTATATCTCACTGACATCATGACTCTACACTTTCTATGCCTTACTATTTAATGCAACATAATATTCCACATCAAGTTTATACATGTTCCTCACATGAACCCAAATCTGCTTCACTTGTCAAGTGGCTATGTGTCTCAGGAATTCTTTCCCTTTGCTGAGGATCACATCATCACCATGATCTTCCAAAATTACTACAAGGAGGAGATTCTTCTTTAGTCCTAAAACAAACATGACATATTTGAGGCGAAGAGGGGATACCGGCTCCCTTTTAAAGGTTATTGTACCAATCCCAATAGAATTGTACCTTCGATTGTCCCCAAGCTCAATATGCATTTGGAGATATTTCTCCTCCATGTCACTGAAAACCTCTCTACAACCTATCATGTGGAATGAGGAACTTGAGTCGAAGTACCACACACTCCCCTTCACAGTGTTGGCCATGCGTGTGATGAGGGTGAACTCAAGCTCAAAATGTGAGGCCAATTCTTCTCCTGCTACTCGTCTTGAGTTCGTCTTTCCTGAATTTTTGTGTGGAAACTTTGTAGCATAGTTCTCGAATTCGTGACAGTTGAGACATTTTATTTTGGATAAGTATTTATTCTTGTCCTGTTGGTTAGTTTCTAGCTTGGTTTGAGATATCTTCCATTTTCCCTTCTTACCCTTTCAAACCAATGAAGAATTTTCCTCATCCTCTCCCTTGGATGAGGTCCCATCTCTTGTATTCTGCGAGATCTCTTCTTCCACCAATTCAGACCACAAGTCTTCCCAATGTGGTAGTTTCTTCCTCCCGTTCCTTGAGTCCTGGTAGATATTGCAACTTTTTGGAACGCCTAGAAGAGCTAGGCTCACCAGGTAATATTTTGCAACATTTACAACAAAACCTCCAATGTTACCTCGAAATTGTGTTAATATAGTAAGATATTGCAAAATAGTGTCATTCTTCTGCATCCTGATGTTTTGAAGTTTTTCTTTAAGGGCCAGTTTTCTATGGTCATTGTTATTCTCGAAGAGATCTGCCAGTGGCTTCCAAATTGCAAAAGGAGTTTCTTTTTTATGGATATTTGAGACAACGTAGTTTCACAATCCCTCCATTATTATTCTCCTCACCTTGGCTACATCTTTCTTGCATTCGGCTAGGTTATGGGCATCGATTGATCTTGGTTTTGCAATTTTTGTCTTGACATATTTCAACAATCCATTTTCATCAAGCACCACCTCCATTTGATCCTTCCATGTAATGAAATTCACGCTGCCTTCTAAGGCATACTTTAATATCAGCCCATTGAAGGTCATTCTCCCAACTTTGAAGAGGTCTTGCTATGCTTTAGCTACAAATTCGAACCTCTTGAGTGACAACTTTAAAAGTCATGTTATAATGTGAATCTTGCTTTGATATCGTGTATAAATAAGGTGATAGAACTACAATTGCTGAAGAAATTTTAATCTAAATCAAGAGAAACAATTCTACTCTACTGATCTATGGAATTTAATTCACAATTTAGAACAACATTTGCAAACATGCAATAAAAAAATTCATAGATGCACAATATATTTTCTAGGGAAAACCAACTAGGAAAAACCCCTCAAGCCTCTTTTCATTAATGAGATGAATATATATGTATTAAAATTTCTTTCCCTCTTTGAGCACAACCTACAAGTAAGTAACCTATCTCTCTACTCAGTGAGAATATTTAACTTAGACTTAGTCAATTTACGCCTCTGCTTGAGCCCCTATTTTCTTTCTCAAATCATGAGGAAGGAGCCCTAACGTTTTAGGACTTTTCCTCGAGTTGATTACATAATTCCCAAGGATTGATCATCTGACTGCATGCAACACCTATACACTCAAAATAGTTTACAACTTATTGTTACACTCCCTTCGAATCTCTACCATATCTAAGGAACTCGAATCCCTTGCACACACTAGATATTGTGAGCTTATTGATCAGTTAACTAGATGATCACTAAGTTAGACTATTGTCCCACTGCACAATTGACTTTCCACTAGTTCCATTAACTATTAGAACTAGTTTAACTAAGCACAATTAGAAATAACTTACCTGCATTACTAAAATTTAGAAATCACACACGATGAAGTAAACTCCAATCCCTCTAACTCGAATTTACTGAGCTAACTGAGTGACAAGAGAAATTTCACACATGTTAATTGCTTCCAAGTTTTTTGTTGATGTGGAAATTTAAGTTTTCTCAATTTGACCAAGGCAAAGTCAAATTGAGACTTTCTTCCTACGCTTGTCAACACTATCATCAAGTTTCTTTCGTAGCTTCTCAAGAACAAGTGCAAATGCTACACAACCAAAAAAATGACTGTGAGAGACATTCACCTTCTTACAATCCCAAGCTTCTTGAGGTGCTACATCTTTGACATTGGTTGTTGGATATTTGTTGAGAACATATACTACAGTAGCGAAAAATTCATCCCAATAGTCACTGAACAACTTCTCCTCATAAAGCATGCATCTTGCCATATTCATTATCGACCAATTTTTTCTTTCTACTACTCCATTCTTATATGGAATGTATATTATTGTGTTTAGCATGATGATTCTTTGTTGTTGTCAAAATGTTTCAAAATCATTGGAAGTGTATTATGTTCATTTTCCTGACCTGATTATTTTAAAGGCTTTCCACTTTGCTTTTATGGTTCTACTTTGAACTCTTTTAATCCCAAGAAAGTATCAGATTTATTTTTGAGAAAATAAACCCATATTTTCCTACTAGAATCATTAATAAAGTTAAGAAAATAAGTATTATCACCAATGGACTATGTTTTCATTAGGCCACATATATCTTTCTGGACTAGATCTAACAATTATTTTTCTATAGTGGAAGATGTGGGAAAGTTGTCTCTTTTATACTTTGCTAGGATACACATTTCATAGTAAAATATTTTTCATTCACAACAAGGAGACCAATGACCATAAAATGTTTCTAAAGAAGACATAGACTCTTGAAGGGAATATGCCCATACCTAGAATGCCATAACTATGACTCATCTATCCTTGACACATCGTGTGAAAAATACTGTGAGAGATTTCGAATTCTAAGAGTCAAGCGAAACATCATATCTTGATTTTTTCAACCTTTTCTATTATTCTTCTATTAGGATGTTTGTCATAGATATAACATGTGGTCCCTTGGAATATTACATCATAACCACGTTCCATCAATTAACCTACACTAATGAGATTATTCTTCAGATGTGGAACATAATAAACATCAGGTATATGTCTCTACTGATTTTGTTTAGTGATAATGGGAATAATACCTTTCCCTTCAGGTTTTATACATGAACGATATCCCAGATTAATTTCGGATGTTATGGAAGCATCAATGCAAGAAAGTAGATTTTTGTTACATGTCATATGATTGCTGCAACCACCATCCAACAAGGAAAGGTCCTTAGTATGTTTGTCTTCAGAAATATGGTAGGAAAGAAACATGGTTTTAGAGGATTCTCCTTCGTTGTTAGAGATATGGACACTGCCTCTTTGTTGATCTTATTGTTTCTTTTTTCATTCATGTTCATAATGCCAAAATTTCTTATAGTAATAGCACTGAACATTAAACTTGATCCATGTTCTACTTCTTTGTGTCTAGTTTTTTGAAGACCTTGAATTCTCTTCTATATGATGATGCTATGTAGATCTAGCTCTACCTATGCCTCACTTGTTGCTGGGGACTGACGCAATCAACACTACATATTCTAGTGGTTCCTTTCTCTTGTTTAGTTCTTGATGGATAGCCCTTGAGGGCCTATGGGACCATCTTGAGGAGACCAAGTGCCTAATATTGGATTGGGATGCAGAAGTCTGGTGGGGGTGTAAGGACTTTGATGCCTAGGGCTATGCACCTTAGTGAGCATGGAGGGAGTAGGCTAGCCTTGCAAGATGCCAAAATTCATTGAGTGCTAGGATCAAATGCATACCTTGGGGCAGATGAGGTTTGAGCTGGGCGCGAGCCTTATGGAAACCCTTGGGCTATGATATAGACAAATGACATTTATGCCTAGTTCCAAAAGCTAGAAAAAGGACAGATATTCCTTGGGATTTCTCGAGTGTTGTGGAAAATTTTGATGCTTGCTAGTTATACTAGTTCAGCATAGAGTCTAGGGAAAACATAAAGTAATAAATAACTAAATAAATAAAATGTTGTCAGGCGAGGTAGTAACTCCACCAAATCAATTCATATTATTCCTTCAAGTTTGTCTTTATTATATACATGAGGGAGACTGTTCACTTCATCTCTCGATGACTGTTCATATTTCTTATTATTTATTTATGTCAATTACATTTATTCACCCAATCTTGATGATTAGGTGTCAACATTCTCCCCCTTAATCTGAAGGGATGTTGGTGAGTCCAAGCATCATTCTGAATCGTTTAAGCTTTTCTCTTCCAGGCACTTTGGTGAAGATGTCTGCAATTTTCTCATTAGTGGAACAATGACGGAGATGGATTGTTTTGGTCTCAACATGATGTCGAATCAGATGATATTTAGTATTGATGTGCTTCGTTCGATCATGGAACTTTTGGTTCTTGGCCAACTTTATTGTAGAGGTATTATCAATCATGAGTGGAGTTGATTGTATTTGTTTTACCTGCAAATCTTCAAGAATTTTCCTGAGCCATACAATTTCTTTTGTTACCTCAGCTGTTGCCATGTATTCTGCTTCTGTTGTGGAATCTGCTGGAACTGATTGTTTGCGTGATCTCCAGGAGACAATTTCTGATCCAAGACTCATATCATATCTTGAAGTAGATACCCCAGTTTCTTTGTCTCCATCGAAGTCTGAATTAGAGTATCCAATCAAACTAAAGTCATCCACCTATGTATACTTAATTCAAAAGTCTTGAGTTCCCTTCAAGTACCTTAGAACTCTTTTTGTAGCAGATCAATGTTCTTCACAAGGCTTTTGCATAAACTTGGAGAGGATTCCAACAGCAAACGAAATGTCTGGTCTGGTAGTAGTTAGGTAGTTGAGACTTCCTACAAGCTGTCTATACTTTGTTGCATCCTCAAATTCTTTTCCTTCAATAGATGTGAGCTTTAAGTTTTGTTCCATTGGAGTAGTAAGAGGATTGCATTCTGTCATGCCAAACTTGTTCAATAGATCTCCAATGTACTTCTTTTGAGAAAGAAATATCGACTTCGGATGTTGAGTTACTTCAATACCAAGATAGTAATGAACATAGCCCAAATCAGTCATTTCAAAACTTTTTCCCAATTCCTTATTTATGGATGTAATGTAGCTTTCATTGTTCCTTGTCATAAAAATATCATCTACATATACCACAAGATATACAACTATTTTGCCAACTTTCTTGACAAATAAAGTTGCATCATCAAGATCATAATGTTTGAAATTGAGTTTCAGAAGATGCTCAGTTAGTTTTTCATACCAGGCTCGTGGTGCTTGTTTGAGGCCATACAAGGATTTCAGAAGTTTGCATACCTTTTGTTCATGTCCTCTCACAACGAATCCTTCAGGCTGGGACATAAAAACATTCTCTTTTAGATCTCCATTCAAGAAAACAATTTTTACATCCATTTGATGGACTTTCCAACTATTCTGAGTTGCTAGGGAAAAGAGTGTATGGATTGTGGCCCATTTTGTTGTGGGGGCAAAATTCTCCTCATAATCGACTCCTTCCTTCTGTGAAAAACCTTTTGCCACAAGCCTGGTTTTGTGCTTGTCAAGTGAGCCATCAACTCTATACTTGTTCTTGTAGACCCACTTGCAGCCAATTGGTTTGGTTCCTAATGGAGGATCAACCAGCTTCCAAGTGCCATTCTTTGTGAGGGCATCATACTCCTTTTGCATCACTTCTTTCCATTCATCATGAGAAGCAGCTTCTTTGAAGGAAGTTGGTACAAAATCTGTAGACAAGTTCAATTCACAATCATAAGAAACATCCATATCAACAGGTGAATTAGAGTCATCTACATCACCTCCATTTTACCGGTTTGAATTTCTAGTTCCTGTCTTTCCAACCTCATTAGGATGAACACTTTCAAGTGTCTTTGTCAACCACTTTGGGGGGACCTTTCTCAGATGGTCCAGGCTACTCCGTTGATTGAGTTGGGACTGAATCAAGATTGAGTCTCCCAATTCTATCAATCACATCACTTAAAGCATCATTCGTTGTTGGAGTTTCATGTGGGGGAGAGAGTTCTTCAGAAGAAGATTCCACATGTTGATCTAGTATAGGAATCCCCCCTTCAAGATGTGGAATCTGATTATCAAATTCTTGAAATGATTTTGCATTTGCGAATCTATCCAAGCGATCAAGTTGTCACTCAACAACATTGTCAATTTAGGATGATTCAAGAAAAATTAAATCTCTAGATACAACAAACTTTTTATTGACTTCATCATAGAGACGGTATGCTTTGGAGGTGTTTGAATACCCCAGGAAGATACACTTACGACTTCTTACACCAAGTTTATTTCTATGTACCTTTGGTATCAAGGCATAACATGTGGAACCAAAGACCCTAAGATGCTTTATCGAAGGAATGTGCCCATATCACATTTCACATGGAGTCTTGTTTCTAATAACATTAGACGAACATCTATTTTTTATATATGCAGCACATAGAACAACATCAGCTCAAAACATTATTTTTACATTTTTGAAGAAGAGCATGGAGCGTACCATATTTAAGATTGTCCTATTCATTCTTTCAGCTACACCATTCTGTTGGGGATTATAAGGTACAATTGTTTGATGTTTGATCCCATGTTGGCGAAGATAGTTTTCAAATTCATTTGATGTGTATTCTTTTCCATTATCAATGTGAATAGACCCAATATGAGATTGTGCATCATTTTCAATCCATTTATGAAAGTTCTTGAATGTTTGAAAAGCATCAGATTTGTTCTTCACTAAATAAACTCAACACATTCTGGTGTAGTGATCAATAAATGCCATCGTATATTTATTTCCATTTGCAGAAGGAACAGGCATTGGACCACATAAATTTGAATGAATGAGTTCAAGTTTTCTATGTGCTCTTGAATTTGAATCATGAAAAGACTGTTTGCTATGCTTTCCTACAATGCAAGCATCACATTGCTTAAATTTCCTAGGAATTGTAGGAAAACCAGCAACACCATTTTTCCTCAATAAGCGGAGGCTTTCATAGTTCAAATGTCCAAATCTAGCATGCCATAATATACTTGATGGAAGTGCACCTTCTTCATAATGAGAATTGTATGATAAATGTTGTGCACGAGCAAAGGTACCTTGTAGCTTGAGAAGCCTTTCTTCTTCTATTCCCCTCATGACAAGTGAGTGGTTAGATTCTTTTCTCACCTCAAGATTGCCATCAAACATATGAATGGAGTGACCTTGCTAGCGGATGTGGACCAAGGATAGCAAGTTTCTCTTCAGCTGTGGGAGATATAGAACATGATGCAAAAGAAAGTCTAGAAGACCAGGCAATTTAAGCCTGATTGTGCCAAGCCCTGATGGCTTGATTTTTTATTGGTTTGCAAAGTATACTACTCCATCAACATTGTCAGTAAATTCTTCAAAAAATATTTTCTATGAGTCATGTGGTAAGTTGATCCTTAATCAAGCAACCAATCATTTTTCCAAGAAGCAAGTGAAGCATTAAATAAATCTTCATTTAATCCAATATTACATTGTGCCACCACATAATGAGCAGATTCAGGTACTTTACCTTTGTCTGTGTCATTAGCTTTACCTTTGGGTTGATTTCTTTGCTGCTCAATTTTGTCCTAAGGTATTTTGCATGTAGAGGCATCATGTGATCCATTTCTTATGTAGCATATGCAGTGCAAATCTTCCTTTTCTCCTTGAGAGTGTATGCCCTCCCTGCCTCTGAAATATCTTTCTCTTTCTCTTCGACCACCTCTTCCTCTGGAAGAATCTTGAGCAGGATCCTTTTCTTTATGAGCAAGGCACACAACCTCTTCAGAAGATTTAGGGGCTACCTTCTTTCGAAAAGCTTTCTCTCTTTCAGCAAATTTTTTCACAAGAGAGTCAAAGGTAATATCTTTGAGATTTCCATTTTCTTGCAATGACACAAGATAATTGGAGTAAGTAGGATAAAGTGCCCTAAGAAAAGCGATAAGAGGAATATCTATTTCGACGTTAGTGACTTTGATATCATGCATTATAGACTTTACTTCGGATGCAAGAGCAAGAGGATCATTATTTTGCAATTCAAGAGTGAAGAGTTTAATCATGAGTTGAAAAACTTCAAGTGCAGAATGTGATTCATATAGTTCATTCAGCTTTTGTAAGGCTTCGAAAGTAGTTGAAAATGGTGAAATATGGCGACTCACCTCTTCATTTACAGATGTTGCGATTAATGCATAAGCTTTGTTGTTCTTATTTTCCCAAATGGCAAGCTCTTTGTCTGAGGTAGGCTATTCTGGCTCTTTGTCTTCATCTCCAATACACACTCCTTTCCGGGACCACTGAGGATAGTTCTCCATGCTAGTGAGAACTATTCCCACAAAAGATATGATTGAATGCATGTTGTATAAAACTTTTGTTGCTAAAAAAATGATTCTGATAGAGGTATTAAAGTGGATATCAAAGTGCGTTTGAATACCCACTACGTTTCATTATAATACTCTATTTCAATATAGTACTGTCATAAAAAAAACGTTGTCATAACTGTGGTATGTGTAATATTACACCATAGTTATATTAAAAATCATTCGTAGCATGGTAACACCATTTCAACATTGTAGCAGAGAATAATAGACCAACAACGCTATACTATCTGTTTTTTTTAATACATCGGTGTATTTTGGAAATGAGACAGCGTAGCGTAGAATAATGGAACGCATATATATATATATATATATATATATATATATATATATATATATATATATATATATATACCATTATAGAAAGCAGTATTCTAGGACAGCAGGTGTGATGTTGCTGGACGATGGCAGTATATGGGCGAGCACCATTTCACGACCTCCATACCCAGTCGACTCCTTCTCTCGGCTCACAGGTTTCCATACTATGCTCCCATTCCAAGTAAGAGGCTGCGTTCAAAAAATCATGAGGGAACAACAACAAACTATTCCAGGTTCGATTCCCATCCGCGCTCGTCTTTCGGAGGGAACTGCAGCAATCTGGCACGGAAGAGTCTGCGTCTGAGTCAAATGACTACCACTCCCTTTGTGGTGGAGAGCCCTGTGGGGTCTTTTACGTATGAAGGTTAGGGCGGAGTAAGGCGTATTAACAAGAGCAAATGCATTTCCTGGTGATGAAACGGAGGGACAGAGTAAGGCATATTAATCAAGAACAAATGTGTTTCCTGTAGATGAAACGGAGGGCAGAGGCTACCACTGAGCGAGATGTAGATGATACCTGGTGATGTAGATGAGCGTGATGGGCGTAGATGGGTTTGTCCTCGTAGCCCAAGTGGTCGTTTAATTAAAATGACTCACACTATGGCACGAGTTCGATCAACCGCGACCAGCATCTTGAAAATCAAAGCGAGGATGAGGCCATCCCGGTGTATACAACATTCAATCATGTGGAGAACGCTTTTCGAAAACCGCCCTCTGCAATGGAACGTTGTTACCAGGTCAGGGGTGTCAATTCTGAAATATGGGCAGAAGAGAAAAATAGGCAAAAAAGGTAGAAAAGGGAGTTACAAGGGCAGGAATACTAAAAATAGGATTGGCTCTGATACCATGTTAGGCCAGGTAGTAACACCACCAAATCAATTCATATTATTCCTTCAAGTTGGTCTTTATTATATACATGAGGGAGACTATTCACTTCATCTCCCGATGACTGTTCATATTTCTTATTATTTATTTACATCAATTATCTTTATTCACCCAATCCTGATGATTAGGTGTCAACAAATGCTAAATGATTCAACTTAACTTTTGGACGAAGTTCCTTAAAGAGAGGGAGTATGTATTGTCCCCTAATAATAATAAAAATAAAAATAATATAATAAATGATAAAAAATAAAGAAAAGATAATAATGGTAAATAAATAGTATAAATTAAAGAAAATATAATAATAGTAAATAAATAAAATATTAAATAATAATACTGAAAGTTATATATATATATATATATATAAGTTAAGTTAACAAAAAGTAAAATAAAATAAGAAAGTGTTAAATTCAGAGAACTATAAAAATAATTAAAATAAGTAAAGTTATCAAAAAGTAAAAAGGAATTAAATATAAAGTTAAATTAAGAGAAATATTAAATTAAGTAAAATTTAAAATAAAGAAATAAAAGTTGCATGTTGACACATGGACTGTCTGCATGCAGACCCTTTCCATTGTTTGGTCTATTTAATGGACAATGAGGAAGATGAGATTCATTTCCTTCATCCATTCAATTGGAAGAAAAGTGTTGTGAGACAAAGGATTCCCTGGCAGTATTATGTTGATTGAGGGCTCTAAGGTGGCCAATTGTAGAAAGATTATGTGTAGCTAAGCCTATAGTTGGGTGAAGAGTCATCCCCAAAAATTTGTTGTGGTTAGCGAGATTTAAATAGCGTTCAACTTCAAAATCACAAGTAAGGAATATCATCGCTACAGGTAAGTTGTCTTTGTTCATGTTTTGGAAATTATATGCTAATTAGTTGAATAATTGTGTGTTGATTATGAATCACATAATTGATCTAATTCTTTGTATATTTTAAATCGGGGTTGTTACATAGATCCTTTGTCTCTTACATTCCCAAGAGAGACTTGTGCCTTAAAATCTTGTTGAACGAAGTCTTCTCCCAAATTAAGTCGTGTCTCATGTGATAGAAGAAATCTAGTTAATTGTTCTACTAAGAGAGTTTTAAGATCTATGGATTCCAGAATGGTTGTTACAATGATGTCATATTTCTTTGGCAGGCTTCAAAGGGTTTTTTCAACTATCTTCTAATATGAAATTATTTCACCAATAAGTTTTATTTTATTGACGATGCCCTTGAATGTAGTCATGAACTAATCAACATTTTTTGTATCAGTCATCTTCAGGGTTTTGAATTGATCCCACAATGTTTGCAATTTAACTGTATTCATTATATCATTACCTTGGTATGCAACTTTTAAAATATCCCAATATTATTTTGTTGTTGATGTGTCAACTATCTTGTTGAAGATAGAGTCATCCATTGAATTATGTATCCAACATGTGGCTTTGGGTTCTTTCTTTCTCAGTTCTGCAATGGAATTTATTTGATTATCAGTCATAGCTACTATTCCTTCTCGGGTCGGCTCTACATAGGCATTCTGAAGTGTATTCCAACACTTTTAGGCTTGCATAAATGTTTTCATCTATAAAAATGAAAAATCATAATTTTGCCAAAAGAAATTGGTGTCTGTGGCAAAGCACTAAAGTAAGCCATTTTTAATGTGGGCATGCCTTTTTGTCTCAAATGCCTTTTCAAAATATCTTGAATAAAATCTTTCCTTTTAAAAAAAAGATATCTTTCAAATGATGGAATGCCCTTTAAAATTCCTTTCTTTTTAAGCAAAAAAATCTTTGAATAAAGTCGTTTTGTAACAAACCCTTTTCTCAAAACAAAATAAATAGTCCCTTTCAAAACAAATATGAATGGACCTTTTGTTTATGAAATGAACTTTATATTTTTCTCTTAAATTTTCCTTGTGAATATCCGAAAGGGCTTCACGACTAAAGAGGCTTGAATTTTCAAGGAAAAGGAGGCGTATCATTTTTTACCTTTTCACTGCTACGATCCTGCTAAATCAATGCACATTGAGAAAGGTAATGTGTGCGATCCTTCCATTTTCATTAATGTTTCCTTTGACTCGCATCACATTTTTCTACACAAAGAGAGTGTAATTAATCAGTGAATTCATAACTTTTTCTATTTTCAGTGCGTCTTTTCTCTCCACTAGGCTGCAATGATCTCCTCTAAAATAAAAAATAAAAATCAATTGGCTTGTAGTCAACGTGGATTCTCTTTCACCTGGATAGCTAGTTCACGTCTCTTTTTATTTGCTTGCTTCTCTCACCCTCTACTAGTTCTCTATTATCACATATGATTTTCAAATGCTTCTCTCCTTGGATTCTTATGCAACCTTGCACTCTGATACCATGAGAAATATTACAAACGCATAAATACATTGATAATGGATTAAAAATTGGTAATGGAATGGAAAAATATTCTCATTATTCAATAACAGTTAAATAAAATAAATAAGGGATAGGGAAACAAACAACAATAAATGACTGGAGAAAGTTCCAACTGAACTCAACTAAACTCAATTGAATCAAAACCAACTATGACACTTAGTAGATAGTGAAATTAAGTCTCTCAATAAGGAGGAGAAGGATGAGGAGGATTCTGCCATTGGAAAGGATTCTAGGCCTAAATTCATCTCCATATCTTTCCAAGTCAAGGATGAGGAGGTATTCCTTTTCATATCAGACATATCTATATAAATTACTTGCATGTCTGTCTAGAGCCCGTTTCAAAGATAATGACATATATCATCTATTCTATGAAGGTCATAAGCTCACTATGGAATGCTAAGGAAGAAATAATAATTGTCACAATGAATAAGAAGGAGAATAAGGAGCAAGGTGATGGAAACAATAAAAAAGATATAAAAGCTTATGAATTTCCTAAACAAATTCATGATCCCCCTAAGGAATTTTCTTCCTTCATATTTTCTATTTTCATTGTGGGTTTTTCAAGCTTAATTTTAGTGTCACGTGATTGTAGAAAATAAAAATAAAAAAGGTTTAATATCGATATAGGTTCCCTAAAATGAGTAGAAAAATGAAATATTGGTTTCATCTAGTTTTTTATTTCTTTAGTTCAAATGATAGTGGGTCTTTCCTTCCAAATGAATATATTCTTCAATGGGAGTGGGTTTTATTATGATCCGGAATTGGATTGGAAACATTATGGAATGAACATATGAGTTGCATTTGGGCACCGAGGTGAGTTGACTGTGTTAATGAATATGGAAATGACACAACTAGTTGTTTCATGTTATTTAAGAATTACAAATGTTAGGAATCTACTGTTAGAAAATGAAAAATATAGCTAAATATTTTTTCTATACATTGTTCCTTGCAGAGAGATCCTCTAAGTATGTTTTTTAGTCTTTATATGAGCATAGGCCTACAAGTGAGAATATGAATTTCACATAATGTTTAAATGGTCACTTGAGAAAAATGCTAGCCATGCTACTGAATTGCAAAATTTAACAGAGAACATGCTACTCATCTTGTGTACAATTCAGTTGTTAAATAATACAAGTATATGAATTTGGGTGTGGTAATTTCACCCATGCTTTTGAGCTTGTTATTGTTCCTGTGTCATTGCTTTGTCTATAACTGGTCACAATTTCAATCCATGTGGTGTCGTGTGCATACAATTGATGCCCAATGATGATGCCATACTCTATCAGTTTACATGAATAGTGGCCTTGGTCACTTTGGGAGCTTTCCTCAAAAATCTTTTTTCTCATATTTTTTTACGAGTTATATTAACAGTGGGTTGGTACATAAATTTATTTCGTTTGTACATAAATTTATTATTTATTTCGTGTTACATTTGAAACATATTTTTGAATGCAAAAAAATGCATGTGTTAGGTGTAAGTAATTTCCAATCTCTTTAAATTGAACGAAACTCTTACTCTGCATGCATCCTAACTAGGGTTGGAATTTGACTCAAACAATTCCTGTAATGGGCCATTTTTCTCGTAAAATACGTTTAAACTTTTTATGTCACCATCCTTTGTGATGTGCCTTGAATTTTATAAAACGTATTTTTGACAATTTATATCTTTCCAAAAATTTCATTACTACCATATGTCAATTGCTGGAGGGCACATTCGATCAGGGTGGATTCTTGTCACAGTATCACCTATAGAAGCTGGATTGGTCATGTCCTTCTTGACTACTTCAAATCCAGCTGGACGATCTTTGGTGAATAATTTGGGTCCCTTTGACTCAGGGGAAATGTGGTGCCGAATCCCATGGATAACACTAGAATGCCATAAATATTGCACATGATATATTGGATCAACCTTTATAACACTCAAATGCCATCAACACTAAATAATTTTTTTGAAGCTTTCCGGGCCTAGTTAGTCCAAATATTTTCAAGCCTCATTGGTTTATAGCTGCTAGAACACGAAAACACCATCATTAAACTTATATTTTATGGTATTATGCTCTACCAAAGCATATTTAGGGATAAAGTATATCAAAAAGTAGCTTTGAAATCCGGAGAAATTCACCACTATCTACCAAAAGGTATTAAGATAGGTTTAAATACATTAATTTAATCCTTTTGGGAATTGAAAACAATACTAAAGGGATAACTAGAGGCGGAAAAATAAATAGTTTGAGTGTTATAAGCCTTTTGTTCTCTTTGGTTTGATTCTTGGGGGTTTTCTCCTACAAGGGACAACTTTCTCACAAGGCTCCCACATATGGCACCATTCAAAAGGTGTACTCAAAGACAATGAAGCTTCATCGAATTTTGGCTCAGATAATGAGGCTTCTTCATATTTTGGTTCAGAAAATAAAGCTTCTACATATTTTGGATCTTTGGGAGTATCATACCTTCACTACTATTTCTTATTGTGAAAATTGTTTTTTTTTCTATTTTTCTCTTTAACTTTTAGTCTTTAAAGCTCCCATATACCTTTTAAATCTATATCTATGGATTTACTGTGGTGTATGTTTGTTACCTTGGCTACTATTTTTTACTATGTAAATTTAGATTTTTCTATTTTCTATTTAATTTCTAGCTTTTAGAGTGTTCATCTGAACTTTTTTAAATCCTTGAGGAGCTATGAATCCTAATTCCACATACTGTGAACTGCTCTAAATCCCACCTTAATAAGGGAGATATCAAACTTGCCTAAATCATACACATCATCCGAACTCTATTCTCATAAAGGGTCAAACCTCAGTCGTTTTGGTGGCCACACCCATCTCAAGAACTTGACCACACAGTCAACATGCTCATTTGAACCTCTCATTTACTAAACCAAATTATGGGAATATTTACATGTATTTAAGATATTTGATTTGTGATCTAGTGCTCTATTATATATGTAATGAGATTCTCATTTTTTTTAATTGTTGGATCTTTTGAAATTTGGTGCATTTTTGTGATTATTGTTTTTTATGAAAACTTGAACACTGCTCGTCTTGATCGATATGACTATTTTTTAGTGCTCTTAAAGTTTGTGAAATTCAAATTTGGGGTCTTTTATTTCTTTATTGGATATGAATCTTATGCCCATTTCTATCTTTGTATAAAGGTAGTTCAAGACATGGATCTACCGTAAATTGGATGAGACATGACCTTTTCATGACTTGAAAGAATTTGTGCTTATTTATCAAATAAAACTAATAAAAAATAATTTGTTTCATATGGGTTTTGATCACAACTTTTGCCTCTAGTTCATTGCAAAGTGGTTAAAACCACATTTGAAGCTAGAGAGTGGTTATTTCAAAGGTCATTCCAAGTGGGATTTAAGGCAGGCCATGCCTGATAAACCTATAATATCAATTAACGCTAATCATGCTAAAAATTATTTAAGGAAAGGACCAACCTATGGAGATTCCAATTGTAAATATTATTTTGGAAACTAGCTTATTGATTTTGGAAACATTCAATGGAAGTCTATAATGAGAGAGTATCATATTTTAGAGCAAAGAAAGGTGCTTAGTTTCTTTGATGATTATCATAATGAACTCAAATGCTAAGGTCTTGCTTAACTGTCTGCCGATACAATAGATGCACTTGTTTGAGTACAATTTTTTTGGTTTTTTTGTACCATTGGTTTGTTCACGATGAGAACCACTAATTAGGTATAGTTAGTGCCAACAGAATGGCTAACAACCATGTGGCACTCTTTCAAGTGTTCGGTCTAGCCTGTGATAGGAAAATGGCCTCTCCTATTTTATTTTGATTAAGTGCTATTTTATTAACTTAGGATTGAAGCAAGCTCTGAGCGCAAGATTTAGGCATCTGGCGTTTGAGGATAACTATGACACTAGCATGAGAGACCATTACTCTCTTCTTCAAATATGTGATCAATTTCATATAAAAGGTAAAAATGATTTCTTCCAATGAAATGATAATCTCAGTTGACATTTATTTACATTAATATTTATTAGGAAAACTTTGATGTTACTCTTATGATCCATTTAATACTCTAAATAGTCTGTAATACATGTTTGGTTTATTTTTACATTAGATTTCCCTACTTCGGATGATTTTATTGTTGATAAATTGTAGGAGTTGATATTCATTGAGGAACTCAAAATAGATGGTATTATAAAATTTTTATCAAATGGAATCCAAACATAATTCATTGTATTTGCTGAAAGGGGTAAACTCTTAAAAATGATTCTAGCATTTAGGGGATGCAAATCATTTTAGAACTCAGTTACCTGTGTGTCTATTGAATGTGTTAGCATAAAATAATTTAATAAGAATTAACTAATCATCTTTAAATATCATGGACATATTAGCATGGCCATATTGAAATCCCCAAAGGCTTACTATTTTGTTGTTTTTTACAAACCCATTAATGGAATTTTGACTCTATGAACCAAACTTTTTGCAAATCTTGGTTCACATGGATGGATTGCAAATTCTACATCAAACTAATAAAAAAAAGAGAAATGTTGTTCAACATTACAACAATATATAACTTCTCCTTTTATCTAAATGATTTTTCAACCCTGATTTTTGTTGTTGCATGTTTTGTTGAGATGACTTGATAAGTTGTCTAAGATTTTTTAGTTCTTATTTGATTTTAGTATATTTTCTTTAGTCATATATCTTTTTTTCTTGAAATGTGAACCTCTTTGTGATAAAGAACAAAAAAGTTTTAGATGTAAAAGTAGCCTCTCCAAAGACCCCTTTTCTTCATTTAATGTTGATAGAAGAAACTTATTGGAAGATCAAAGATCTTCCTACATAATGTGAAATCAAGCATACTTGTCTATTTATCAAAATTTGATAAACAAAAAATAGTCTTTGTAAACAATATGTTAATGATACAATTCCTATAGAGTTTCTTATTTCAAGTAGTTGTGGGCATTATTAAAAGGAGAATCAGTGTAACAAACGGCTTAGGATTTTTTAAGTAAATGAGGATGAAATATGCCAACATCCCTCTTCTTTCCTTGTCTCCATTCCAACTATGAATGAACTGAAATCACCCACCATAGTTAATGTACTCAAAATGTTCCATAGCTGGTCTGATACAATATGCAACTAGAAATTATTACAAGAAACTTGTTTGACACAATATGCAACTAAGACGATAAGAAGAAACTTGTCTGATACAATATGCAACTAATCCCTAAAAAATTGCTTCAAGAATTCAACTAGGCCAATAGGTCACAAGATGACTTAAATATACACTTACAAATGATAAATCATAATGAAATGACATTGATACCCCAGACCTGTGGGAGCAAGGGCTCTTCAACATGACGTCTTCCTCCAAAGATGACCACCTCCATCAAGCAAGTGATAAAGTGTGTCGTGTGTCTAGGAGTACTTTTAACTACAATGGATATCATCCGAATGCATGGATACATCTCCAAGTAACATCTCCTCTAGCAAGATGTCATCATCAAGAAAGCTTACATGTTATAAGTTTTGAGTTGATTTCAAGGTTATGGAGATTTTATTGCATGTGCTACATGCAATTTCAAACTAAATATTCAAGATTCAATAAGTCATTCGTGTGTTATGGTCATTTTGTTTTTAATATAGCTGTGTTATTGAATGATAATTTTTTTAATCAAACTTTTATTAGTGAAGGTTTAATTTATTACCAAAACATCACTTTTAAAATGAAAAATTCCAACCCTTAATCTGAACTATCCTAAGCCAGATTTGAGAGTAATTTATAGCACTAATAATCTAGTAGAAATGAGGACTAAAGTAAGAGGGAAGTGTGGCCTTCATACCAAGGATGCCATGCCAACATTGACAGTTTTATGCACATAATTATTTCTCGTAGGTCTTTTCGGATCGATGTCCATCTCTCAGGTACCTTATTATATATAAAATATATATTTCTTGGTTTCCAAATTTCATGTGTCGCTAATGGGACTCGGACGTTTGTCAATAAAGTGATCACATGAAGATTTTTCAATTTCACATTCGTGAGGAAGGGCCCTGGTTAAAACTGTGCAAGTTATCAGAGGAGGAAAGAGATTTAGGCACCATTTCACTTGATGAAATTGGAGATTGCTCAAGCACATCCTTACCCTTTTGGGTGTAGGTATTTTTATAGCATTTAGGGTCTTCAATTAACACAAAATATCTTGGGAAGAATCAAAATTAAGTGATGGTCCTACTGACGGACCCCTTAGCTTAACTTTCTTTTTTACATCTATTACGAATTGTATTACATTGTTGTCAAAGCTGTCCATAATCTGATATTGTTGTAACATTGACATAATTTAAAAATTAGAGATATCAGATTGTCCATAATCAAGCATGGCGGGACCCACTCCTTTGCTTTGGTGGAGCATGCAGATAAATCTAAGCATCACATCTCCATTGAGGATGCCCAAGTCGTTGCTAGGGTTAGTCATTTCCATCATCGTAAATTGAGGGAGGCCCTAGAAATTGAAAAAAGACCCAATAATTTAAATAGAGATCATGGTAGGAATATTAGTAGAAGTTGGGTCCCTGTCTTGTCCTCTTAGTTTTTAGGCTTCTTTTTGGGTTTGATTTTGTTTGTTTGTTTACTTATGTAGACATTGGCATCCTGTTTATACTATTTTTTGTTGATTTATTCTTCATTAGAGTTTATTTTCTTGATCCTTCATGTTTTTCATGTATTTTGTCATCTTATTCATTCTTAATTCCTTTTAGTAGTTTTGTTATTTGTTTAACGGGCCTGAGCCCCATATTTTATTGTTGACCCTATTTTATTTATTGATTCCTTTTTTTTGTAGATATATATAGATATATATATATATATATATATATATATATATATATATATATATATATATATATATATATATGAATTCTCAGAGACTTAGATTTTCAATATTTTGTGATTTGAGGTAGGAGGGCGAATTTGCGGAAAAACTAGGGTTCGACACAGGAGGCGACAGAAACAAGCTAGTAACCATGGAGGGGAAAGGAGGAGGGAGCTCCACCCCCTCCTACGGTAATTTGGTTTCAAACAGAGGCAGAGCAATGAATAGAAACAAGCCTCAAAACTCCTCGGAGAACAAGAGAAAAATTTCTGACACCCAGAAGGCAGAAGTCAGCAAACCCCATGAAAAACAAGGGACCCACAAAGAGGTTCATCAAAAGGAGAAAGTAGAAGACAGCAGTCAGGGATCCGAGAATAGAGCCAAGATGGGGCCTTGCAAACCAAAGTCTAGCATTAAACCGTAGGTAATCCTAAATGATCTAGCTCTGCAAGAGCACATAGATCATATGACAACATATGCGATCATATGCAAGTTTATGGGCATCTGGCCGATGGAGAAAGCATTGTACACTTGGATAAAAAACACCTGGAAACCGAAAGGAGAGTTAAATATACATCTTGGATCCAAAGGTTTTTTTACTTTGGTATTCACAAACTTGGAGGATAAGGACAGAATTTTTGAAGGAGGACCATACTTCTATGTGGCTGTTGGTCTCTATATGCAACCTTGGATGATGAACTTTGTTCCGGAGTGAGAAACGTTCACATCGGTTCTGGTATGGATTAGGCTATACTCCTTACCTTTAGATTATTGGATGCTAGAATCTTTAAAAGCTATAGGTAAAAAATTAGGTCATTTCATAAATATTTTAGAGGTGAATCTGCGAGGAAAATATACCTCCTTTTCTCACATATGTGTAGAGATGGACTTATTAGGAGCACTTCCAGATGAAGTCATCCTAGAAGTTTATGACGAGGAATGGGTTCAGGCAGTTGACTATGAACACATACCATTCAGATGTCGCAAATGTCATGAACATGGACACCTATTCAGAGACTACCCACTTAATAAAAGGGAGGAACAACAGAAAACCAACAAAGGAAAAGACCTTATAGGTTTCACTAAAGTGGGAGGAAAAGGGAAAGGAGGGGGAAAAAGACCCAAAAGAAACCTAGTGAAAGCAAAGCACCAAGTCACAACAGTTTTGAAATTTTAGAAGAAGAAGTAGAAGAGGAAGGAATACAAAAGAAACCAGAGGACCAACAAAGTGGGAAAGGAAAAGAGGCTAGCATGGAGATCACACAGTAACAGAATGAACACAAAATAGACCCACTGAGTACCATGGAACTAGAGAGGGACCATGATATGACCCTAAGTGAAAATGGTACGGAGGACCAAGACTTACAGGAGATCCTTGAGAGGGAGAACCTTGAACTAGAAAAGTTTCTAGAACAAGGAAGCAACAAAGGAATTAACTCTCTACCACAGGAGGAAGTTGATAGGGTGCAACAGCTATTCCTCAATAGGTCACATCAAAAAGCTCTAGGAGTCAAAAGAGGCCATGATAACCAAGAAAATAGAGGGGTTACATCAATGGGATTAATATTAGGAAAATCCGCCAAAAACCCAAGTAAGAAAAGAGAAAGGAAGAGACAAAAAGGACCACTGTTAGAATGTGGAAAACTCATGATTGACTTGGGCAAGATGAAATATCTCTCCAGTTACTTCTTTACAAACCCTCATCAATGAAGCTCACAACCTGGAACATTAGAGGACTAGGGAGTAGAAGAAAACAAAGAAATCTAAGTAACAGAATCAAAGAAGAAAAACCAGACATGGTGTTCATATTGGAAACCAAATGCTCAGTAGAGAAGATCAGAGAAAAGCATCGCAAATGGTTAAGTAAGTATGAATATCTTGAAGTCAAAGCAACTAAATTAGCTAGAGGAATTCTCACTTTATGGAATCCTCAGAAATTTGGTATACCTGATGCGGAGGCGTCTAGGCACTACCTTTATTTGATTATTCAACTTGTGGGGGACAAGGAGTGTTACATGATCACCAATGTCTATGGCCCTCAACTACTGGAAGATAAATTCAGGTTCCTCACCTCTCTGGAGGAAACAAGGAAAATTTTAAGCATGGAAAATTTTCTTGAAGTTTAAAACATTGGTGAATCTCACTAATCCCTAATATGCAAATTATAAATGTTTATTGATATATTTGTAAAATTATTCAAATTTATAATTATTTTATATATAGTCTCTATATAATGTTGGCGATTTTTAAGGTAAAATAATTTTATATTCTAAAATTTGGGCGAATCGTCTTTTATAAAATTGGAAATTGGCGAATCTTTTTTGTGGAAAAATCATGGAAAATTAGCCCACTGGGCGAACATTAGCCCCTAAAATTTTCCATGGGAGGAAATGAAAAAAAGACACCCAACAATACCCTGGATTCTAGGGGGAGACTTCCATATGATTAAATCCCTCATAGAAAAAAGGGGGAACTAGAACACTTGGTAGAGACTTAGTTGCCTTCCATAACTTCCTCAACAACATGAGACTGGTGGATATGGACACAAGAAATGGGATTTTCACATGGAATAAAAAAAGACAGGGTACTACCCAAGTAGCCTCAAGATTAGACAGATTGATAATCTCAGAAGAACTTCTGCTCACTAGATGAAGCCTGACAGTGTTCATCCTCCCTTTTGGAGGCTCAGACCACTAGCCCATCCAACTGGAAGCTTCCTTAACTATACACCGAGAAACAGACCCTTCAGGCTTGAGAATGTCTAGCTCACTCACTCTGACTTCCTCACAAACATTGAGAAGTGGTGGAAAGAAGAGTTACATTCCCAAGGCACGAAGATGTTCCTTCTACATCTTCGGCTTAAACACATCAAGAGAAAACTCAAAGAATGGAATAAAAATGAGTTTGGAAATATCTTCAAAGCTAAAGTAGAAGTGGGAAAGCAATTACAAGAAATTAACCAAATCCTCATCACTGAAGGCTTCACAGAGGAAAGAAAAGAGCTAGCAAACTCACTTCAACAAGAATGGGACAAAAGATGTCTCCAAGAGGAAATATTCTGGAGACAGAAATCCAGAGTACAATGGAATAAGGAAGGGGAGAGAAACACCAAATTCTTTCACAAATCCACCATAGCACAGAGGAATAACAATAGGATTTCGAAACTCACAGATACTGAAGGAACAAAGAAAAATACTCATGAGGAAATGGAAGATGTACCGGTCCAGCATTTTCAAAGCATTACTGTGGAAACCATAGCAGACAGATCCCAACTCATGAAAAGATTTACTTAGCACATTCCTAAGCTGGTTTCCAGGGAAGACAATCATAACCTCAATAGGCCAGTAACGGAGGAAGAGGTTAATGAAGTTATTAAAGAAATGCATAATGGAAAAGCTCTAGACCTAGATTGTTTCAATGTGGACTTCTTCAAAATATGATGGAAGATTGTCAAAGAAGACATTCTGGAGGTAGTGGAGGACTCAAGAAACTCTAAATTAGTTTTGAGGCCGCTTAATGAATCCTTCGTTGCCTTAATACCCAAACAGGAAAAGGCCACCTCTCCTGATAGATTCAGATCCATAGCATTATGCAATGTGGTGTATGAAATCATTTCCAAAGTCATTGCCAACAGACTCAAAACCCTCCTCCCAAATATGGTGTCAGAGGAGAAAACGGGTTATGTGAAAGGGAGGCAAATTCTCAATAACATCATTCAAGCTCATGAAGTGGTGCATTCCCTCAAAACCAATAAGCAAGTGGGAATGATAATACAGCTGGACATAGAGAAAGCTTATGATAAATTAAGCTGGGCTTACATAAGGGATGTTCTCAAAGCATATGGCTTTGACCACAATTGGATAAGGTGGGTCATGGCTCTTGTCACCACTGCCAGTTGTTCAATTCTTCTCAATGGCTCTCCATCTAGAACCTTCAAGCCTACAAGAGGTCTCAGCCAAGGAGATCCTCTCTTCCCATTCCTCTTCATTCTCATGATGGAAGGGTTGGGCAGAGCGATCATTGCTACCAAGGAGGAAGGAAGAATACAGGGACTGAGACTCACATAGAACAGAGACACTGTGACACATCAACAATATGTGGACGATACTATGCTACAGGGCATACCAACAGTCAAGGAAGCCAAAGCATTCAAGTGAATTCTGTATGAGTTTGCAATGGTAGCTGGTACTAAGGTAAGCCTCAGAAAATCAAAGATATTCTTTTTCAATACTGATATTTCTATTCAAAGAAATCTCTCCAGAATTCTAGGCTTTCAAAGAGATTCACTACCCTCAATGTATCTGGGAGTTCCCCTCACCAACAAACCGCTGAAAAAGTACATCTAGGAGTCTGTAACAAATAAATTGAAAGACAAGCTAAGAAAGTGGACAAGCAAAGCCTTGAACCTAGTAGGGAGGTTGGTCCTCACCAAGGAGATACTCCAAACTATCCCAATCTACATGCTATTAGCCCTTCCAACAACAATAGGAGTCCTTCAGAAAATCAAAAATATTCAAAGAGGCTTTCTCTGGGGAAAAGTGGAAGAGAAGAAGAAATGGGCTCTGGTAGCTTGGGACAAGATCTGCAAACCCAAATCCCGTGGTGGTTTGGGTTTACATGACCCAGATATTCTAAACAAAGTTCTGGGAGCTAAACTGTGGTGGAGATGGCTAAAGAAAATACGATAACCCTGGGCGAAACTCTAGAAACAAAAATATGCAATGAACTGGCAAGAAAAGGACCTCATAAGAATTATAAGACACATAAAAGGTTCCCATATTTGGAACAAGGTCTGGGAGAACAGATCTTTAGTACAAAAACATAGCTTCTAGGAGATCAGAAATGGAAATCTTGCCTAGTTCTGGGAGGACAATTGGCAATAGGAAGGTAACCTTAGCAGAGAGGAATTAGCAAGCATTCAAACTGATACCATTAACAAAGGATTAAAGAAAGTAAGTGACTATTTGGATCAGTCAAGGGACAATGGCAAATGGAGAATTTGGAAGCTACCAGACTACAGTGAACTGACCCCGCTGAAACCTCAAGCTAAAGCTTTGGAAGCTATTATGGAAGAGAGACAAATTTTGACCTCAACTTCAGATGACCTACTAAGATGGGGCAGAAGTAATGAGGGTGTTTTCAACCTCAAGGAAGCCAAAAGAATAGCCACAGGTCTTAACTTTCCAAACACTAAAAAGACATGCATAGACCTATGGAATAACCCACATTGGATGAAGGTCAAATTGTTCAGGTGGTTGGTTCAACAAGACAAGATTCTAACTTGGGAGAATCTCAGAAAGAGAGCTTTTGTTGGCCCCTCAAGATGTCACCTATGCGGTCAGCAGGAAGGAACCAAAAATCATCTTCTCAACCTCTGCTCCTTCACCTCAACCCTATGGAATTGGGTAGAAAATGTCTTCAAGCAGACAGACAAGAATGAAAATAATATCACTGTTACGTTGAAAAATTGGAGAAGAGATCTCTCGGAAAATGAGACAATAAACACAGCCTGGGATCTGATTCCAGGGTTCTTGATCTGGAATGTTTGGAAAGATTGCAACAACAAGATCTTCAAAGACAAAAATGGCCTAGTTAGAAGCATCATAGCACTAATCCTAAAACATCTCAAGGAGATGGTCAACACCCTTGGGGGATTTTCCACTAGAAAGCACACGAGCCATAGAGAGGCTCGCATTCTGGAAAGGTTGGAACTCCAGACACATATCCCTCAGAGTCTAAATCATACCACAAAGCATACTTTAGAGGGGAAGGCTTTCTAGCAACCCCCTTCATAGGGTTTTCTAAAATTCAACATAGATGGAGCCTCAAAAGGTAACCCTGGAGACGCTGGTTATGGAGGAGTCATAAGAGATGAGGAGGGCAACATAAAAGTCATCTTTCATAGTCATCTAGGAAAAGCCACCAACAATATGGTTGAACTCATGGCTATGGAGCAATGCTTGGAGATTCTAATAGATCACAACACACATAATGTTATCATCAAGGTTGACTCGGAATTAGTCATCAATTCGGTCAAGTGGTTAGGCACAGGAACAACACTAGATAAAATCTCAAGCCACTAGAGGCTTCTACAGGTTTATCACATAATTCAATCACACCTAAGAATTCTAAGAACTCTCAGTTTTGTGCATGTATGTAGGGAAGCCAACAGAGTAGCAGACTGGCTAGCAAATGAAGGGGTAAAATGCACATGAGATAACATGTGCTACATGTGGGAGGAGGTTCCAGATAGCCAAATGCATGAAGATTGTTCATCTTAGGCCCTCACAGACATGGAGAAATACCAGAACAGACAGGGAAACTGACTTTCACCTTTCATCAATGAAGAATAGGAGTATGTCAGGAAGATGCACAGAGTTTGGGAACTTGTGGGTCTTGAAGGAGATCACCAGAGTTTGCCTTTGCATTGGTGCATTTAGAAGCTTGGCCAGAGATTGGGTAACTAGGAACATGGTTACAATCAGTCCCAACAGATGGCTCCGAGGTATGGAAGGCAGCAGACACAGAGTCTCTGTGACTTGGTGCCATCGTGGGTCAAAGTGGTTTCCAGGTCCTCAGGAACCCTCAAAATCTGAAATGGTCTTCAAGAAAAGCAAATGATGCCACTCACTATCCACCACGTGGCTTTGTAAGGACAGGGATTACCACCCTTTTTGGGCGGATATCCCGCCGGTTTCTTCTCCGCTCGATACTGGCCTCGGTCGTGGAATCACGGAGTGGGAGATTAATAGCTATAGGCCAATGAGTAGGTTGGTGGGTTCGGGAGATAGTCAGTGGGAGTCAAAACAACTTATGGTTTACCACCCTTTTCAGGCGCCCTCAAAACCAAAAGTGGTATCTATGAATTGCACGCGATGCCTCTCAACTGTCAACACGTGGCTCGGGGTGGAGAGAGAATACCACCCTCATCAGGCGGGCATTCCTCAAGCTTTTGCTCCATCCAATATGGCCATTCGTCGTTTGATCATGAGGGAGCAGATCGACGGCTATAGACTGTTGAGTAGGTTAGTGGGTCCAGGAGAAAGTCAACAGAACCGAAATCTTTTGGATAATGTATCTATTTCCCTCTTAAGTCTGCCTAATGGTTTAGCATCAGAGGCAGTTAAAATAGGTTCTCGGCCACTGGATCAGGAAGCGATAGATCTACGGTTAAGGTTCAATGAGCATGTCAGCAGGTCCTAGTTAACCTCTGCGGACCCAAAATCTCTTGGATACAATCTCTATTCCCATCTTTCAGTTTGACAAATGTTTTGTCGAGGCATCTTTTTTTGTGTGGGTACTAAGTTTTTATTCAATTCTTCCCTTCTTTGGAGGAATTGCTTCCTCTTAACACCTGTTGTAACTTATGTAACCTATTTTCAGTCACAAGTTAATAGAAGGTCCGACTCTTGCGTTAGCAAAAAAAAGATATATATATATATATATATATATATATATATATATATATATATATATATATATATATATATATATATATTTCTTTTGACTTGTGTATATATTTGTTGTATTTTATTTAGTTTTCCATAATTATTTTTAATTTAGTTTATTTTATTTTCATTAATTATTTTATTTATCAAATGATGTTGTCTTGATTAGGATCTTGACTTGTTTTTATAACTTTTGACTTCCCTCCTTTAAAGTTTGATTTTTATTTTATTTTATTTATTTATTATTATTATTATTTTCTTTTTCTCTTTTTTATTAAATTAATTTAAATATTATTTCTCAAAAAATAGTTGTTTAATATTGCGGTTACTTATTAATATTTGTTTTTAATAAATTAATAAAATAATATCATAATTTAAATATTATTTTTCAAAAACTAGTAATATTTGGTTTTAATAAATTAATTTAAATATTATTTTTCAAAAACTAGTAATATTTATTTTTAATAACTCAATTTAAAACTTATTTTTCAAAAACTAGCCATTTAATATAGCCATTACTTAATAATATTTGTTTTTAATATATTAATAAATTAATATCATAATTTAAATATTATTGTTCAAATATAGTCGTTACTTGGAAATAATGTCTCTACATTGCTCTCTATTTAAGCCTTTTCCATGGTTTGCCTCTTCATCTTATCCTGATGATGAACCACACTTGTTGGTTAGAAACATGTTGGCCAAAAATTTCTCTTATGTGATTTTTACCGAAAGACTTTACTTAATACTACAATTTTTACTCATTAATACTACACTTTCAATTTGTGGATGTTTAAATTGCTATTATAATCCTGTAAAATATAAATTTTATAAAGTTTAATTCTTTTAGTAAATTTGGTTGGATTTCAAATTTCAAATTAAATATAAAATGATATAGTAAATTTTTTTTTAGAATTATCTTACTGATATAAATTAAATGTTCAGTAAAATGATTATAATTAATTAATTATATAAATTAAATATTTAGTAAATGTTTTTTTAGGCGATACATATTAAAATTTTCGTATTACAATATATTTCACATGGTTAAGATGCACTGGTATTAAATAATGTGCATCAATAATAAACATTCAAAATTCAGCTTTGGTAAAAAGTAGTGACATACCACCCCATCGTTTTTGTTCAAATAAAGCTATGTTTTGTATCCAATTAAAAAGATATGTTAGGTAATTAAAAAGATATGTTAGGTATAGTGTTTAGAAGTATAATTTGGCCATTTTTCTCTTTCTTTTATTTTTATGAAATCATATTTTCTCTTCCAGTAAAATGTTTGATGTTATAGTGTTGTTTATATTTTTATGAAATTATATTTTCTCTTCCAGTAAAATGTTTGATGTTATAGTGTTGTTTATATTCTTCATATGGTTAATATAAAATGTTAACAACTTGGTATTATGCATAAATTTTACACTTTTTTTTATGAATTACATATTTTTTATCAAATTATTTATATGTCGATGTAATATTGGCATTCACAATTCTTGATGTTATAAAATGCACACCTATGGGCATTAAAATTTCAAATCCAAATTAGAATTTAAGGAGGATATATTGGGTAAAACTAAGCTAATTATATATTTCCAGTATGTTGAGTGAATGAAATATTTGCATTCGATGCGAGTAGTGCACCGATGGTTATATGCATTTAAATGGTGAAAATTATCTTAGGAAACTTTTACTTACCTATTTATTAATGGATGATGAAAGGGAATAGATGTTTTCAAATTTGTAGATAAGTTTGGTACATTACTGGTGACCATGGATGTGTGGAGCTTGAAATTGAGTTAATTATAAATGTATAATAATTTCATTATATCATGTGTGGGATAGATTTCACATTTCTAATTAGAATTAACTAATAACTATAAATACCATATTATGCCTTATTGTATCATAAAAAGGTCTATCGAAAATTATTTTAATAACCACACACATTTAATAACCACATGCATAGTTGATATAAAATTATTTTTACTTAAGTGAAAGTAGGAACTTCTAGAAATTTTGGTTTGTTTTCTCTCCAAGATCTGCTTGTACTAACACATGGCTCTCTTTATCAACTTGTCTCTACTTCATCAAAAAAATATTAAATATTATATGTGTTGCTTTAATTTCCTAGTCTCTGTTGAAAGAAATTTTTAAAATTTTGCTATTTTTCTCTGTATTGTTATATATGGAATGGAACTGAAAAGGCATAAATGTTTCATCATTCAATATGTGAAGAGTGGAGGGATAACATATTTTTAAAAATGTTTAAACGTTGTTACAAGATCATAGATACAAATTTAACCTTGGATAAGTTGAAAGAGTGAAAATTCGAAATTAGTTTATCTAAATAAGGAGTAAAGTCAATAGTTGCAAATTATACACATGGATTATAATAGTTTTGATGAATAGTTTCTTATAAAACTAATAATAGAAATTGTGAGGTACTTATGTGAGAAAACTAATACAAATCAATGATATTGATCACTAGAACTCAATATATCTAAATCTCAAACGTACAGTTTATTATTGATATAGGTTCTAGAATAAATTGAGCAAAGATTTTAACATTGTAAATCAATATTGTAGATTCTACTTCTATATGAGATAGACAAATGAAGTCCTATGTCATAGAGGAATATTCCATACATCATTACTTAACCTTTTAATAGGTGGGTTGGACACATCATTAAAGAATAATAACTAATCATATCATTAATGTAGGAAGTTCCTAATGATCAACCTTATGACTAGTGAAGGACAATCATCAATTTTTTTCTTTAATATGAAGTCAATTCGGGCATGTGTAAATTGGTCAAAATTGGTCATTAGTGTAAATCTTAGATTAAGCCGATCAACTTTGATCACCTAACTCATTGATTGCAAAAAACCATATAGTTTGCAAAATTTTAATATTATGGGTTGTTTAGTTGTCATTATGGTGGAATGATGAATTGAATGCTAAGATAAATGTTGAGGTTACATCAATAAAATTGAATATTGGCAGTGAAATTCCTATATACTAATTTTTAATCGATTTATGTGTGTGAGGTGTCAAGTGCAACAAAGGGTATACACAAGTTACAACTTAAGGTTTTTTTATTAGCTTTAATGTTACATTGAAACATTATTTTGGACATGATAAAACCTTTGAAATTTGTGATTATGAAGGTTTGGATATTTGATTCATTATTAAAAGAATCGTTTGGGTAAACCAGGCAAGATGGTCTATTATCAACATAAGAAAATATTTTAAAGAGAAAATCACTTAATTAAATGTTACAGTTACAACTAATATAAAAGATAAGTAGTCTCATTCTCTTTTTTCACTTCTTCCTGCTTACAATATAGAGAATGAGTCTATATGATCAATTTAGGAATTCAACAATGTGATTTTTAATACCATAATTGGGTTCAATCCCAACCAATATCATCTAACCCCATAGAGTAGAAAAAAAAGGAGACTTATTCTTGGAGGACATGAAAAATACATAATAAGTGAAATTATCTTTTAAATGATTCACAAAAGATTATCACTGTGTATATATGAATGTATGATGGAAATAGTCATGTAATAAAAATGATTAATGCCTAAGAAAAGTGATTAGAATAATACCTTCATGTAATAAAGTAATAGTTTGGTAACAATATCTCATTGTGGTGAGAAAAAATATTTGTCATCGTCCCCTCCCAGGTTTAATCCTCAAGACATTTTGGCCCCTTGTGATAAGGCTTAAAGTGTAGGTGAGCCTTGGGATAGATTTTCCTCCTCTGTAGTGAGGTTCATGACATCTCGGCTCTTACTAAGTCATAATTTATTGGTATATTTGGCTTGTGGGTTATGTTCTATACTCTTAATGTTATTTTGGTATTTGAAAGATTTCATCCTAGCCCTCACCCATATTACTAGAGTTTGTTATAAATTCACCATGTTTTACAAACAAATAAAATAATAACCCTTCATATGAGATAACAAGAGAAGAGAGGAAAATATTAATATTACCTTATTGAATTGAATTCCCATTATAAATAAATCCAAGAAAGTCTAGATAGGTCCTTAAATGGCCCAACGTACTTTTGTTAATAACCATAATTAACAAAGTAGGTCATAAACTAGTATTTAGTTTCAGTTTATAATATAACATAACAATGATATTAGTGTTATAAAAAATAGATATATATATATATATATAAGAGTAAGTCATAAACTAGTATTTAGTTTCAATTTATAATATAACATAACAATGATATTAGTGTTATTAAAAAAAAAAACATAAAATATCACATAAAGGAAAATCTAGGGTTTAAAATGAGTTTTACTAGAAAATTTAAAAAAATCATATCGACGGCTTTAAATTCAAAAAATAATAATATTTCAAGCAATTTTATTAGCAATAATGATTAAGATAGATCATGTATCATATTTTTATTTGGAAATATTTAATCATATATAAATCTATTTTTGGTTCATATTTTGGTAATATTATCTTAATATAATAAATATTTTTGAAATACTAAATATATATATTTTATATTAATATTATTTTAAGTTGTTAATAAAAACCTCATTGTTAAATTTCAGTGAAGTATATATACTTTAGCACCATTTAGTTATGAAAAGAACATATTCTTAACTATTAAATATACTCAAATTATAATAAATATATAACATATATAATAAATAAGTATAATATAATAATTATTATTATTATTATAAATATATTTTTATAAAAATATAATAATATTATATTTATTTTTACCCCAAAATAATATAATTCTATTTATTCATTCATATATATATATACACACACACATTATAGAAATATATATTTACCATTATTACTTTTATCCATTATATCTCAAAGCAATTATTATTAATGAGATAGTGTGTATTGGCATTTATTAGTTAATATATGTAGATTAATTTGATATAGTATATTGTCACTTTAACTTTGCACTACCTAGGACTTCGACCATTTAATAGTTACTTGATAACAGAGTAGCCTCACTACTCACATGCTGGTTCCCAAAGTTTTCCAAATAGAAATATCATTCTACTAGTAACTGTGCATAAATATTTAGATATTTCATTCAAAATGTTTAATTTTTGTCTTGCCTCATCACCAATGACTCTAACTTAATTATTTATAGGTATAGATGAAATAATAGTCTTTCAAAAAGTATTTTCAATAGGGTTATTACACACATGCACTATCACCAACTATTTTTTTATGCGTGTTTGATGATTATATTTATTCCTTCACTTGTTCTTTCTTCATCATAGGCTTTTTTCCCTTTCTCTTATACCTATATATAGAAAAATATTGCTTCTCCTAATTTTTTTTTATTATTGATATCCATTTAAGATGAAATCCATCTACAAAGATACAAGGATGTCATTTGAAATATGTGCTAGCTCTCTAGGAATATTTTTCATTTACATGATTCATCAACACAGTAAACTCTCTCTAACTTAGTCCCTCACATCCTAAGATTATTTCATCTCACATTGCCCCCCTTAATCAAAGACTCAACTTCACTGATTCCACATCAACCTTAGATATGAGTACACTTGCCACCCTAGTACCTATTTCGGTGTTTAATTCTACAACTTGATATCATGTCCAGTATAAGCATAAGAAAAATGCATGTTACATGATTACATATTCTACAACACCAATCGATGTAGGCATGAATTAACATGGCTTACAAAACACGTATGGAAATACTTGCATATCACTTGTAATGTCCCTAACCTCCATCTAGGCAGCAACACGTATCCACAACCAAAAGTTTCTCAATTAATTTACAAATAATCATGCAAAAGCACATAAATAAATTAATTCACCAATTCAATTTCTAATAACCTTGCTTTCATTTACTAAAAATGTGTATATCTAACAAAAAATTAAGGCAACAATCATGGTTTAAATACAAAATCATAATCAACAAAACTCAATAAATGTATGGCCAAATTATGTTAATATAGTATGGTAATTTGTACACGATATACCTTTATCCAATTACGCATAAAATATTTTATAACAATAGGATAATATCTTAAAATGACACAAGGGTTATTTATCCTCACGTTAAGCAACTACATACACACACACACACACACACATCCCAGATAATCATGCATAAAAAAGTACAAAGGGGATTATAAACATTTTAACATAAGACACTTAAACCGAGGGTTTTAGATTACAATTCTATAAATAAAATACAACATAATAAACACACGACACTATGGCACATATAATAATTACATACATTCTAGCACAATAGGGTGCAAAGGAACTTATCGTATAAGAAGACTGACTTGCTATGGGTTGTCCATGTTCCACATCGTTCAAGAATTCCAACGAGGGGTTACCCCCAAGTTAGGGCTACAACTCCATGGGAAACAAAAACCGAAAACATCCATACATCCATGGCCAAGGTGCCAACCCGATGATTATGTTTTCAAAGGCTGCAAGAACCATCCATGATAGTTGTGAAGGCCTTACGCCACAACCATGCGACTCCAGGTCTCGAGGCACCCTCCAGGACATCAAAATACCATAAATCCTAGCTGCTCTAGAATCAAAGCTCAGGGCTCACCAATTGGTTGCTCTAGAACGAACCATCATCCTCCTAAGAGTGATGATCATTTCATCATAATAACAATGAATAAATAATTGCAATGGTAAGTATATCTATATACTTTTCCAACTACATGGTTATCTCTGCGCCTCATGTGCCTTTCATAGTGACATCTATCGCCAACACTTTGTTTCTTGTCACCATAAAGTGGCACACTTGCCATACTCTCACCATTGAATGGGCTCCACAACCAGTATATTTTTATTATTATTAAAATATTTACAAATACATTGTATTAGAATTTGGACCCTCTGACCACTTAACCAACACTGTCACATATGTCTGTGTACACTAGCCCCATCATGTATATAACATATCTATATAGGTATGCAGGCCACATATCGTAAACATAAAGGCATGCAAGCCCATAATATACATCCTACTCACCAGCCTAATAACAAATACATATGTTTACATCACTTTAGATGAGGATGGGTATTATATCACTCAATTGTTACAACTTTAACAAAAAAAAATTGGTGTCTGAGTGCAAAAAATTATGTACAACCTTACAATACATATCAAGTACACCAACTATTTAAAATTGCTTTACTAAATTCCCAACAAATTACAAGCCCTTCAGATGCCCACTATCACTTGATACTCATGCTTTACTTCTTCACAAATTTGTCTTTTTCTAATTATATCGGAAGATTCAATATAAATACTTAACTAAATCCTAAAACGTAACCTATCCCCCAAAATCTTTTAAACAAACTCCCTTAAAAACACATTGAAATTTAATTCACTATCACTACTTTATTATAATCAATTTTCATGAATCATAAATTTCCGTACAATGTAATATATACAAAACCACTTGATTGTATCATTTACCAATGCTATTAAAGCCATTTAACTTTCACCTTTGAGTTATCCCTGTGAATACCCTTGAGGAGGAATTCTTCTAGCCAACACCTAAAAATTGTTTTACCAATCAAAATAATAGTAACACTCCAATGAGAATTTGTAATGAATACATCAACCACCATTGCAAATATTCTAGTTTTAACTCCACGCCTTCGGACATCACTGTGGAAGAAAATTAAAATGATATTCTTGAACGGTCCTACCTACTTTGAAGACAATGGTCCTACCTACTTTGTTGTTGCTGGAGCCCCTCGTTTGCTGGAACCCCTCGTTAAGATCAAATCATAGCAGTCGCTTTTTTTTTTTTTCGGTGTCTCCCTCTCGTCGTCCTTTCCTTCTCAGATAGGCAGTTTTAATTTTTAAGTAAGTCGCTCCTCAGAGTAATTCACTGACAATGACATTTCAATCCCGCGGCCAATCTTGGCATCGTGTTGGTTGTATAATTTTGTATCCATTTCAATTCCTTTCCATTCACACAGTCACTGTTCTACTTCGTTAGCTTTTCTCTCACGTGGCAACTCGCTTACGTAATTCCTCAAGCGTTTGCACTTCCCAGGAAATCCATTCAATACACCGTGGCCAAGTTTTTTGCGGTCTGTCCACTTTGTTGAAGCTTTGCTGCCTCTCAGCACATTACAATGGTGTAAGGCATTCGGTGCTCAGGACAGATCGATCTCACAAGACAAAAGGAGATTCCAGCTCTAGGGAGACTCCTTTGCCTTGGGCATGCCATTTTTCCAAACAAAGCTTAATTTACAGTAATAATAGTTATATTGGTGGGATTATTTGCAAATCAATTTTAAATACAAAAATTCCAGACGGCAGAGTTAGTGATGGGACAGCTGCCCGGAGTTAGTGATGGGAGAGCTGTCCCTTCACCCCTCACACTTATTTTATTCTTTACATATATCTGGGTCCTCTTGTGAGATAGTGAAGTAACAAGTAGGAGATATATAAATAAATAATAAACCAATTTTGACATCCTGGCCAAGTTAGACAACAAAATGGTTTATAAGACTTCTTTAATAATATAAGGGATCTATCTGCATGCAGCAATTTGTGAAATAAAGAATCCATCTATATGCAGTAATTTAACTACTAAAGTTTATAAAAACCTACAAATTATTGCTAAAATCTATATAGACATACAAATTCTCATGTCTTCTAAATTTAAATTTGCAACCTCTTAGTATGACACATACTCTTAACCATTTAACCTTTTATACCATATAAAAATTTATAATCATATTCTAAATCAACATTATCTATTTCTTATAAATTGTATTAGAAACTTATATTTTACTTTAATTTGAAGTAATGGGATTTGAGCATTTGAAAATAGTGTTCTTTTCCTCTTTTAAAATACATGTAATTTGAATCTAATTAACTTACAAAATGATTTAAATATTACATTTTATAATACTTTATTCTTTATTAACGAATAATTAATTTTTACTTTATTCTTTGTTAAGAATAATTAATTTTTTTATTAACAAATAGCGCTTTTAATAAAAATGGCATAAATTTTAAGTATGAATAAATGAAGCTTTGTTGGGTAATCCTCTGTCGAACTCATGCTTGAGGAATAGTCAAATGGATTGCTTCAAACAAAATGGATGATGCAATTTTACGGATAATTTCTAGAGTCCACTGACGTTATATATTCCATGTTTCTGGAGCAAAATTAGAGAAAGATATGCCAGAGGGAATTATGCTCGGGAGGAAACGAAAGCTGCAATACGGAAGAAAAGAAAAAAGAAAAAAGAAGAAAGCAGACCAACAAATCTCACTCTATTTCACTTTATTTTATACTCCCATTTTATACTATATCACAGTACACTGAATCATCTGCCTTAATTTTCTAGTATTTGGTTACCTAAGGCGCGTATCATGTTTATTTAATTCCGAGAGACCATCCACGTTGGAAACTGCTTTAGTCATGGAACAAAAGTAAATCAGGTTACTGGTTGGACAAAAGAAATATTCGTTGAAGGTTACTATATAATTCTTATAATGATTAAGGGATAATTCGGTTGGGTAAAATTTAGTAATATAATATCTTGAAAGTATATTTGGTTTAAAAAGAAAGTGGCGTTTATTTTATTAGGTTTTATACAATTAATTATATTTATTGTTATTAGAAGTATTATCTTTATTTAAAAAATATATTAAATGGGTAAAATATTAATATAATTTTTTAACAAGGTATAAATATTTTTAAATTGTCAAAGTATTAGTTTAATTTTGGAGTATGAGATGATTCACAATGATTATTGTGATTAATGGCATTGATTTCTATTTGAGAATTAAGAGAAGTGAAAGGAAACCAATGTCATGACATAAATTTGAAAGGTATTGACATAAGTACATGAGGGTGTTGACAATGTGCTATTGTTTTGCATAAATGACGACCTATCAATTTAAGTATAGAAGGGTGAGGGGAATATGACCTTTCATTATAGGAGCCAAAGGAAGAACAAAGAAATACACTTAACTTTGGTGCAAACATGGGAGAGTTATTGTAAGGTACTAACTTGTTCACATACATTGGTAAAGTACTAACCTAAGAGTGAGAGACTAAGTTGAATATGGCCCTTCGTCCTAGGAACTAGGGGAAGTGCGAGGAAATCCATTGAGCACTAGTAAGGTTTTGTTGTAAGTGTGAGAGAGTGTTAGCGAGGCACTGACTTCTTTACACACAATGACAACATACCAACGTAAGAGTGAGAGGATGAGGTAGATATTGCATTCCATATTAGGAATATAACTAGCAAGGTATCAACTTAAGCATAATGAAGAGTTGTGAAGGCACCAACTTCCTCACTCAAATTGGTAGGTTAAATAACTGAAGTACATGAGAGTGTCAACAAGGTACCATTATCCCCATGATTGACAAGATACTAGAGTAAGGGCATGACAGCATTGGTAAAGTTCCAACTTCCTCACTTAAATTGTCAAAGGATAAGCCCAAGGGTAGGATGGGGAGAATTTCCACCTCTACCACCTTCAAAACTAGTAGAAGAACCCAAAATCTAGACTTCTCGCATGTAAGGACTGAAAATAATTTAAACGGATTTTTACTCTGAACAGGATATGAAATCTTTATGAACATTCTCTGAAATTTAACAAAATTTCATGTATCAAATTGATTGATTTGATGAGAAGTACCTACCTGGTTTCCTGCAGATGAAGAGGCTTCAGAATCACTCTAGCTCTCGCTCTCGTTACCAAAAGACCATAACCTCCTAGCCAAACTAAGTACAACCTAGGTACTCAGTCCAAAATGCTTCTCAACTGCTGGACGCTGTTCCCCCGTGCCCAAAAACTTCAGAACAAACAAGGCTCAGTCTTTTCTGTTGAAAAACTTTGTGTTACAAATTTTCCTCCTTTCGACCACCCTTCCTCCAATCGCCCCTTCCTTCTTATAAGTCTTCGTTCACCGACTTCCTCCATCTCCATGTCCTAATTTTGATACGTGTTGATTTTATAAACAAAATTTGTTTGATTTGGTGATTTTATTTGAATATCTGATTTAATAAAGTTTATTTATTTATTTTAATGATTTAATTTAATCTATTTAATTTCATAAATTTTAATTTACAAATTAAAATTTTAAACATTAAAACTAACATTTTCTATTCGTTTGAGGGTTTATTATTATATAGTGCGTTACATACGGGTCCATGCATACGTAGCTATCGTATGGAGGCCTCGTATGTATGCTAATACTTGTATTTTATTTATAGCTATAGGTGGGTCATTACATCTTCTTTTCCAATTTCCACAAAATCCCCCGATAAAATATAAGTATAAAAGAATGTTGACACAACATTAACATAAGAATAAACATTGGAGAATAGTTGTAAGAAATTAACTTCCTCACATAAATGAACAAAATATAAATGTAAGCAAGGAAGAGTGCACGTATCTCATTCACTCGTATTTAAAATAAAATAGTAAGAATATTCATGTCCTCACTTACATTAGTAAAACATGGTGATCTCACCCCATCCCCACGAGTAATCTAAATTCAATATCCCTTCTTGATCTCTTTACCACATTGGAAAATAGTTACTTCTTGATCACTTCATCCTTAACTTTATTCCTGTTAGAATCTACTTAATAAAGCACAAATGAGGTGCACATTGGATTATCTTTGACCAGCAAGAGATTCTATGTGTACCGATTTCCTTTTTCTAGGATTTGATCGATGTATAGGATCGAACCCAACTCATACAATTGTTCAAACTGAATAATTTTGCTTCAATCTTTTACAAATCCACACTGCCAAACATGGTTACAGATATTTCGTCATAATTCTATATATATTCCTACTTCGATCCATGTGAAAGACACAGACACTTGTATTACGAGTGAGTTAGCTTCCACATAAGAGAGGTTTTTATGGCACAAGATGAGCTAATGGGTTGTTCGAATTGCATTGATTATCACTCGCTGAACAAATTAACAGTAAAAAATAAGTATACCTTACCTCACATTGACGATTTATTCAACCAAGTCAAGGGGGAAGCTATATTCTCCAAAATATACCTTAGATCTGGATATCACTAGTTGAGGAACAAAAGAGGAAGACATACTAAAAGTAACTTTTCCAACCAGGCATGCATATTATGAATTCATTGAGTTACCCTTTGAACTTACAAATGCACTTGCCACTTTCATGTGCTTGATGAACAATGTGTTCAACAAATTTTTAGATAGGTTTGTGTTGATATTTATAGACGATGTACTAATATATTCCAAGACACTAGAAGAAAAACAAAATCTAGAAGCACTGCGATAACATCGGTTGTATGTAAAATTTAACAAATGTGATTTTTTCTACGATAAGATAAAATATCTTATCCATGTAATTTCAAAATAAGGGATAATAGTGGATCTTGTGAAAGTGAATGCCATTGTTGACTAGCTATTTTCTAAAGACATAATTGATATAAAATTGTTAATGAGAATTACTAGTTACTACCCCAGATTGATAGAAGGATTCTCCTCATTGGCATATCTTATAACCTATTTACAAAAGGAAGGGATAAAATTTGAATTGACACAAAAGTGTAAAAAAAGCTTTAAGAGGTTGAAACATTTATTCACTGTTGCTCTGGTGCTAAAACTAGCAAATCTAGAAAAAGACTTTGGGGTATGTACAAACACATGCCTAGAAGGTATAGGAGGTGTGCTTATGTAGGAAGGGCCTGTAGTGGTCTATGAGTCCAGTTAATTGAAGGAACATGAGAAGAATTATGCAGTTTAAGACTTGGAATGTAATTCACCATATAAAAATGTGGACGGATTATTTATTTCGAAGAAACTTCACTATAATTACCAATCATGTAAGTCTAATTTTTTTTCTAGTCAACCTGATATGAATGCCAGGAAAGCCAGGTGGATGTCCTTCTTGAGTGAGTATGATTTCAACATTAAACACATAAAGGGGAAATAAAACAAAGTGGCAAATGCCTTAAGTTGAAGTTTGAAGCAAGTGTATGAAATAAGAGTAAGTCAAATATAAACAAACCTTCTACAACATATTAAGGAGGCGACGATAACATATCATACTTATAATCAGATATGTGAAAATATGGAAATTGAAGCTGATCAAGATAAATGGAATGGTTATGAAATCAGTAAATGTAGGTTGTTAGCATTTAAAACCATATTCTATATTCCAAATCAGGAAAACTTAAAAGATTGGTATTAGATGAACATCAAAAGAAACCTTTTTCACATTATTCGGGTTATCAAAAAATGGACATAGCTCTTTAAAAAAGAGTTCTTTTAGTATGGGATGAAGAGGGAAGTTCCCGAATATTTAGCTTCATGCCAAGAATTTTAGCAAGTGAAAACAAAACATCAACACTTTTCTATACTATCGAATCCCTTACCTATACCAAAGTGAAAATGGGAGGTGATCTCCCTGTATTTTATTACTGGGTTTCTCTGAACATGAAACAACATGAATAAATTATGGTGGTGGTGGATAAATCAATAAAATATGCCCCTTTTGACCCTATGCAATCCATATAAAATGCTAAAAAATTGGTTTAAATCTCCATGTAGGAAAATTTCAGGCTTCACAAGATTCCTAAAATAGTTATATGAGATAGAGATGTGAAGTTGACCTTAAATTTCTCGAGGTCATTGTTTACTGGAATGGGTACACAAATAATTTTTATCATTGCATACCATCCACATATTGATGGGCAGACAAAAAGAGTTAATCAGGTTCTTGAGGACATGCTACATATGTACATAATGAACCAACCTACAAAATGGGAGGATTATTTACACATGGTAGAGTTCACCTATAACAATGGGTATCAAGCGTCATTGAAGCAGAGCCCCTTCGCAACCTTATGTGGGAGAAAATGTCACGTTCCTTTAAGTTAGAGTTTACCTAAGGATAAACTAGTATTGGGACTAGACTTGCTACAAGAGATGGAGGAGATGTAATGCAGGAGCATTCACCTCAGTAATTTCATTATGTTCTAGTTAACTTAGGGGGTCTTGTGTTTTCAAAGAAGTTGGATTCCTATGTATCAAATTAATGTAATTATTAATGTTTTGAGTGATTAGAATAGGAATTAATTAGATATTGTGAGGATATTTGTAAATGCTCTCGAATGTAGGAGAACATGAGTGATGATGAGTGATAATGAGAGAGTTGGAAATCAATTATAAGTCTTAGACTAGAAAGTGGTGTCATGATTCGTGGAACTAGAGAGGATTCTTATGGATTACTAGAGTTAAAAGTGGACTTAGAGGATATTCAGGATTTAGTTTAGCAGATTAAGGATCTGAACCAGAATTGGTTAAACAGAACCTTTTGTATAAATGTAAGCCTAAAAGGCATAGTAGTCAGGTAGAGAGTAAGTCAATTAGTCAAGAGTCAGAGAGTCAGTCATTTAGGCCTATGGGTAGGAAAGGAAAGGCCACTGATATTGAAAATCAGGTCGAGGAAGAAATTCCTATGTAATGGTTGTTTATTAATATAGATAACTCGATTCTAAGTTTGTGTGATGTGTATTTGAATTATAAGTTGTGTGTGAACTTGAGTAATTCTGTGTAACGTAGGTTTCAAGTCTGCAGAATCAGAGAAAAAGTGTAGAGAGGAGTGTTATGGTTTTACACACACACAATATTGAAAAAGCCTTTAATGTTACATCGAAGGTGAAGGAAGCATAAAGGTGCAAGCGGAGATCGAGATCAGAACAAGTGAAGATCGTGAGGTGAAGACAAATACACAGGCAGAAAGACGAATGGGCGATTACACATTAAGAACCAAAAGAACGTAACAGTGTTTAGGAACCATTGGATCCATCAAATCAACATATGAGAATGTGTGCGATTGATGGATAAGATTAAGTCACACGAAATAAATTCAAGAATATGAATGGCAGAGATTAACACCGCGTGTTAGTAGAAGGACAGAGTGGTATTCGCAAGGGGTAAGCAATTTCTCACGCGCCCTAAAGGTGGTAAGAGATCTTTCAAAATTTCATGTGAATACCTTTAGCGGCTAACACCTAGCAAACAAGAGAGAGAGAGAAAGAGAAAAACCACTTTTCTCGCGTGCTTCCAATTTGATATCGGTCGTACAAATATCTACATGAGATTGCGCGATAACCATTGGATCACGTGGGATTGAACAACAGTGGTAATCAGCCAAGTTTTTTGGCGAGCGGATGACGCAATAGCCGTTGGATCATATGAGACAGAGCAACATTGGAGATCGTCTAAGCTAGTTAGCAATGGGGTGGTGCAATAACCATCAGATCGAGGAATGAGATCGAAGACGAAGATTTAACGCGCTAAGGAGAGCATCGATGTATGTGCAAAGGTTTGTGGAATGGCTGAAAGGTAAGGTTTAAGTGTTGTTTATGAGATATTTCTATTATACGGAAATTATAATAGAAATAAGCGGATTAATGTTTTATGGGTTAAGTTTGAATTTAACCGAAGTCTAAAGACTAGGGTATGGTTGATAAGCATCAGAGGTGGAAAGTAACCCAAGGTTATAACCTGTGGATAGTTAAATGAATGTTTCCACGTAGAGTTTAATTAAGGAGCCTTAAACCTCCATTTATGAAGGTTTTACTAAGACAAGGAATATTTGAAATTCCTAGGATATGTACACACATAGTGTGACATCCATTTTATTTGCATACTATGGGTATATGCGGTTTAGGCTACATCATTGGGGTATATCTAGGTTAGGTTGACATCATTTGGTATCAGAGCAGAACAAGGAAATTCTGTGTGTAAGAATTCTTTGAGAAAACTTAGAACAGAGTTATGTTTTGAAACTGTGTATGCAGGCAAGAGGAGATCAGATTTTAAATCTGACAAACAGTAGGCACACAAAGATAAAGTGTAGTAGAATTTGCAGATGAAAAGAAACAGAGAACAATCCATTCAAAGTGCAAGTGAATGGTAGAACAAGATCATGTAGAGGTCTTGAAGGCAACGACATAAGAAGGTGAGAAGATTGAAACAACCTAGAGCAAGAAGTGCTCAATTGGTTCTAGAGGAGAGAACCAGAGAGATGCCAAAAGACTAGGCTCAGAGGAGAGAAGCTTAGTGAGGCATGTGTAGCAAGAAGGAGACTTGTTACTGTAGAGATTTTGTTGTAGCTCACGGGAAGATCATAAAGGCAATTCCTTAAAGGATGTGGGTAGAATTTCTAAGGGATGAAGAAGCTTGGAAGAATTTCTGAGTGAAAGAAGAGGTCTCTAGAACCTAGTATTTCATTGTGATTCAAATACAAGAGGATAGTTGTGTTCTTAAAAGGTGTAGATGAATTGAAGCCTAGAAGGAGCAGAGAGAAGTGCTCAAAGAGGTTCCAGAGAATAAAGAACCAAGTGGCTGCCAAAAGACCAAGTACAAAAGAGAGCTTGGTGAGGTAATTGGAAGCAGGGAGGACTTGTTGTTGCAGATGCTTTAATGCAACTCATAGTAAGTGAGTGAGGAACTCATGAATATAGATAAGAAGATGAATATTGATAGTCACAACAGAGATAACAACGGCTCTAAGGAAGACCACAACAGAAGAAAAGTGAAGAAGGAGGATGCCAAGGCAAATGACAAGAGAATGAGTCAAGAAGAGCATGACAAGGAGATTGTAGAGTTAAAATAACAACTCAATGTATTAAGGATGATACTAGAGGAAAACCAAAGACAAGGTTGGGTCTTGAGGAAAAAGGCAGTGAAGTGGTCTAAGTTACAGAGAAGGCTACAACATAGGCAAGTGAAGTGGCTAGCAGAGAAAATCAAAGAAGCTGAGTTGGAAATGGAAGTTTCCATTTGTGAAGCACAACAGGGTGAAGTTATAGGTAAGGATGAAGACTGGAGATTTGTGGAAGATCTCATGAATTATTATGAGAATTCAAGACAACAAGGAGATATGATGACTGAAGCATCAAGTGAGACCACAAGGTCTTATGTTTTTAAAACTGATAGTTTGTGTATGATTGCAGGTATTGCAAGAGAAAAGTAACTTTCTGAATATGTGTTCAGGATGGATGAAGATCTTGAAGTAAAAGGTGACAAAGAAAATTTCTCACAAGATGAAGAGTTTGACTGGTTACAACAGGAAGAGTCGATGGATGAGTTACTTAATGAGAGAAGAGAGTCATTTGAAGTTATCATAGATATGGAAGATCAAGATCTTATTTTGATGAATAATGAAGGAATATTGTCTGAGAGAGGTAATCTAATGAATTTGATTAATGTTATTAATGAAGAACAAATGCAGGAGAATATTAACGCAGATGATGAGACAAGGATAACGTTGGAAGAAGGGTTACAAAGGGGCAGCAAGGAAAAATGTATTGAAGAAGAAGGAAATCTACTAAAAGATGTTAAAAGATAAGAAGTCTATGCTAAAGATTTAGCAAAGGGAGAAAGAACATCTGATGATAGGTCACTAACAAAGGAAGGTTTTGCAGAGAATGAGCAGTGTTTTGAAGCTGTTAGAAGTATGGAAGAGTATCTTTCAGGAGATGAATACTTTGAAGTAAAGAAGGATGGATATTGTCTCTTAAATGGGAAAAATAGTGAATTATTGCACCATAAATAATTTAGTAATCCATTGATGTTTGAAGTTGTTACAATCCAGGAACAATTTCTTGTGAAAGAAGGAGATGAGAATCAGTCTGAAGAGCTGATATTTTAAGCAATAGTTGATATTGTTGAACCTTGTAATTTTCAAAATTGATAATTTGTGTATAAATGCACGAATTGTAAGTGATGATGAAGTACTTATGAAGTGTCAAAGAGAAATTGAATTGTTGGAATATTTGCTGGAAAACTCAGAGTATGACAGTATGATTGCAGAGGAAGGAGTTCACTATAGTGGACAAGAGCAGAAAGACATCATTGAAGTAGATGGTGGGGAAGAGAGACTTGCTGATAGTTTCAAGAGTCCTTTAGAAAATTCTTTGAAGAATCAGCATACTGATGTGCTGATAAGAGAGGAAAACTTAGAGCAGCATACTGAGATGTTGCCAGAAAAGGAAGAAGAGGTAAAAGGGTCTTATATTTTTAACTTTGATAACTGTTTTATGAATAAAGGATTTGATGAAAATGAGATAGACATGTTTCAAGTTGAAGAGTCAGTTTTAGAGCTAAAGAAGACTGGAAGTTGCCCAGTTAGACATATTGGTGAGGGAGATGAAAAGCATGAAGATACTATGCTCTAAGAAGTTAAATTGATTATTAGAATCAGTCAAGTAATTGAAGGACAATTACCGAGGGTTGTCAAGGAAGAGGAAGGAAAATATGCTGGAACTGATGAACAACATAGTGATGTATTTGAGGGGAATCAAGTACAAAGGAAATTGGAGGACAATTTACTTTCTGAAAGTAAATTTACAGATATTGAACAGAGCTTGTTCGGAAAATCACAAGAGGGTAAGGATGAAAGGGCTGTAGTAAAAATCCAACAACTTCAAGGAGAAGATAGTAAACATTAGTTTGAAGATGAGTGGATAGAGTACAACAACAAATGGCAAAGTAATTATCAGTCAGAAGATAAATTGGACATAGAGATTGAAAGAATAATAAGATTGATGATAAAGTTGCCTCAGAAAAAGGAAGTAGTAAGAAGGTCAAGCAACAGAAAGAGAAAGACAAAAACAGACTGTGAAAGCATAGCTAGTGTGGAAAAGCAACATAAAGTGTAGAAACCTAGAGAAGAACAACAAACAACAACAACAACCAAAGACAAATTGCGGAACAAAGTATGGGATCCAGGAAGACAAAGGTCGGAAGAACATAATCAGTGACCATGATTATTTAACATTGGGAGTCTGATGCAGGAGCATTCAGCTCAGCAATTTCATTATGTTCTAGTTAACTTAGGGGGTCTTGTGTTTTCAAGGAAGTTGGATTCCTATGTATCAAATTAATGTAATTATTAATGTTTTGAGTGATTAGAATAGGAATTAATTAGATATTGTGAGGATATTTGTAAATGCTCTTGAATGTAGGAGAACATGAGTGATGATGAGTAATGAAGAGAGAGTTGGAAAATTAATTATATTTATTAGACTAGAGAGCGGTTTCATGATTCGTGGAACTAGAGAGGATTCTTAGGGATTACTGGAGTTAAAAGTGGACTTAAAGGATATTCAGGATTTAGTTCAACAGATTAAGGATCTGAACCAAAATTGGTTAAACAAAACCTTTTGTATAAATGTAAGCCTAAAAGGCATAGTAGTCAGGTAGAGAGTTTGTCAATTAGTGAGGAGTCAGAGAGTTAGTCATTTAGGCCTACGGGTAGGAAAGGAAAGGCCACTAATATTGAAAATCAGGTCAAGGAAGAAATTCATGTGTATGTTGGGTTGTGTTATATTCTTTCCACGTAGTTAACAGGTGGTTTGAGGGGCACCCGTAACCCCACTTTATGGGGTTCGGGGCAGCACCCTGGAAAATTTTGGTTTTCGACCCTATGTTAGGTTGGGCGGACCCACCTATGGTTTTGTGCATGATTTTCGCACATATTTTTTTGACGCGATGGTTTTCCATCCATGGTATTGGACACGATGGTTTTTGGTCCATGGTATTGGATGCTTCGGCATCTATAAATATGTATTATAACATTGAAAGGAAAATAATGAAAAATCAAGCTGGTAGTCCGGGTTCTGGGATCCAAGGGAAAATCTACGTATATGTGTTTTATGTGTTCTGCTCTCGCATTACTTATTTTCTGTGTTTTAGAATTCGTATGCAGGTAATTTTTGTAGGGGGTTAAAGCCTACATTTTGTATTAGAGCAGATTTGGCTTCAAGGGGACACCTTTGTTGCTAAGGGGTTTCACTCGGGCCTGTGGTAGACCCTGTTTAGTGGGAGATCTTCGAGATCGATTCTAGTGGTGAAAGAAGATGACGAGCAGTGGAAAGATAGAGATCGAGAAATTTAATGGTAAGAGTTTTGAGTTGTGGAAACTCAAGATGGAGGATCTGTTGGTGGATAACGATTAGTGGATCATGGTAGATCTGGGTACTAAACCAACAGGAGTGTCCAATGAAGAATGGAAGAAGTTGGATCGGAAGGCAAAGAGCACAATATGATTGTGTGTCTTAGATTCAGTATTGCTAAATGTATCAGGGGAAGCTACAACAAAGGCTTTGTGGGACAAGTTAGGGACTTTGTACCAATCTAAGTCTCTAGTGAATAAACTATTCCCACAGATAAAGCTGTATAACATGAAGATGAAAGATGGAGACTCGGTGATAGAGCATCTGAACGCATTTGATACTGTGGTAAGTCAGTTAGCATCTGTTGATATTAAGATTTAAGATGAAGATAAGTGCATCAGTTTGTTGTGTTCTCTACCAGATTCGTGGGATAATTTGGTTATTGCAATAGGTAGCAATGCAACTGCCTTACAGTTTGATGAAATAGTCTCAGCCTTACTGACAGAGAAGATGAGACGGAAAAATATGGAGAGCCAAAATGGTGATGCCTTGTCTATACGACGATGATCCCAGAATAGAAACAAAAATAAGTCATCGAGTGGGAGATCTAAATCTAGAGGGAGATCTAAATCTCCAGCAAAATCTGTAAAGGTGGTGTGCTGGAAATGTGGAGAGGAAGGCCACTTCAAAAGAGACTATAAATCTAAAGCTCCTGACAAAGGAAAGGGATCTGATGAGGCTCCTTTTGCAGAGGTGAAAACCACCTCAGATGAAGGTGGGGATGTGTACTTGGCTTCTTCAAGTACACATGTAGATCACGAGGCATGGTTGATTGACTCAGGTGCATCCTTTCACTTCACTCCCCATAGAGAGTGGTTCTGTGAGTATGGGAAATATGATGGTGGTGATGTCTTCTTGGGGGATAACAGGAAGGCTAGAATCATTGGTCGTGGAAAAGTAAAGTTGAAGCTACAAGGTGGAAGGGTTAGAACACTTCCGGGTGTTCTGCATATTCCTGCATTAGCTAGAAATCTAATTTTTGTTAGTAAGCTGGATGATGTAGGTGTAAAAACAATGTTCGAAAAGGATACTTGCAAGATGGTTCGGGGAGCACTGGTATTGATGCAGGGAGTTTGGATTGGAACTTTGTACAAGTTGCAAGGTAGCACTGTTGTTGATGGGTGCAACAGTTCCACAGTTCCTGAAAGTGAAGCATAAAATCTAGTGGTCTCTGGAGAAAAGACCATGCTGTGGCATCAAAGGCTTGGACATACTGGAGGGAAGGGCCTTCGAATACTTCATGGTACAGGTATGGTAGAAGGTATGAGTCATAGCTCTTTGGATTTTGATTTCTATGAAAATTGTGTATATGCGAAGCAGAATCGGGTGAGTTTCCCCTCTGGTGGTAAGAGGGCAAAACATATATTAGAGCTTGTGCACAGTGATGTGTTTGGACCTGTGAAGGTTCCATCACTGGGTAAGTCTGTGTACTATGTATCATTTATAGATGACTTTTCAAGGAATACATGGATATATTTCCTTAAGAAGAAATCTAAAGTCTTTGATAGGTTTAAAGAATTTAAGGCTCTAGTGGAAAACCAGACAGAGAAGAAGATAAAGGTGCCAAAGACAGATAATGGTGGAGAGTTTTGTAGTAAGGACTTTGAAGAATTCTACAAGAAGTGTGGAATAGCATGGCAGAAGACTACTCCATATACACCTCAGTAAAATGGAGTTACAGAAAGAATGAACAAGATGTTGATGGAAGGGGCAAGAAGCATGCTCAGTGGTGTCGGGTTAGGACAGGAATTTTGGGCAGAGGCGGTTGATACTGCATGTTACCCAGTCAATAGGTCACCTTCATCAGCATTGGAGGATAAGACTCCACAAGAGGTATGGACTGGTAAGAAACCCTCTCTTTCACATCTGAGAGTATTTGGATGTGATACATATGTACATGTTCCAAAGGAGAAAAGAACAAAGTTGGATAGTAAGTATGAAAAGTGCATCTTTATTGGGTATAAGGATGGTTTAAAGGGTTATAAGCTTTGGAACCCAATAACAAGGAAGGTTATGCACAGCTGAGATGTGGTGTTCAGAGAGGTGAAAGATGTTATTAAACATGAAGTCCAACCAAAGGAACATGAGAAGATAGAGTTTGAGCTAAAAGAGGAAGAATCAGACTCTACAGTAGAGGAGGAATCAGAAGATGAAGAGCCACAAACTCCCGCTATGAGAAGATCAGTTCGAGAAAGAAGGCAGCTAGAAAGGTATAGTATATCTGCTTTCTGTTCAAATTTTGCTTTGTCTGTTACTGATGATGATCCCAGAACTGTGAAGGAAGCAGTGGATTTAGAGGATGAAAAACTTTGGAAAGAGGCCATGGTTGATGAAACGGAATCTTTGCACAAAAATGAGGCTTGGGATCTGGTGGAGTTGCCATCTGGAAGGAAACCCATTGGCAACAAATAGGTGTTCAAAAAGAAGAGAAATACAAAAGGAAAAATGGAGAAATACAAAGCTCGGTTGGTAGAAAAAGGTTATTCCTAGGCGTCAAGAATTGATTTTGGTGATATTTTTTCTCCTGTTGCCAAGGTAACTTCTATTATATTACTTTTATCTATTGCTGCTGCTTTTGATTTTGAGGTAGAACAAATGGATGTGAAGACAACATTTCTTCATGGGGATCTGGAAGAGGAGATCTACATGAAGCAACTTGAAGGCTTTGCGGTGAAGGGTAAGAAAGAACTGGTATGTAAGTTATAGAAGTCTCTATATGGGTTAAAACAATCACCAAGGATGTGGTATCAGAAATTTGATACGTTTATACGGGGACTTGGCTTCACCAGAAGCAACGCAGATCATTGTGTGTATTTTAAATTAATTGGTGACTGTGTTATTTATCTGGTCTTGTATGTGAATGATATGTTGTTGGTTGTAAATGACAAAGAAGTTATCTAGGATTTGAAGACCCAATTGTCCTCCAAATTCGACATGAAAGATATTGGTGCTGCAAATTGTATTTTGGGCATGGAAATTAAAAGATATCGGGCAAAGAGGAAGCTCTGGTTAAACCAGAGGAAGTATGTCGAAACAATATTTCAGAGGTTTAATATGCAGGATAGAAAATCGATGAAGGTTCCTATTTCGGTAGGTGTGAGGTTATCTGCTCAACAGTGTCCCAAGACATAAGAAGAGGAAGAGGACATGTCTCGTGTTCCATATACAAGTGCAGTCAGTAGCCTGATGTATGTAATGGTCTGTACTAGACCAGACATTGCACATTCAGTGGGAGTATTGAGTAGGTTTATGTCAAAACCAGGGAAGGAGCACTGGACAGCAGTGAGAAGGGTTTTCAGGTATTTGTGTGGCACTAGTGATTATGGTTTGTGCTACCAAGGAAGACCAGGATTGGACAGAGTGTTGGATATTCATGGATTTGTTGATGTAGAATGGGCTAGAGATCTGGATCAGAGAAGATCTACAAGTGGGCATGTGTTTAGCCTATTTGGAGGTGCAGTCAGTTGGATGAGTAAGAAACAATCTATAGTGACACTGTCAACAACAGAGGCAGAATACATGGCAGCCACTCGTGCAAGCAAGGAAGCAGTTTGGTTGCAGAGATTTTGTTCAAGTATGGGGTTAGTACAAGAAGCTATAAGGATAGACTGTGACAGCCAAAGTGCAATTTTCTTGGCAAAGAACCTCGCATATCATTCAAAGACAAAGCACATTGATGTTCAGTATCACTTCATGAGGGATATGATAGAAGACAAAGAGGTGTTGCTGGTAAAGGTGGACACTTTGAAGAATACTGCAGATGCATTGACAAAATCTATGAGCTCTGAGAAGTTCTCTTGGTGTAGAGAGACAATCAGCATTTTAGGGCTAGAAAAATGACTAAGCTCTCTTGTGGCCCCCTGTGGAAAGAAAACAACAAGAGGGAGAATGTTAGGTTGTGTTATATTCTTTCCACCTAGTTAACAGGGGGTTTGAGGGGCACCCGTAACCCCACTTTATGGGGTCCGGGGCAGTGCCCCAGAAAATTTTGGTTTTGGACCCTATGTTAGGTTGGGTGGACCCACCTATGTTTTTGTGCATGATTTTCGCACATGCTTTTTGGACGCAATGGTTTTCGGTCCATGGTATTGGACGCAATGGCTTTCTTTCCATGGTATTGGATGCTTCGGCATGTATAAATACGTATTATAACATTGAAAGGAACATAATGAAAAATCAAGCTAGTAATCTCGGTTTTGGGATCCAGGGGAAAATCTCTGTATATATGTGTTTTATGTGTTCTGCTCTCGCATTATTTATTTTTTGTGTTTTAGAATTCATATGCAGGTAATTTTTGTACGGGGTTAAAACCTACAGTGTAATGGTTGTTTATTAATACAGATAACTCGATCTTGAGTTTGTTTGATGTGTATTTGAATTATAAGTTGTGTAAACTTGAGTAATTTTGTGTAACGTAGGTTGAAGGTGTGTAGAATCAGAGAAGAAGTGCAGAGACGAGTGCTATGGTTTTACACACAGACAGTATTGAGAAAGCCTCTAATGTTACAGCGAAGGTGAAGGAAGCATAAAGGCACACGTAGAGATCAAGATCAGAACAAGTGAAGATTGTGAGGTGAAGACAAATACACAGGCAGAAAGCCGAATGGGTGATTACACATTAAGAACAAAAAGAACGTAACAGTTTTCAAGAACCGTTGGATCCATTAGATTAGCGGACGAGGTTGTGTACGATAGATGGATAAGTTTAAGTCGCGCAAAATAAAGTCAAGAAGATGAATGGCGGAGATTAACACCACGTGTTAGTAGGATGACAGAGTGGTATTCACAAGGGGTAAGTAGTTTCTCGCGTGCCCTAAAGGTGGTAAGTGGTCTTTCAAAATTTCATGTGATTACCTTTAGCAGTTGACACGTAGCAAACGAGAGAGAGAGAGAGAAAAACCACTTTTCTCGCATGCTTCCAATTTGATATCGGTCGTGCAAATATCTGTGTGAGATTGCATGATAACTGTTGGATCGAGCGGGATTGATCAACAATGGTGATCAACCAAGTTTGTTGGTGAGCGGATGATGCAATAGCCATTGGATCAGATGAGACAGATCAACGGTGGAGATCAGCTAAGCTAGTTAGTGATCGGGTGATGCAATAACCATTGGATCGAGGAATGAGATCGATGGCAAAGATTTAACACGCTAAGGAGAGAATCGATGTATGTGCAAAGGTTTGTGGAATGGCGGAAACATAAGGTTTAAGTGTGGTTTATGAGATATTTCTATTATATGAAAATTATAATAGAAATAAGTGGATTAATCTTTTATGGGTTAAGTTTGAATTTAATGAAATTCTAAAGGCTAGGGTATGGTGGATAAGTGTCGGAGGTGAAAAGTAACCCAAAGTTATAACTTGTGGATAGTTAAATGAATGTTTCCATGTAGAGTTTAATTAAGGAGCCTTAAACTTCCATTTGTGAAGGTTTTACTAAGAAAAGGAATATTTGAAATTCCTAGGACATGTGCACAGATAGTATGATATACAATTTATTTGCATACTCTGGGTATATGTGGCTTAGGCTGCATCATTGCGGTATATGCAGCTTAGGTTGGCATCAAGATGGTAATACAAATTAAAAAAAAAATGGAAGAGGCACGGGATAAGCAAAAAATCTATGTTGATTTGAAAAGAACCACTAAGGAGTTTCAAGTCAGGGAGCATGTTTATTTGAAAGTACAAACAAATAAGAGATACTTAAAGTTAGGGAGTTGTTCTAAACTAGCTCCTTTTTTTGTGGGTCATTTGAGATATTGGCTAGGGTAGGGCGAGTGGCCTACCAACTGGCACTACCATCTCATGTTATAAATCATCATGTATTTCATGTGTCTCTATTAAAAAAGTATATATTTGATCCTACTCATGTAATTAATTGGAATCTTATACATGTTGAATCAAAATGAGAGTTCTAGGTTGAACCTTTACCAATTCTATATCGAAGGGAAACTACTCTTCAGAATAGAACCATTTCACAGGTTGAAGTGCAATGGAAGCAATTTTGGCCTAAGGAGGTCACTTGAGAAATAAAGCATGATATGAGGAATGTTTTCCCTATGTTATTCCAAAGCAGAATGGAATATGAAACACCGAGGATGGTGTTCCTTTTCAGGGGAGGTGAGATGTAAGACACCTGGATAATTATTTATGACTCTTTCATTAATTTTGGCTGGAGAATCTAAAAGTATTAAATATGATCTGATGATGTGAATATTGACTTAAATTAATAGAGAATAATTATTTTATAATGTGTTAACATTTTTGGTAATGTGTTAAAGGCTAGCATGAGGAAGTTAAGTCCTAACTTTCAAGGAAATAGTTGGAATCAACTATCCCCAAGAAGAGGGCAACGATAAAGAGAAGGAAAATTTCTCATTCGGCTATCATTTAGAAGAATTTGGCAAAGACATACTACAAGAAATAAAATCATGATAGGAGATCAATGCCATGTAGCGGACTCTATGTAGGAAGACTGTGGGAGAGAAAGAAAGTTGTTCCTAAGCATAACTAGTGGGCGAGGAAGACTAGGTTGAGCCTAGGAAATAGAGTAGGATGCTACTTTAAGGGTTCAGGAGAGAGGAATCTCAACAATTCCTGAACTGTCCTCCTAACAGAGAGGAGTAGAGCTCAGGGGTAGCTAGTTAAGAAAGCCAACTTACGGTTGGGAAGACTATGAGATCCCTTCATATATTCCTAGAATCATTCATATAAGTGCCATAGCTTATTTTTAAATTATTTTTGTCTAGATATGATTGACAAGTTGAAAAGAGGGAAAGAAAGACAAATTATATTGAGGAGTAGGTTATGCAATTATGGAACTATATTTGAATGTATGACTATAAAATTATGACTGTGTAACCTATATGTTTCAAATAATGAGTTTGGGTACATGCATTTTCTTTGTAACCTGTAACAGGTGAAGTGAAAGACTGCGATTACAGAAAAAATTACCATACGGTAACTAAAATAGTTCAATGGAGAGAAAATGTTCCTCCTAATGAAAGTTGTCCATATGGACAAGGTAGAAGCCTGAACTAGGAATTCTTGAAAATTATGGTTTGCAGGTAAATGTTCTACCATGTCTATGATAAATAGAGAAACATTCCCCCAAACTAATCTTATGGGTTATATTGTAAAAGGTAAAAGGAGAACAATTTAAAGAACTGTGTCATATATATATATATATATATATATATATATATATATATATATATATCTAAGGGTGATTTTAGGTTAGTTGCCATAGGAAATTGGTCGACAAGGGTTTTGTTTACCTACTTGAGTAACCACAGTACTGAGCTATATATATATATATATATATATTCTAAGAGTGATTCTAGGTTAGTTGCCACAGGGATTTGGTAGACAAGGGTTTTGTCTACATACCTGAGTAACCACAGGACACAAAATGAGTGGGTAGACCCATGACACGTTCCTTCCAACTTTCTGGTCTAATGGACTAGAAAGAAAACCTGATATATATATATATATATATATATATATGAACATATCTAGAAATAATGTAAAGACAAAGGTGGAAGATAGCTATTTCTTTTGAATATACTAATTGAAAATCTATTGTCTATATTATGAGAAAAACATTTAAAATAACTGGTTTCTCTAGCGGAAAATTAATTGGCATATATATCATCGATATAAACATGGCATATAGAACATAGATGTAAAATTTTCTGTTCCGATTACTATTATGATAGTTATCTATATTTCGTGAAATTTTATATATAAAAAACAAGGGTTTCTATATAAAAAATAGACAACACGGGTATCCCCTAAAGAAACGAAAGATATCTATATTACTTATCAAGAACCTTATCGTCGTTACACAATGGTGGCTGAAACCAAAGATATCTATATTACTTATCAAGAACCTTATCATCGTTACACAATGGTGGCTGGTGTGTAATCCCATCTAGTTTATCTGAATCTCAAAGAAATTATGTTCCCAAGAGTGGAAAGAAAGCTGACAAAAGGAAGGGAGTTATGGGTATTCGTTCCTTCGAAAATATATAAATAGAAACTGTAGATTCATGGCCAAATTTGCCTTTATACATTTAATAGGCATGGTGCCAAAACGACTGTCATATAAGTCGATAAATTCCATAAGAGCTCAAGAACATTGGTAAGCTTGAAGAACAATTCTTTTAGTTCACATAAACCCTATATATTTATGTAAGCTTTGAAAGTGTCTTGGCCACCATGGTGGAGTACTCTGGGCCTATGTCACAAGTTTAGTTGAACTTTAACCTTGAGGTTCGTATTTTAGTGAACTTTAAAAAAATGTTGAGGTTGATGAACCTCATTGAACCTCATAGCCATTGACCAAGTCCATAGATCAAAACTCATAACTTCATGTTACAACTCAAGCTTGTAATTCATCTTTGCAGTTTCCATGTCCGTGATAGCATTTTTAATGTTTACTAATGTTGATTTCTTAATATTTTATCCTATAATTCATTTTAAATTAATATATGTAGACGAACCTAATAGCGAACCTCATCAAAAAATTTGAACTCAAACCGAACCTAATCATTGTCGAATTCGAACTCGAACTCGAATCATGTGACATTGCCCTGGGCAAGAATAAAAACTCATATAAAAACCTAGATAATTTGTAAGGCCATAAGGAACCGAACTAAATCGATAATTTGTAAGGCCATAAGGAACCGAACTAAATCGAGTATCGGAGACAACTCCATCACAACTGTTTAACCTCCAAAAGACATACCTGTGAGGGAAAGAAATATGTAATGAGAATTTTCATAGAAGACAAGAATTTAAATTATAAAAAAAAAAGATAATGAAGGATTTTATTAGAATAATACGGAGAAGGCCAAAGCGCCTCATCCTTACTCCTGAGGGAAAGTCGACGGTGGTTAGAAGATTATAACTATTTCTTTCACCCTTAGAGTTGTAAAATAAGAATCATGGTTTTGTTTTTAGTTTTTTCTTTAAATTACCTAAATGCACGTGCCACCTCAGGTTGGATTTTCGAGCAAGAATTTGTTATGCTCGAAGAAACACTTGGCATTAGATTTTGTTGGATCAAAAGCCAACCAAAGAGAAAATTATCAGTGTGACCGATTAACTATTACATCCATTATCAACTTCTTTGAAAGGATTGATAGGAACATGAACCTTAGTAGTACGTTCTACATAAATCCACAACCAAAGTTTATAAGGATTAAAATATGAGCCTTGATCACTTAAAATATGAGCCTTGATCACTTGAAGGCATGAAAAGAAGAAAAATTCAGGTTACATAGCTCTGTCGCAAGATTGGAATGTTGGGAGGTCGTGGATAGCTACCCCAAAGTAATTCTAATCACCTACATCATCAATTGTAAACCTAAAACTAATGTATGTGTTCAATTTTTTTGACGCGCTATTATTAAAAAATAAAATTTATGTAAAATTTAACATTATTAAATGAAATTTATTATTTTTAAATATAATCTAGATTCATTTATCTATAATATTATTAATTAAGATGTTTCAATTTTTATTATATAATGATGATAACCACTAACTTCAATATACTTCATCACCAAAAAATAAATTAAATATATGACATCATTAATTACTAATTTACAATTTAATTAATTAATTAGAATAGACAATTATGTATTTAAATATTTGAGAATACTAATCTACCTTTCGTATTTATATTTAGGTAACATATGACTAAATGATTCTTCAGTAAATGTCACATCTTCCTTTTCTCTTCGTACGACTGTCATTGCAGGTAGGCATATCATTACAGGGACGTTGGACGGATCTGGAAATATGGAGGACTAGGTGAATATTGAATGTACAAAATATTTTACCATTCTTAAATTTAATTCGATCCAAGAAGGATCTGGAAATCTGGAGGAAACATGAGATTTGATCCAGAAAAATGAGGACACATGACTTGGACAACGTTGGAGTAGGTGCATATTGAAAGTATAAAATATTTTACCATTTTTAAATTTAATTCGATCCAGGCTTTATTTGACTGAAAAAATGCTTTTCTTTTCGCATTAATAAATCAATTAATATTAAAAAAACTTCACATTAAACTGAAAATTTTCAAAAATTGTTATTCAATTTTTTTTTTTGAGGTTCCCAAACTTCTATATGATAGAACTATGAACAAAATTATTTTATTAAAAATTGTTATTAAAATTTTTATCAGGTTTCCAAACTTCTATATGACAAAACTATGAACAAAATTATAAGCAAAACCATTTGTTCACTCGAATTTACATCTAGGGATTTTCTCATTGTAATTCATCTTAGTACTGGATTTTTCTCATTGTTTGCAAGGCTTTACGCAGAAAAGTTGTTGGCAGACTAATGCATTAAACATAGTTGAAATTGGACATAGTTTTTCAAAATAGCATAATTTCATCTTAATAATGTATGCATCAGATTTTGAAATTGAATTTGTAATTTTTTCTAATTTAATTATAAGATAATAATTGTTTTATATTTTAATGTATGAAATTTGATAATATTTTATTGAATGACTTCCGTCTTATATATTTTTCACTTTAATTTAGTGATATAAATATAATTCTTAGTGAAAATTTCAAAAACTTTTTAAAAGTGTAAGTAAATTTGAAAACCTTAAAAAGTCTATACAAATTTAACAACTCAAATTTATTATTCTAACACTTAATAAATCAAATTTACTATTCTAACAAAATTGATTAAAAATATATATTAAAAATTTATCAAAAATTTAACAATCTTAAACTAACTTATCACATTCAAATTTATTTTTAATTGTAACAAATATTCGAAATTAAAATTAGACTGTTATTATACTTGTTGGCATGATATAATGTATTCAATTTTCCATTGACTTGCTATTAATTTCCCTTTGATTAAAAGAATTTGAATTTTATCCAAAGTTTAACATTATGAAATGAAATTTAAATTCATTTATCTCAAATATTATTGGTTGAAATGTTTCACCTCTTATTGTGTAAGGATGGTAGAAACTAATGTCAATGTACTGTGTCATTAATTATGACTGTACCATCCATATTATTTTTCTTATTTATTGAAAGATGGACTAGTTAGCATTATCATTGATGTGTGAAGAGGGTTGTCACCTATTTCAATCTTTCAACTTCATGCCACCTACTTATTAGTGTACCTAGTAATGATTTCAATGTACTGCATCATTAATTACTACTATACCATCCATATTATTTTTATTATTTATTGAAAGATGGATTAGTTAGCATTTATCCTTGACGTGTGAAGACAATTGTCACCTATTTCAATCTTTCAACTACATCCTACCTACTTATTAGTGTACCTAGTATATCATGATTTTTATTCTCTAAGACTTTTTTACTATACACTTTACAATAGAGTGCTCACAAATTTGATATGTAGTTACGTACAAAAATATTCTCTAAGCAATAACTAAACATTAATAATGCATGCATGTGAGTAGAAAGTTGAGGCACTCATGGGCCAAAATGGACCATTAGTTCAGTAAAAGTTTCTAAATCAAAGTAAAAATCATAGTAAAATGAAAAATTATAAAAGAAATATATATATATATATATATATATATATATTAAACTTTTTAATTCATCAAGTTGTTAATATATATGTGAAAAAATGATGAGTGTTTATATATATATATATATATATAGATATATATAAAAGAAATATGAGTGTGTTGGACAATAATCACAAACCCAAAATTAGAAAACTTAGATATAATAAAGGTTGCAAATAAGTCATATGTAAAAAATAACATACATTGAAATGAGAAATAACATTAAAATTCATTTATCAACTACATTTATGTGAAACACTTGATCTATGTGGGCCTTAGAAATATAAAGCCTTAAAATAATAATAAACAAAACATATTAGTGTATTCCAACTTCGAACAAACTTTATTTGTGTTAAGTAATTTAAATTTTATGGAAAAAAACAAAAATTTTAATTAAAATTTTTCATAAAATGGGGCATATTTATAAAAGGAAAATAGTTAAAAATTTGTCAATGAAATATTTAAAATTTACAAATTGCATAACTACATTCATTAAAAAAGAGTTCAAATTGAATGTAAAATTCGTTAACTTTATGAGCAAAAGCTTTACATGGTAGATAGATATTGTCCATTTAATAAGTCAAATTAATATCTCTATGAAGGGTAGAATTTGATAATGAAATTGATGTTCATCACTTATTTTGGTCATCAAATGACATTTTTTTATTGGCTATGATTTGTGAAGTGCGTTTTTTAAAGTTATAAAATAAATTTTCTAAATATTTATTTCTAATCTTAAAGACACTGTTGTAGCTTTTGACTCTGTTTATATATATATATTCTAATTTTTTGTTTTCCAATTTTACTTTTTTTTTGTTCTGGTTTCCAACCTGCATTTACATAGACTTCCATTTTACCAATGCTTCATAATTTTTTACTAAAGCTTAAAAGACAAGTATTCACTACTATATAGCTCGTTAAAACACATAACAATGCATGTTTCAACTTGTTGCATGTATTATCATCTTATAGTCATGTGGCTCAAGTTTCACAAAATGCACTATTGGAGCATACCTCCATGTAGCTCATACAATAAATATAAAAACTTCCAAGGCTGTTATCCAAACTTTTAATACCAACCCATGCGCACAGATACATTATTCAAACAACATATCAATGCTATAACCATGTATGCACTCTTTTTATATATTGTGATAAACGTTACGGAGAAGTGATTAATTACATTGACTCACCATAATATGTTAAGGCTCATGGGTAATTTAAACGTTGCAATTGAAAACCATTGAAAACATAGGAAGTCTGACACCATGAGACAATATAATCATATCTTAGGATAGAGAGAGAACCATATCATTGCATACAATTTCTATGAGGGAAATAAGACCCCTTATTTAAATATAAATATATATGCGAATAGAGTAAAGGAGGAGTGAATTGATGCTATCGTTACCATATAAAACATACCTATGAAGTGAAAAAAGATAAATATAAGAGGGACAAAGAGAAATGTCTTACATGGGGGTGGTAATTTAACGTGGACAATAATTTTGGTGGAAATTCGTAGTAATTTAGTGATATTATTCAAAAAAAAATTGGAAGAGAATTATCAGTGCAGAAAAAATTATTACGACGACTTAAAGGATTCAAGTATGTATATGTTCATTGGTAAAAATTATAAAAAAAAAATTACATGTTCCTCTTGCTCGTTTATATGGAAGTAATGAAAATTTACAAAGAATATTATAAATGATTTGAGAAATCATTCTTCTATTGTCTTTTATATTTATGATAGCTATGGATGACTATCTTTATTTGGTATTTTTATCATTTGCAATCATACATAAAACATTAGTATTTTTGTTATCATTTGCAATCACATAAAACATTAGTATTTTTGTTATCATTTGCAATCACATAAAACATTAGTATCAAAATAATGAGGTGAAAATAATGAATTTTTATATCTCCACTTTGTGCCTCTACCACTACATTTATCATATTTTTTAACTCAATTGGACTTTTTACACCGTTCATAACTCACAAAAGATATATTCTCAATATATTTCTTAACTTATTCCCAAAAGTGTTTTCCTTACTTTGGGTCACAATAGTGAACTCTCTCTTCCTCCTCATACTTAGTTGTTATGAGTTCTCTATTTCTCAATAGGCACTCCAAAGGTTCTTTAGCTTCCTTCTTAGCTTCCTGACATTAAAGTATCTAACATGGCATTTGATCCTCTTCTCTAGATCCCATCCACATCTCTTTCTGCTTCTCTCCAAGCTCCTCCATGATCATTGTGATCTACAAACCAATATAGATCCATCTCAACCACAGATCTATCAAGAGTTGAGAGGGATCAAATTCCTTGACGTGTAAACTTTGTTTAGAGTGCAAAAATTGAATAAAATGTTTACACTTTGACAAATTCTATCATATATATATATATATATATATATATATATATATATATATATATATATAGATATATATAAAGAGAGAGATTCATAAAATAGTGAGTTTTCTCAAAATGTTTTAAATATATATATTTTTTTCAATTGCCTTATATAATCTATATATACTTCCTTTTTAATTTTTATCTATTATATATTCTATAAAGTTGATATGAGATTATGTTCTTTCATATGGCCATTGAAAATTTTATCTATGGTTGAGAGTGAGAATGAAATATTTTTACCACTTCTCCTTAGTATCGACACTCAGAGTGAGATTATTGATGTTGTATTAGACTTTTAATTAAAAAACCAAGCAAATATATTTATGTTTATTTTTTTTTAAATCCTATTTGAAATATTTTATTTATGGTTGAGAGTGAGTGAAATATTTGTACCACTTCTCCTTAATATGGCCATTGAGAGTGAGATTATTGATGTTTTATAATATTTTTAGTTAAACAAAAGAAACATGTATATTCATTTTTGTTTTTTATTATATATGATGTTTTTTATATTTAAATATATATTTTAAAATTTTAAAAGGGACACATGTCAACTCAAAGTTGAACAAATACATACTTACACATCTCTCTCATATTGGGTTGTAGAATGAGGCTCTAGGCTCAAAAACCTCCACAAGGCACACCACCAAGCTTTTCTTCATTGTCTTAGACTTTCGGTATCATAGGTTTACCTCCTATGGAACTTGTTGAGCTTCCTCTACTCCTCCGGATGTTGCACTCTGCTCACCTCTTGATAACTTAACTTGTTCTATTCACTTCATTGAAGGAGTTATTTTGTACCTTTATCTCTTCCAACCTCAACTGGAACTTCTTTCTCTTTCTCTACCCTCTATGTTGCAAGGTTTTTTTACCACAATCCTAAGAACACTATTTTTTTTTCTTTTACATATCTCCTAGATGTACTCAATGTCACCATACCTTCTTCCAACGCTGCTACCTCTGCAATTTTTTATCTTCTTGCTAAATTTAAAATAAAATTTAAAGATCAAATTACCTACCAGGTTTCCTTATACTAAAATTCTCAACTTTATGTAGTCCTTGCTGTAGTAACTTTCCTAGCTCTATTCCTTGTCTAGTGCTTCTTTAATTTGTTTGAATATTCTACTATATTCCGAGTTTCAATGTCTTGATCTCTCTTTGTGTTCTTTCTCATATTCCCTTGCATGATACACTTCTTAGGTTTCTCTACCTCTTTTCTATCATTGGTATTCATGATCAATCTTCTTAATATATGCCCATTTGTTAGTTGCAACTTTCCTTTTCTTTTCTCACTTCTTAATGGCTATAGTTATAAGTTACAGATCTAAAATGTGGGTAGATTGTGGGGCACCTTCCCTTATAATGTCAGTAGAAAAAGGTGGGATTCTGTATTCATGGTTCCAATGTAGAGTTCCTTCACTTGATCGTATGATGGGGATTTGATTAAGGGAATAAATAGCCTATGGGGGGCACCCCCTATGATGTAAGTGAGGAAGGGGGGCTCCCACAAGGGCTTCATTCAATGAACCTCTGACATATCATGTGCGTTCATGACATATTAAAAAATACCCTTAATTTGATTAGATATTGAAAAATACTTCGAAAATTCACATTATCTAACCCCCTACCAATAAGAACATCATACACCTTCCCAATTTAAGAAACCCCTACTTTCACTAGATATTGTATACCTTATCGATTTTTCTGTTAACATCTTTTATACCCCTTTATATTTTTTCATTAACTTTGAGCTCCATTTTTTATACCTTCCAATATAAACAACCTTCACCCCCTATTATATACTCAATATATTATATCATTTTTCCTCAATATATATATATATATATATCCCTCATCATGAATGCACATGGTATGACAATGATCCCTCAGTGAAGCCCCTATGGGGGGGTTTCACTCACGATTCCACTTCTCCTATCACGTGATTTCAATACCTTCATTAAAATCTTTCCTTTGAGTGTTTCCAACTTGATAGAACCTTGGAAATATTTTTATTCACACTAAACTCTTTTGTCATGTCCAAATTTCATTAGGACTTTTACTCTTGTCTCTTAAACATCCCTCAACTTTTGATTGCTCAAGTTATGTTTGAACATGTCATGGCTTAGGTTCTCATTCCCTCTTTTCTACACATAAATACCCTACTCACTCTCGATCTATTCATTCAAACATCAATTAGACACACCCTTCTCCCTGATATAAATTCTCAAGCTTACAAGACATATAAATGAATTCTACATTTGGCATAAGCCACTATATTGACACCAAACTTGCATGCTTCCCTTGCGAGGGATTTACATCAACTATATGAAATAAAATGCATGCACACAAGTATAATGACAAACTTAAGAAGAAGAATTTTGTTAATTTTTGAGAAATATGTATAGGTGGTTTCATGGCTCTCTAGCCAATCTCTCCTTTGTAGGATTCTTGAGCTATGCTCTCCTTGATTTGTTTCAATTCTAAATCCATTATACCCCTCTCTATTGAGGTCTAACTGTATAGATATGTATATATTACTATTGTATTAGAAAATATCTCAACATGATAAAGTTATGTTGGACATCTGTCCCAAAATACTAACACCTAATTTTGAAACTTGTTAAATTTACAAAGGTGCACTTGTACCAAACACCAACTCATAAAAAAAAATAAGAACTTAGTAGTCCCCGATTCTCCTAAAATCAAGAAAGATGTAACTACATCCGAAATACACTAATTCTAATTTACAAAAAATACTAATGAAGGGAAACGTCTTTCCCTTTGGAGAATTTTCATGACCCCCTTGTGTCTGATAAAAAAATGTTGACTAGGAGTTAATGCTCGTACATCAACTCTTTTCCTACCAGTTCCTTCCTATAGATTTCTTTATGTTTATTCAAGGGTATTCCGACACTTCTAGGTTATTTTAGGCTATTGAGGGTGGTTAAATACTGTTATGGTGGATTTTAGGTCCCAATTTCTGATACCATGCTCTCATACCGTGTTTGAGGCCTTTTAACCACAACCTCAACATTTTGAGTGTGTATACCTAAGTTTTATTCTAAATAAATAAAATAAATAAAATAATTAATCTTGTTTCAACAATATATCCATTTTCATTAATCCCATATCACAACTAAGTAAATATACATTTTTACTATTTTTGAGAACATAATATTCATAAATTAACTTAGATAATATCAAATAAGAGAAAAGAACCCGAGATTTTGTGACGTCCTTAAAGCCTGCATTACTTCTTATGACCTACAAACGTACTCTAGTAATTTTTCTACTTAGCTAATTAGGAAATTCTGACATGGGTTCCTATCCCCAGGTAACCTCCACAGATTCCTTGGAAGTACATTCTGAAGCCTACAATTGCTACTAATATTATGTATAAACTAAGTGCTCAATCTCCTCTGAGAGAAAAAACCCTTAGTGTCTTGAAAATCCTTGAAGTTTCTTCCTCTCCTTCCTCCACAATCACTTCAACAAAACCTAATATCCTAAAATGACCAAAGTTCCCTTATCCATCCTCTCCCCCTATACTTATCACCATCCTTCCCAAAATATATTTTTGCTATTAATGGTTAAGCTACCCATTCTTTAATTCTTGTAGTCAACATCCTTACCCCACTCCCAAAAGCTTTGCCTACCTATTTATGTCAGGTATTAGTTTCCACCCTAGGATAAGACAAGATAATAACCACCCAACTTAAATAATAATTAATACATAATAAAATAATCAAACAATCAGTGATATAATTAATGTCAAAGAGTAGTGGGAGAGACTAAATTAATTTAATACTAAATTAATCATAAAGGTATACTTAAATCCTAATTAAGCTTAATCCATAATTGAGCTTAAGACTAACTATAAGCTTAATCATTAATAAAACTAATAATAAGCTTCTTCATGTAAGATGTGAGTATGTAGCTAACATATGCATGTGTGGTACATATAATAATAATAATAACAAGAAATTACCTATCAATCATAACATTAAAACGCTAAGATGTAAACATCACAATTGCGTTATTGAATTGAAACCCTATGATATAGCTCCTCATGTGACATAATGTGATAGAGAAAACAACATATTGAAATTACATTATTGAATTAAAAACCCCATGTTAGATAAATCTAGAAAGGTCTAGCAAGTTTCTTAAATGGCCCAAAATACTTTTATTAAGTCCCATAGGTATAGAAATACACCAGTATCTAATTTAAATTAGTAACATAACTAATGGTATAAAATAAAATAAAAAATTTGAAATATCACATTAAAATAAATCTAGGAGGTAAAATGCACTTTATAAGGTTTTTTTTTTTTTTTTTTCATATGGATGAGTTGAATTAAAAACTAATAAATTTTTTTTTTTTTTTTTCATATGGATGAGTTGAATTAAAAACTAATAAATTTTTAAAAACTGAGGTAAACCGTAACCATTAAAAATCATTAAATTCAATGTAGGTAGCTAAATATTATATATTTATTTTACAATATTTAATTATATTTATTTTCCTACTAATGTTTATTAAGTGTGAATACTTAACATCCTAAACTTCAGAAAACAACTCATGTTATTAAGTCTACAAAATCTATAATAAATATATTATATATTTTATAATATTACAAAAATATATATTATATATTTTATTATATAAAAAATATAGCGAATTATATAAGTAATAAATTATATTTTGTATAATAAAAATATAATATAATAATTATAATTGTAATTTAATCATAAATATAATATTAGATCAATATAATAGTATTAAATAATTATAATTTTAATGAAAAAAATTATAATTTAAAAAAAAAATTATAATGAAATAAATGTTGTATGTATTTAAAATAGTATATTTATTATAATTTAGGCTTCTCTATCCATATTATAAGTTTTGAGAGATCTTTTGGTAAAAATCACATAGGAGACTTTTAGTCAACGTGTTTCGAACCATGAAGTCTGGTTCATCGTCAAGATAAGATGATGGAGTAGATATTGGCATCAAATTAAATAGACAAAGAGAAATGTTTAGTAGTTGTTAGAATATGAGAACTAGTTTAGACCAAAAAATAGATACCTATTAAGAATAAATCTATAATATAAAGTAAGTAACGGTTAAAAAATTAAATCAAATTAACTCTTTTTAGTCAAAAGTAAAATCTTATCAAAATAACTCAAAAGTTCGAAAAATAAATGAAATAAAATGGTCAAACCTAAATAATCAAAGAATAAAATAATAAAAATAATAATAAGAAAATGGATAAATAAAGTAAACAAAATTAAAATTAAAATAGCATAGCATACAATAAATAAATAAAAATAGATAAAAATAAAAGGAATCTTTGAAATTCCAACTAGGAAGAAAAAGGGAAAAACGAAAGAATAATAATAATAAATAAATGAATAAACAAATAGCGAAAAGAAAAGAAAATGAAAATAAAATAAAATAATAAAGAAAAAATATAAATTCTAAAAACTTAAGAAGACAAGGCAAGGATCCAACACCTCCTAATATTCAATCCATCATCTCTATTTAGATTGCTAGGTCTCATTTCAATTGTCATGGTATTCCTGAACTTACGGTTATGATAATGATCAACCCTTGCAATGATCCTAGCCTCTTCAATGTAGATGTGATGTTTTGTATTTTCCGTATGCTTTTCCAAAGCTGAGGAGTGGGACCTCCTATGTTTGATGTTAGTTGTGTGTTCTTGAATTCTCTTATTTATTGAGAAACAAATTTCACCAATGTATCAAGTCCCACAAGTGCATAGGATGACATAAACACCTTTTCCATATTTAGGGTCCATAGGGTCCTTCACAGATATAAGGGAGCTTCGAATAGTGTTTAAGGGCCTAAATTTCGAAGGGACCTTATTCTTCTTAAGAATCCTATCTATATTGTCAGTGCTCCTTTGGATAAATGAAAGATGAACCCATGAAAATCAATATTTCAAGTCTTTCGTAATCCTGAGACCTTTTTCAGCCTTAAGGAAATCTATAAGACACTGGTGCCTACTATACCCATTCCTAATAAGAACATTAAGGAGATGGATTTTCTCATATTTTAGGTGCTTTCATCGTAAACATGTAACCCATGAGTGGCTAATTTGTTGAGAAAACCTTACTTTTAAGCAGGGAAATCATGTGAATTAACATGAAGATACTGCTCAATGTGAGTTTTCTTCTTAAAAGCCTATTGGGAGAAATAAACATCATCTCTTTTTAATGAGAACGTCGAGGAAAGGCAAGCTACCATTGATTTCACATTCCATAGTGAACTTGATGGAACTATATTGATTATTAAGATGCTGGAAAAAGAGTTCCAACGTTTCCAAATCATTAAAACAGATGGTACAAGTGTCACTACAGACCTTTTCCACAACTTAGGTTGGAATAGAGTAGAGGCCAATGCCTTAGATTCAAATTATTCCATGAATATAGTAGCGACTACAGAAGGAAGAGGAGAACCAATAACAATGCCAAACATTTGGTCATAAAATTCCCCTTCAAAACTAAAAAGAGTAGACATAAGACAAATTTCAACCAAATGAGTTGTGTTTGGATCTGTAATGTGTTTGATGACTTCAATGTCTTAGTTAACGGGGATATTACTGTACAAGGAGACCACATCGAAAATTATTAGATGATCACTAGGATCTAGCCTTATACCCTTTAGTTCGTTGAAAAAATAAGATGAATCTTTGACAAAGGATTCGATCGACCCAACAATAGGTTTCAACTTATTGGCTAAAACCTTGAATAGAAGATAGGTAAGCCTACCTATGGTGTTGAAAATGAGTCACAGGGGGGCCCCTTCCTTATGTATCTTTGGAAGACCATAATTCCTAGGAGTGAGAGGGCTACTCTCAATAAGCTTATGCCTAAAGGAGCTAACATTGCTATTAGATTTTATGGCTAGAAAAACTGTTTTGGAAATATTATTTAAAGGATTCTTATTAAGATTTATGTAGCTCCTGCTATTAAAAAAGTTATCTAACATTTTACTCTGGTAATCTTCCTTATCTAAGATAACATCAACTCTCCCTCTGTCATCTCTAAGAACAATTATGTCGTTGTTATTATTCAAAGCTTCAAGAGCCTTAAGCTCGAGTTTGCTCAGGGTGTTCTTAGGGGTATTTGCCTTTCTAAGGATTACCACACAATCTTGTCTTATGATATCCTTAGCACTATCTGGTAAGTCCCTAATCCCAAATTCAATGTCACAGATAATCTCATTAACAAGGATTTTTCTAGGAGCAAGGGAAAATTTTAAACCTTTCTCTAAAGGTTATAAACATTAATATTACTATTAAAAGAGAGATTATTATTATTATAATAGTTATTGATATGAATAACATCTATGTTTTTGTCATAACCATGGTCTAATACATCATTAGACTTAAAAGGGGAGGAATGGGACGATGAGCTCAAACAGGTGGAACAAAAGGGGCCTCACACGAATTTGCCAACTAAAGAAATGCCAAGCTGGTTATTAATGGGGGAAGAAGATGATTTTAGGGATGGAAGAATTCCATTAATGAGAGAGGGTAGAGGAAAATTAGGGACTAAACAAATTGAGGGTCAAAGATCGGGATCAACGTTCGAAGCCATGCATTGATTAGAGGGATTAGTGGAGGGTTGATCATCGAGACATGCTTGATTGAACGAAACTAGGGTAAAAAGGAAATATTTATCTAGGGAGCATGCCTTAATGAATTCAGAGTAGAGTTGACTAATTGAAATGTATTCGTTACAGGGAGGTGAGCACAGAGGATTAGGAGTAGTAATATATATATATATATATATATATATATATATATTTATGTATACAATAACTGATTAATCTAACGTATTAGCTATGTAATAATAATATAATAATAATAATAATAATAATAGTAAAATCACAGATATTATATTATACCATATAATAATATGTTGTAGCGGCTACAACCACCCTCCAAAATGTTGCCTTAGCTTTGTATTGGAGCCTCCCTACCAACCTTTCACAACACCTTGTCTTGCTTCATCAAGTACATAAGCTTCACTATTTTTCTTGTAAAAATATAGTATGTCGATCAAACCTTAATGCATTCCCCTCACAAGCTGATCACCTAAACTTGGTCCAGTTGTAGGCTGAGCAACTTCCCAAAGAAATTGGACAATTCTGGAGGGAAACCAGCATTCCCTCCAAAAATTGTGCAATCCTGTTTGGCACCCTGCTTGGCTCCAGAATTGTGCAATCCTACTAGTTAAGCTTCACCCATAAAAATTTCAAATCCTTCCCAGCAGGCCTGCTCAGGCCAGGAATTGCTCAATCCTGGGTAGCAGTCAGCTTCTCTGCCCATGAATTGTGCAAATCCCCTAGGAAGCCAGCCTAGATCCGAGCTAGAAATGTGCATTTTCTCCGAGCAGTTGAGCGACCTCATGGATGAGCAATTGTGTTGGCCAATTCCACCTAGGACGAAGGAAACTTGACTTGCATGCATGTCTTACTTTCTGTTAGAATAGAAAAAGGAAACATGCAAAAAGCATCCCTTTATTAAGGGAGCTATTTTTAGTAGTCGGAGGTAAAGTTTGTTTCAGAAACTTTCCTCCAAGTGTTGCTTTCTCCTAGATTTGTGGCATGCACATCATGAGCTCAAACTTATTTATTCGACGCATCAGAGCTCATTCTTTGACATCGATCTTGGCGCTCTGACATCCCACAACATATCCAGGACTCTTTGACACATTCGACTCAGCTATTCACGGGTAAGTGGTCTCAACTTGTCTCTTTTCAGCATTTTTCTCGCTTTTTATATTTTCGGTTGTGTGAGTGTTGTTTGTTTGGTTTCTTTGAATTATTGTTGTCGTTTACATGCATACTAGCTTGTACTAGCACCATTTCAGTTTTCGTTTTTATCTCATTGCTATCACATGCATGAAACTGTTTTGCACGAATTCTCGCTCATTCAACGACTCGCTTCACCCACATGCATGTTGATCTATTTACTGAATCTTTCATTCAATGTTTGCATGCATGAACAATCACCTTTACTTTCACTTAGTGTGGCCATGCATTCACTTTTATATTTGATTTCACTTGCCTGTCGGCAGGTCTGGGCAGCCTTGGCCTTGACTCTCCCTCACCTAAATGACATTGCACAATCTAGGGAAGCAAGGCTCTATCTTCCTCTCCAGAAATGCACATTTTTTCCCAGACACTGTCCTCCAGGACTATTTTGTGCATTTTTGAGGGAGAGTGACTGTTGGCCTAGAAAATTGCGCAATGAAGTCCCTGAGCTTGCAGTCATTTCCATCTCGAATTACACATTGCACAATCCAAACAGTCAATATCTAGCTTGGATCGCACATTGTGCAAATACAACAACTAGTCTTGCCTCCCAGACAACCCAAACTTCCTTTTGCATAGTTCTGGCAGCCAATCACCCAGGCTACCAGAGAAAATTGTGTAATCTTTACCTATCATTCCCCAGGTATGTGTTAAGTCATTCCCCGAATTTTCTTTGGTTTTTGCTGACAGATTTCTTGCCATGAATGTTGCTTTGTCTCCAGATATTTCAGGTGTTCATCCACCTCTTAGCAGTATACAATCAATGGCCTCGAAGAGAGAAGGATCAAAAGACACTAACGGAAGTGCAACTGGAGCAAAAGTTGAGCAGGTGTCTGCATGTATACTGATCTATGAAGATACCAAATTGTTTCTAGACAAGGAAATCAAGATGAAATGGCAAGAGGTCAATGAAGCAGTTGCAGGAACTTTTTCGGAAGACCTCGAAGACCATCAAGTGTATGTGAACACTCATAAGTCCAGCTTGAACCAGATTGCATGAAGATACCTTACGTTCCCATGCGCGGACATGATACACTAGATCATATCACAGACTGATCCCGAGATGATGACTCTAAGCAGTGTTACCAGGACGAATCTTACCACCTCTTGGGCACAGGGTTATGGTGAGATGTATCAGATGTCCAAGCCCATGACTATCATGGAGACTCTTTTCATCTTTCCCAGCAGCAGTGCTAACTCCAGAGACATTCTGAAGAACTGTGTAAAGGAGCTAGCTAGATTCAAGATGACACCCAACCAGATCAATAAGACGAAGATAATGTGAAAGGCATATCAATACTTGGTCATATTTTCATGTCAACTATGTGGCCAAGAAAGCACGAAAACCTTTCCACAAAGTTGGGTGATCCCACTGGACCAACTGGCTAGAGAGAGTAAACCATGTAACTGGTCTGACATGTTGACTCATCAGCTGAAGGATGAGGTAACAAAGGCTCAAAAATCACCTAGAGGTATGCAAGCATAGATCTACATGTCTGCTTACATCTTAGATGCAATTTGTGCCCGACAGGAGTTCCTGGGCTTGGAGTGGGCATGGTCACCGGCGGAGACTGTTGTGAACACATATTGCAAGTTGTTGTCTGAATGCAGCTTCAGAGGAGTAATCACATGGTTGTCTAATCATTTTTTCACCCAATTCTACAAGATGATATTCGAACATGATCCACCCTACATGTCAAAGGAAGCAATGGAGGCACTGATATACATTGTTGATTGGTATGCCTCACTGTTTGAAACCTTCATCCAAATGTTTAGCGCGGAGAAACCTCCACATGTTCTACCGAAGTTTTCCTTGGACATACTCATCATGCAGGAAGTAACATTTCACATCTTGGATGGATTGATAGCTAGACTGCACCAAAAGAAGAAGGAACCTTGGCCCACTCTTCTATTGTGAATTGGGTTATATGAGATCCGTAGTATCAAGCGAGCAGATGTCAAAGTAGAAGTAATGAAGAAGTATCCATTTGACCTTCGAATCTACAATCTATATGGCCCACATTATTCTGTGAAAGATCACTGTAGGAGAGTACAGTTCAACTGGATCCATAGGGCACTTCATTAGGCCGAGAAGGACGCATAAAGATATTTCTATAGTTTCTCTAGACCGATTGAACAGGTCGGCTTCGCTATGGAGTGGTTAGCGAAGCAACGTGAAGAAGCATCCGGGAGAGCACCAACACTAGCAGCAGTAGCAGTAGAGACAAGCATACCGGTGCATGAAAAGGGCAAGAGGAAGATTATTGATCACATAGAGGAAGAGGAAAGTGGAAAGTTCCAAGTAGATCCACTTATGGAGAAAGTAGCTCTGGCTATAGATTAGAAGAGGCAACATAGTGACAAGAAAATCATGCAAAGGCAGAGGGAGAAGAGAAGAGTGGAGGAAGCAGATGTTGGGTTAGTAAAAATGTATGTTTTCTCTAAATGTAAATAGATTTATTCAGCATTTATCATCACATTATTATCTTTGTTTATGGATCAAAGTAAAGGAAATAACAACTAAAGTCGGGTAAAAGAACTTGGTAGCAAATTAGATAAATATAGCACCAAAAACTGACTTTTTGATATCTTTATATGCAGAAGACACAGATTGGACAATAGTTGTTCAATCAACAGAGCAACATCAGGTCGTAAAAGGAAAAAGACAACATCTGAGGTAGGCAAGGCAGCGAGAGACCAGACAGACCGATGCTATTTCATGACATAATCAAATTATGTATTGCGAAATCCTGTGGATCCCTTGATCCTGAGGATTCACTTTTATCAATTTTACTCTTTTAATGTTATATATAAGGCTAAAATGCAAACGGGAAGAGTTCAGAATTTAATAACTTGTAATTGTTCTTTGGAGACATATAATATTGTTATCTCAGTGATGGTGTAACCTTGTTGCTTATTTTAATGAAGAAAGACTATGTTTGATTCATACTTATATTCTGAGTATTTCTTAGTAGAGACTTCTGGCGACTCTAGGCCATGTCAAGAGAAGTTCTACTTCTTTCTTGTGTTATAATATTTTCTATTTAGTCTTTACTGATTTTTATTATTAAGTTAATATCATTTCGATTATTGTGAGGATTAACGATTCCAATTCATACTGTTGTTCGTTTAGATTCAGACTTAGCTGTGTGATATATCTCAGTAATGGTTTGATTGGATTGGTTATGTTAGTTTCAGTAGTAGATTGTTGTCCATTCTGAGTTATGTTATCATAGATCTTAGAGATAACATTAATCAATTTCCATAATTTTCTTGCTAAGTCATTTGTTGTATAGATATCATTTATCATTATATGCTCATTTGTTGTTCAATTATCAGTTGTCATTCAATTGAGATTTGTTGTTCAATTTAGATTTGCTATAGATTATCATTATTGTTCAGTTGTTACAATTCTCTTTCCTGATTGAGTGAGTTAGTTTTAATTCTAATTGAAGATTGCCAAGTGTGATTCTTTGCATTTGCATTCAGATTCATTTGATTTCAGAACAAGTTAAATAGAGTTGCATAGTGTGTTAAGAGTTTTTTCAGAGTTATTTATTCCATAGTTATTTCTTTTAGAATTGTTTGGAGTGAGTTGAAGAAATAGTTATTAGTGATTGCAACGATTTATCATTAGATAATCTCTGAATTCACTGCACATATAGTGCTGACACTCTTGACATAATAAGACATACCTTGGGTTGACAATTAATGTAGGAACTAAGACTGTTTGTAAAAAGGCATCTTAGTGCACCAAAATTTTATTGTCGTTGCCGGGGAGAGTGTTTCAAAGTGATTTCCTTTCTATTTTTCTGCGAAGTAATTGGGTTTTAAAAACGTAAGGTAAGAACCTGGATACCTAACAAGTAAAGTGCTTTCTTACCAGCCCACTTTTCATCAAAATCTTAGAGGTTAAATAGAAATTGGTTTTTATGAATGACTAGGAATAGAAATATAGAAAAAGAACAAAATGCCCCACCTAAATCCACAATACCCAAAGGATCAGGGAACCTTGGGAGAAAAACCTTTATATTTGAAATTGTGAGAAAAGTAGAGTCTCAAGCATCAGTAGGACTCTGGGTTGTAACTGGAAAAAGTGCTATTATAATCCCTCAAGCAGCAGGCTCACCATCTGCAACTCATGCTAATATTCAAAGCCAAACTGGAGGATCTGAACAGATTCTTCAAGCTACAATAAGCCTACATTTTGATCTTCTAAAAAAGGGAAAATACTGTAATTTAAGAGAATGAGAAGGATAAACAAGTGGAACTGCTAACGCAGGACATTAGCTATTTGAACAAGGGTCTCTTGTGATCCTAGATCTAGGCAGTGCTGCAAAGCCATCTCCTGTTGTTAATCCATCGCTTACTCGAAAAGCATCCCATGAAATTCCTGAAGAGTATTGGAACATCTTTGACCAAATGGAAAACCAACCACATCAAGGTCAAACCTCGACATTGGAATACCCCATAGTCAACCAAGTGGCCAATTCCCCCACGAAGGCTATTCCTCTGCAGATCATCCCAAATTTTCATGGGATGATCACAGAGGATCCCAATGACTTCCAGTTGGAATTTGATATCCTCTGCAGATGGTATGACTACACCATTGACCCCAAAAAGCTAAAACTATTCCCTTCTACTGTAAAAGGAGTAGCTTTAAGATGGTTCATGGATCTGGGTGGCTGTACTATTAATTCTTGGGATGATATGAAAACTACCTTCCTCACCAGATACCAAGACTTTTGCAAGACTATGAAGCTAAAGGATGAAATCTTTAAGATGGTTGCAAAAGATAATGAAACTCTAGAAGAGTATGTCAAATTGTTTCATTATAACTTGAAGAGATATCCACATACCACCCTACCAAAAGAAGTTCTAAGAGTTATCTTGATCAAAGGAATGAAAGAGGAATGGTTAAAAACTTTAACTTTAATGGGGAAAGGGGATATTTCATAGGAATATTATGATGAATTCATTCGCTTGTGTATCAGGTGTTTGCAAGGAAGATCACGCACAGGAGTAACACATCGAGAGCCCATGAGCAAGGGAACCAAACCACACAGTGGGGGAGTAACACGAATGGAGATCAGAAACCTCTTGGAAGATTTCAAAACAGACATCCTGGGCACCCTCACGACACAACTAGACATCCTACAGGCTAAACAAAAGCAAGCTTTAGTAGAACAAAAGATGGCTATCTTTTGTCCACGCTGTCAGAAGAAGCACAACCAATGAGAGTGTCCACTAGACATGGTTCAGACATGCGCTATCTGTACCAAGGATCATGCCACTGAACAATGTCTATCACTCCCAAGATTGAAAGCACTATTCAAGGAAGCAGAAGAAGAGAAAAATCTAGTATATCTAATGAACCAACGTTGACAGTGGTAGGGAAAACCTCCAGGTATGTCACAAGATGCATCTCAATTATTTCCTTCTTCACAGTTTAACCAACAACAGAACCTTGGGGCAGCATGGCAAGGCTAATCACCCTACTCAAATTGGAAACCTCATCCCTTCCCTATGATACCATAGCCAACTCAATCCTTTCCGGGAAGTGGGTGGCCAAATTCTCCTTTTACTCCTGTTTGGCAAGGCAATCCCTATCAATCCTAGTGGTTTGTGTCCACTTCTCAAAACCCGAATTGGTCTACAAATTGGCAGTGACCTATGGGAATATCTAACACTCCTATGGGGACAGGTCCCCAACCTCAACCCACATTATCAACTCCTTATCCATTACAACAAAATCTCCAGCCTCTTCTGCACCTTCCATTACCAAACCAATCGAATCCAAATCCCAATAACATACCGGCCCAGTTGGTGCAAATTGTGGAAAGCTCAGACTATGAGACTGAGCAATAAGAATGTAATGAACTTAGATTAAGGTCAGGACGTATCATCACCCCTAGGAAAATAGGGATCAACCATCAATTGAGATTGAAACACCACCTGTACATATACCACCATTTTTACATATACCAACACCCGTAATTAATACTGAACTAAAACGAGGAGAAGAGACAAATCAACAGAAAGATCCAAAGGAACTCATAGTCACTTCTCCTCCGTTCCCTGAAAGGTTAATGATACCTAAACTGATTGTGTACCCAGATTTTGATCTTGTAGGGGAACTAAAAAGTCTTTGTATAAAAATTCAAATCCTCCAGGCTATTCAGGACATTCCCATCTATGCTAAAACAATTAAATAGTTATTTGTAAATAAGCCTGTGAGGAAAGAAAGAACCTCACCCACCATTCATGTTGTAGGAACCTTATCTGATTTGCTCTTGGTAGAGGAAACTCCGGTAAAGTATGAAGATCCTGGAAAACCCATAGTGACAGTTCAGATATATGGCCACTCTTTTCCCAATACGCTAGTTGATGTGGGTGCAACCATTAATATTATAACAGCATAAACCTGTCAAACACTTGGGATTATAGCCGTGGAACCAACTACCACATTATTAGAACTGGCTGATTGTTCAGTGGTAAGGCCAAAAGGGACCTGACAGGATGTTACAGTTTCTGTTGATTCATGGGAATATCCATAGATTTTCTTGTCATAAACCCAAAGAGTCGATTGGATGGGCATCCTCTGATTCTGGGCCGACCTTGGCTGGTGAAAAATGATGCTTATATCGGCGGCTGAGAAGGCAACATGACTATTGCAAAGGGGGATGCTCTAAAAAATATTCTGTTATATCCTCCTGCCAAGCTAAGTCTGCCCATTGTAGAAATATGTAAACAACCACCAAAATTCTTGGAGGAAAGCATTTGTTAACCTCTCACAGTAGCAGAGGCATAGGAATTCAAAGATCAGACTGAAGATGATGTTATCAACAATTTTATGAATCAACGAGTTGATGTGAGCAATGTAAAACGTCAAATGTTGAAAGCAATCCTTGATAATCAATCCATGGAGGATCCTTTGAAGGATACCGATGACCATCATATCTAGACGACTGATGTTCATAATAGCAAGCCTGTTGAGATCGAACCAGGCAAAGTTCTAAATATTAATGATAGTCTGGATAGCGATCAATAGCAAAATCTCATAAAGGTCCTGTAGACATATAAAGGGGCTTTTGCCTGGGATTATCTTGACATAAAGGGTATAGACCCACATCTATGTACACACCACATCTATATAGAGAAGGTTGCTCAAGCCATCTGGCAGCCTCAGTAAGGATTGAATCCACATCTCAAGGATATTGTGAAAGAAGAGTTACAAAAGTTGCTGGATGTGAACTTCATTTATCCTATTTCGGGTAGTAAATGGGTCTCTCCATTGGTGGTTGTCCCCAAGAAAAATGGGAAGTGGCATATCTCTGTAGACTACTGGGAGTTGAACAAGGAAAAACAAAAAGATCACTTCCCCCTCCCATTCATCGATCAAGTCCTTGATACTTTGGCAGGGAAGTTGTTCTTTACCTTCCTAGACGGCTTCAGTGGCTACAATCAGATTTTGATCGCCCTTGAAGCCCAAGACAAAACAAACTTCACCTATCCTTGGGGTACATTCGCGTACAAAGTATTACCATTTGGCTTCTGTAATGCCCCAACTACATTCCAGAGAGCTATACTCAGCATTTTTGCTGATTTGATAAATGAAGGACTTGAGGTGTATATGGATGACTTTACTCCATATGGGGATGACTTCGACCAAGCATTGCAAACATTAGAAGAAGTCTTAGAACGATGAATTGCTACTAGGTTATGTTTAAGAAATGTCAAGTGTCACATGAAGATGACCGAGAGCATAATATTAGGACATTATATCTCTGCAGTAGGGATACAAGTAGATCCACCAAAAATACAAGTATTCATTTTACTGCCTACGCCCTGCACTCAGATAGAGGTATGTAGCTTCCTGGGATATGAAGGTTGTTATCATAGGTTTATTAAAAACATTTCACAAATTGTTGCGCCTTTATATGCTTTAACTGGAAATGTTGATTTCAAATGGTCTAACAAATGTGACACAGCTTTTATAGGTCTAAAGAAACTAGTCTCAACAGCACCAATATTACATGGACCAAACTGGGATCTATCTTTCCACATATCCATGGATGCATCAGATGTAGCTATAGGCATTGTCCTTAGCCAGGAGGAGGACAGGAAACCTTATGCTATATATTATATTAGCAAAAATCTCACTTTTGTAGAACTTAATTATACAGTTATAGAAAAAGAATTCCTAGGTGTCATTTATGTAGTAAACTAATTTAGACATTACATAACTGGCTACCAAGTCTTTCTATACACTGATCACTCTACCATTCAGTATCTAGCTAATAAACCTATCACAAATGGTCGAGTGACACAGCGGTTATTTCTTTTGTAGAAGTTCGACATTACTATTAAGGATCGTTCGAGGAAGGAAAACCTAGTTGCTGATTTCCTATCTCGAATCCTGAATGTGAATGATCCACTAGAAGTAGACAACGAATTTCCAGATGAACATTTGTTTGTCGTAGTAGTCAAGACGCCATGGTATACATATGTGGAAAATTTTCTGGCAGTAGGGAACCTACCTAGAATTTTGACGACAAGAGAGAGGAAACATATCATTCAATGCAGTGCCCAATTCTATTGGATAGGTGGATATCTTTTTCACATAGTGGCCAACATGTGTATACACAGACGCATTTGTGAGGATGATATTTATGACATCTTGAAGGTTTGCCATGATGAGCCCTATGAGGGAAACTTCGCAGATCGTAGGACAGGGCATAAGGTATTACATATGGGCTATTATTGGGCCACTATTTTTAAGGATGCTAACAAATATGCCCAGGCTTGTGATAGCTGCCAAAGGATGGGCAAGCCTAGCCAATTTGATGAAATTCCTCTGTAACCCCAACTAGTCAGAGAACCCTTTGAGAAATGGGCATTGGACTTTGCTGGCCCATTCCATCCTCCATCCAATCAGAAGGCCTACATACTAGTTGCCATGTTTTATGTGATGAAATGGCTGGAAATGGTAGATTTACCAAGAGCCATAGAGGAAGTTGTGATTAATTTCCTTTTTGGGCTAGTTGTGCGATATGGTTTACCACTGGAAGTGATCACAGATGGGGGAGGGAAATTCGTAGGACACAAGATTACTGCCACTCTCAGAGACCATCATATTACACACAGGATCACTTCCCCGTATCACCTACAGGTGAACAGGCAGGTCGAAAGCACCAATAAGGTCATTGAATTGATTCTGACCAAGACAATCTCAACACATCGGTGAGGCTGGGCTGCAAGACTACTAGAGGCCTTATGGGGCTATCCCACGACTTGGAGGAATACCACTAGATACTCTTCGTACCAGCTTGTGTTCAGCAAAGAACCTATTTTTCCAATCAAATTCAAAATAAAGACTCTAAGAACGGCTCAGGAGGTGGGGATGGATTTAAAAGAAGCCCAAACCAAGTGACCGCAAAAATTCAACGAGCTAGAAGAAGCTCGACTATTAGCTTTGCAATGAACTACAATTATTCAGCAACAAAGGGGAAAGTGGCACGACAACCTCATTAAAAAGAAGAAATTTCAAAAAGGGGATTGGGCACTCCTTTACGACTCCAGATTCCAGGACTTCCCGGGCAAGTTGCAAACAAGATGACTCGGGCCTTATGAGATTCAAGAAGTACATAGCAATGGTACTCTTACCTTGACTACCACTAATGGATTTGGCCACTCTTTTAAGGTGAATGGGCATTGCGTGCATCTCTATCACAAACCACTCACCAAGGAGTCTTTCTATGAGTAGGTACATGAGGACCCTTCCATGCAAATCTTAGCTATAGGGAGTGATGTACCGGCAATGTTTCTTTCAAAAAAATTGAGATTTCTTTAAATTGTAAATAATGTATATATTCTTTTTTATTGATTGCAATTTAGATTAGGCATCACCATTTAAATATGAGGATTTTCATTTCTTTGAGTGCTTGATAAGTGTTATTAAATCAATTGAATGGTTCCTGTTCAATCGATTGAACAACACTTTTCGCGTTTTTTGTTGTTGTTGCTGTTCAAATGATTGAATGATTGTTGTTCAATCAATTGAACAACACTTTCTCATTTTTGTTTTTTTTGTTCTAATAATTGAACGATTTCTACTCAAAAGATTGGCCAATTTCTATTCAAACGATTGACTGATTTGTTCAATCGATTGAACAACAGTTTTGCATCTTTTGATTTTTTTGTTCAAATGATCAAATGATTGTTGTTCAATCGATTGAACAACACGTATACATTTTTGTTTATTTTGTTGTTCAAATGATTGAATGATTGTTGTTTAAACAATTGAATGATTGTTGTTCAATCGATTGAACACCACTTTTAATTTTTTCTTTTTTTTGTTGTTCAAATGATTGAACGGTTGTTGTTGAATCGATTGAACAACACTTCTACGTCTTTGGTTTTCGTTGTTCAATCGATTGAACAACACTTTCTCAGTTTTTGATATTTTTGTTCAAACGATTGAACGATTGTTGTTCAATCAATTGAACAACATTTTTACGTTTTTCAATTTCTGTTGTTCAAACGATTGAACGATTGTTGTTCAATCGATTAAACAACAATTTTACATTTTTTTGTGCTTTTTGTTGTTCAAAGGATTGAGCGATTGTTGTTCAATTGATTGAACAACAATTTTACGTCTTTGGTTTTTGTTGTTCAATCGATTAAACAATTTTTGTTCAATGATTGAACAATGCTTTCTCGGTTTTTGTTTTTATTGTTCAAACGATTGAACGATTGTTGTTCAATTGATTGAACAACAATTTTACATTTTTTTGAGATTTTTTTTGTTCAAATGACTGAGTGATTTCTGTTCAATTGATTGAACAACAATTTTACATTTTCTTGTCATTTTTGTTGTTCAAACGATTGAATGATTGTTGTTCATTCGATTGAACAAAATTTTTACATTTTTTTACGATTTTTGTTGTTCAAACAATTTAACATTTGTTTTTCAATCGATTGAACAACATTGTTACATTTTGTGAATTTTGTTGTTCAAACGAATGAACGGTTGTTGTTCAATCAATTGAACAACACTTTTATGTTTGTGATTTTTGTTGTTCAAACGATTGAATGATGGTTGTTCAATCAATTGAACAAAACTTTTGCGTGTTTTTTTCTTTTAATTTCTGATGTTCAATCGATTGAATGATTGGTGCTCAATCCATTGAACAACACTTTTGCTCTTTTTAAATAGGACAAACTATGAATTCTTTAATTACTGATCCTTATTCCATCTTTATTTTTTCTTTTATGTTTTGAATAAACACCATTTGAATGGATTTGTGCCTAATATAAGAAAAAATAGTAATGATAATATCATTATGACCTATGAAGCCTTTTTATGGTTATCTGTATTCAAAAGTTGATACGATGTATCTTTATAATGATTAACTGAACATCTTTTCTTTGGACACATCATAAAATGATTAATTATTTTCAAACCGTGCTAGCTTATGTTTACACTTTCAAATGGATAAATCCCATTGATATGATGATATATGGGTAATAGTATAAACTTTCTTTGGCATATTTTTACTTCTTACACCATCCCTGACTCTTAAGGAGAGAATGAGGCTCCCTCTTGTTACAATAAAAATTTGAAAATAAGAAATGGAAATAATGAAATATGAAAATGCATCAAAAGAGGATAGGGGTCTCATCTCGAGCCATCCTACCATGTTCATAATGATGTAAAGTGTGACATTCCAATTTGGCCACCAAACCAAGGTAATGACCTTCTTGATGATTAAAATTGTCAGAAGGACAGGGGGTCTCATCATGGGCCGCCCTGATAACTTGTTATATCCTGGTGAATGGTACTATGGTCATTTGGTCACCATGCCAGCATAGTGGTCTCTTTATGACAAGAAAAGAAGAACCATCTACATGCTAAAAGGAGGACTCTGGCTCATTTGTGGGGTGAAAATGCAACCCTGCCGAGGCTATGAATGCCTGTTGGCAGCAACGGCTTTACTTGTGGTATTGGAGTATGATATTACATTGCCAAATGATTTCTATCTATTACCACCTATGGATTTGTTTCCAAAGGGAATTTCCCATTTGAACAACACTCTTACGAGCTGACCTGCATGGTAACTTATGTTATATATTCATCATATTCTAATTGTCCAATCATTTTATGACAGTCATTAATACTTACTGTTGATTATGCCTTTGTTATTAATATTGCTTACGGTGAAAATATTCTGACATAATGAATTAAAATCTTTGTTTTAATTTTTTTTTTGGCCATTTTTACCATCGATACGTGTCTTGATTTAATTTCTTTGTCATAAATTGTATTGCTTTTCTATATTGATTGTCTGCATTGATGAGTCCTAAATTCATGCGCTTGCTTTTCACATGCTCGACAGACGTGGACTTCCTTTTTCCCATTGGAGGGGGGATGGTCTGTGTGTCAACAACACGTGAAACAGTTATGGATAATTGAATGCTAATCATTAAATGGATTTTCGGGTATAGGATGCACGATGATTAGATATGCGTAATAATTAGCAAGGTATTTCTGATTGGAGAAATGACTACGACCATTATGGATGGCATGCAATTCAATTATGGGCCTACGTAAAAAATGGTTGATGAGACAAATGACTTGAATGTATATGCTAGTAATTCCCAAATATACGTCATTTTTCCTATTAATTGCTTTAACAATCTGTGTTGCTGTTCTAATTTGCGAAAGAACAGGAGAAGTCCATATAGGAGAACTAGTCACAGGAACATAGCAGCCGTTGGAGGTAGAGCTATCCGAAATGAGCCCTCAGTACTCAAGGTATCAGACTAGGCTTAGGCAATTCTCGAAAGTGCAGGATGGTTACAATATCTAAATAAATTTCATGGATTTCACGAAGAAATGACAGTCGAATTCTTGCAGAAACTGCAGAATGGCACCACCACATTCAAAGGCAGGGATATAACAGTTTCTGAAGCAGTCATAGCTAAAGTCACTAGACTTCTGGTGGAGGGAACCAAATGGAAGAAAAAGCACATCCTTCTGCATAGTGCGGTTGCAGTGTTCCAGGACCCAGATGAGTAGTTAGCTCAAATAGGGAAAGGGATTCACCCTTTAGCATTAAGACAACCTTGGCAAGAGTTGGCAGTCATCGTGCAATGGTATATCACATGCGATGGTCACCAGGATGTGGTAAAGCCTCGTCAACTACAATTATTAGCCATACTAAAACAAAAAAAATTAGTTAATTTGTTTTTTTATTTGAATTCTCTGTTGCATGATGTTGCTCGATGAATTAGGAAAGCTAAGGACCCATGCACTGTCATTAGTCATCATGGACTGATTAAATTTCTTATTGACATACATGTACTAGCCCAACAACAGTGAACCTGACACAATATTGTAAATCATACCATAGCCCCACCTCCAGAAAACCCAGTAGTAGAATAGCAAGGGCTTAGAACCCCAGGTCCGAGAAGGATGTGGAAGAGGAAGAATTCCTTTGTGCCTTTGAACCCAACAAAACACAGATTCTCTAAGCGGGTGAAGTCTCAATGGGATACCCCAATTTAGACGAATGAGGTCGGTCCATCACTCACACCACCTCCACGTCCATAGAATACCCCTTTGAAAGACTATGAAGAAGACGTGGCCAGGGTATTTGAAGACATGGGAATGTTTGGCGAGGGAAAAGAACAATCTGTCAATTTTGAAGAACATAATTGTACCCCCAACTAGTCTGCTTCTGTTGATAGCCCTGGTTGTGATCAAACCCTACCATTTACTGGTTTCTTGGAAGAATAGGAGGAACCAGTCCCTTCTGTGGAAAAAACCCTTGAAGCCGAGATGCATGAAGAAGAAGCCATTAGAGAAGAAAACCGGACAATAGACATCAATCCAGTGGAACCCCCAGCTAAAGAAAATCCTTCAGATAAAACCTCAGGAGATGTAAATCAACTACGAAATACTATTTTTTCCATGTCCCCTGAGGACGAGGCCTACCTAGAAGAAAAATTAGAGAATGACAATTGTTTATGAGACACCATAGTATTGGGATCTCCTGAAAGATAAATCCATGACAAAGAGGAGCTAGAAGGTAAGGCTCCATCGGGAGATACAGTTCTAGTTGGAACCCTCCCTGATGTTGACACAATACCACCTATACAGGAACCAGAGGATAATGCAGTCAACCCACTACTAATTGGAAGTCCCAGAATAAAGAAGTCCTACAAGGGCAGGCTAAGAAAAATGCTTAAGAAGTATAGAAAACATAAGCGAATAATTAGGCAGCTAAGGCAATGATTAAAAGAATCCATTAGAACCAGGAATTTGAAAGTAGAAAACGAGACCACAGGCACATAGACAGAACATTGTTCTGGAAGGGATGCTAAACCAAAACTAAGGATCTTTTGGCCTGTCCAAAGGAAACTCAGGCACATCGATGTGTTGTAGAAGACACTAAAATGCATACTGGTGACCCATGTGTTTCCTCATAGGAGACCCAAATGGACTACCCTACTGTGAACATTGTTGTTCAGACTAATGTTTAAGGAAGCATCCGAATTGATTGTTGCATAACTCAAGACACAAGATAATGATTCCCAAACAGAGGAGACACCTGCTTATATTCACCTAGTAAGGGAAGAATTTATTAGCAAACTACAGAATGAACTACTGAAGGTTGAACAGGAATTAGTCGAGCACAAGGAGGAGGTAGTGCCCCTACAGATACATCAAGAGTTAAAGAAAATGTTTTAGGCACTCAAAATTACCGAGGATGAGACCTTTTCTCAGTACAAGGATGAATAGAAAAACGTTGAGAAAGCATGGGACAAATTACAGAAGGCTAAAGAGTAGTTGGAAACTGTCTGTTCTCTTTATTCAAACACCCTCTCATGTAGAACCCCTGCTACAAATTATTCCTTAATCCTCCTGGAGAGATACCTCTTGCTGAAAGTCAAAGTTGTTAAGGCTCGGAAGTCTCTGCAAATTAAAACTACCCCAGACTTTTTCAAGTGCTTTAGAGAATAGGACAAGCAAGTACAACACCTCCTCTATGAACTTTATATGCACAATTTCTTTCTAGAAGATGATAGAGACAACAACCTTGGCCCCTTTATAGGGGATGTAAAACTCTACGAATTTCTCTCTTTTGCTACTATTGAACTCAAGTGGGCAAAGGCACACAATACTTTTAGGAAGTGTGAAGAAGGAATCAACCTATTAGTGAGAGGGGAACCAACCAAACCCCTGCATCTCATGCTCAAACATGAGAAATTCATGAAGCGAGATGGTGTTGTGGGCCAACTGGGGCATTTCACACAGATATTATACAAGTTCGAAGGGAGTACTTCTAAGAGTTTAAGGAAGAAGCCGTGTCTGCAGCCAGAAAAAGGTGGGAAGTCTCCAACATTACTGTTAGAAATTGAGAACCATTTGGATACAAGAACTTTAAAGCTGCCTCCTCTCGTTTCCACAAGTATAGTAACATGGTCTTAACCACGGGGCCTGAATGGATGAGATGTCAGTATAAGACTCCAATCATATGGTATCCTCCAAAGAAGTATCGTTGTGACCACACCTTGAAGGATCAAGACATTACCTAGGCATTTGTTATACTAAAGAAGAAAAATGGCTTCAAAAATTATAAGGAGGAGGTATATCCTACCTATTCACTAACTCAGCTACACATCAACTACTTTATTGCATGAGGACATGCAACAAGGTAAGTCTGGGAGTATGTTGGCTCAGGAAAAAGGTATGTTTTCTCTTTGTAAATAGCTTTATTCAACATTTATCATCACACGATTATCTTTGTTTATGGATCAAAGCAGGGAAAATTTTAAGAACCCCCCCCAAATTTATAAATATAATAATTGGGCGAATCTCCATGGTATATAGGAAAAATGGAAGGCGATTTTATCAATAATATAATATGTATATATAATTTTCTGGCGAATCTCTCACCAGGCATGGCGGATATTTTACTCAATTATAAAATCTTGTAAGAACTTGGCAAGTCTTTCACTAAATAATAAAACTTTGTAAAGTCCTAGTGAATTTTAGCATTGTGAACTCTTAGAGAATTTTTTGAAGAAGTATAAAACCATATATGATAAGAGCCACATGGTGGCAATATCACTATATTTTTTCACATTTCCACGACATGGAACTTGTCTATAAAATTATAAAAAAACCAAGTCCCTTATAATATGTAGGTAAGCTTATAATAGAGTCTGATACCTCTATTATGGTTGTCTTCATTCAAGTGTCATAGTTGCTATACTTAACACTGTGAATCACAACTCTCTTAGAACTCAACTCTATAGTGTACTTAAAACCTTTGGAAATTGAATCTGACAACTCTATAAAAAGGATTAGTGAAATAGAAGCTTTTGTGAATGAGCCCACTAACTATCACTGCTAAACAATCAATCTAGACTATGAAGTCTTCCATCTTGATCACAATCGTGCTCACGATCAAGGGAGTGCGATCACCTGGCCTGACATAATGGCCATCATAGCTTCCCTGCCAATACACAAGTATGTTCCTGTTTACAATTAGAAAAATTGCCCAAATTACAATCTATTTACTCCAGCCTATGTTGGAAAGTTATAGAAGGATGACTAGTGCAATCAATCCATTCCTTTAGCCCTTGATTTGTTTCAGTTTAAAACAGAAGTATACAAATATACTTGTCCAATGTCTACTACTACTGAGCATTAGTTAATTCATAAGAAAGTATGTAAACACACAAACATAAATTCACACTCATGAATATCCCAACTTTCTATCAAGTGCTATGACTAGTGATGGAAATCACAATTATTTTCAAAAGCCTAGAATCATGCCTAAGCATCCTCTATGAATGACCCAATGCCTTCCTGGTTAGCTATCTACATTAAAGTTGCAACAAACAATATGACATTAGGCATGGCTTGAAAGTAACAAACCGCTGCAGAACTCAGGCATAGATGGCAAGTGCAGACCGCGTTTTCAAGATATCGGTTAGAAAATCCATAGCATATAATAGCACAAATTGAGAAACTCATAATGTCTTATCTGTTGAATATTGTAGCCAATTTTGTCACAGATTATACTGCAGAGCATAAAACTGCTTATAAATTAACATAACACGCAGACTTCATATTCTTTGTTTTTCTTCAAGTTTGTTGATTTACAAGACTTAAATTATTCCTTCTGAATTTGTTTTACAAGACTTAAATTATTAAAGATAATAACAAATCTTCCCAACCATTCAATATAAATTTGATTTAACTTGAATGCACACATTCTTTATTTCCATTATCTAAATGTTTTACTGTCATGAAAAATAGATATTTCCATCTCAACATATCCTTGATCATTTGACATTTCCCCTGGTTAGTTTTTAAAGGTAATGGCTAAACATTTATAGAATTTCTAATATTGTAAGCCTTACCATTTCCTTTTCATTTGTCAAGTTTAATTTCCACATTTTTTATTTCAATGAAACATTAAAGGCTGCAAACTTTGTGGTTATGATCCAACTGGTAGAATAAGGATGACTTTCTATGAAGCTCAAACCACTCATAGGACCCTTTAATACCACCATGCTTATTTGGCATGCCTGGGGTCTACAAAACCACAAGACTGACATAATAGATTTCATGCTTCAAGAAAACAGAAATCCTTCAAGCTTGACTTCCATTACATTTTTTTACACGCGCTATATGGTCTACCCTGTCCTCTGAGATGGACAGAGGTTCTTTGTGAAGACACACCAAATACAACCGAGTGATTTATGGCACAATGATTAAATAATGATAAGCCAACAAAATATGTACTATTAAACATAAGATATGCTCACTCAAGGGAAAGATTACTAGCTGAGGATTTAGACTCCAAACACCTAATTGGAAGTTGGTTTATGTGGCCTCAAACCAAATGCACTTGGACTCATATTTTTTCCTTAACTAACCAGGGGAATGCCCGAATGCTTTTCCCCTCTGTGAGGGCTATGTGTCTGTCTGATCTCACTTATACGGGGGCTATATATTTGTTTAGCTTCTGCAACTTGGGGACTTAATGCAGACTCGGATCCATGAATTGGTGTGCAATCACTCAAGCTAGTTATCTGTGGACTATATGTGTGTTTGACCTCACCGCGACTTCATGTAATCATCTCATCCAAAACTTCACCATCATTTGCACCTGTTCCCATGCTTCCTAGTCCAAACCCCTGAGTTCCAGCTTCCTGCAATCAATATATGTTACAGTTCAATTTATTATTGTTCATGTTGCAGGGCTTATGAAATAGAATTGAGTAATATTTTTAAAATTTGTTTGATATGTGTCTTGCACTCACTGTTATATTGCATGGCATTCCAGGGGCTTCTTCATACTCTGCTGCATCCAATTCTTGAAGATGTGCTCCTTTGAAAAACTTGGGAAGGGTATACTGCCTCGCTGGGACTAACAAGTTACAACATGATTAGTAGTGGGAAGAGAACACCATCTATAGGCACCCATGTGATACCAAAACATGCCAACAAAAAACATGTCTGGAAAATGGTGAAAGTGGCAATTGTCTTGAAAGGCACTGTTTCAAGAAATGTAGCATGATACTCCTAAAGTTCTCTGTAACCATCAGTTCAACATTGATCAACTTTGAAAACTATATTACAAGCATTAAATTCAATCACATTATAGTTTGAATAAAGTTCATACTTGTATCTACGGCTTGGAGCAGTGAAAAGAAACAATAGCCTTTCCCAAAATTGATTTCCTGGCAAACTCTCTATGGCCATGAAGGCAAAGTAACCCCAAAGCACAGAAGTTGGGATCTTTCTAATGATGGGCATTACTGCAAAGCAACCAACCACCATCAGAGATTGCAACAAATTACTCAATTGCTGTTCTTTCACCTCAATAGGAAGCAGGTCATCCACGTCCTTGTCAACATTAAAAATTGATTCATCAACTGGGGCATCCATATTACCAGTACTTGCGGCCAATTGAATTGTGGTCTCTTTCAATTCCTTAAGTGCCTGCGTAAATGGTTGGGACATGACAAGACAAATAAATAAAGGGAGAGGAAAATTAGATAAAATGAAACACCCAAACTCAAAAATAAGACCATTACCAAGGCATGTGGAGGCTGATAAACCATTGGGGTCTGCATTTGCTCACAGGGATGGCTTCAAGTAGGGATTTCACCAGCACTAACTTATCCCCCTTGATGACAACCATCTATTACACCATATTGACATCTCCTTTTCAACCTTAGAAAACATCCACACCCATTATATTTTTTTGCAGTCACTGAATTTAAATAAAGACATAGCGCTGCGATTACAATTGAGCTAAGGAAAATTCCACTCAAATGTATATTCTACTCTAGAAACATTAATTATATCTTTTGTTATATTTGAATCAACAATGATTGTCCAACCTGTTCATAGTTTTAGTTCCTCTGTTACACTTCTAGTGAACATCAATTTAACTATTTTATAAATATTGAAGCGCTATAACAAATCAGTACCACGATATAATACAATTTATTTCTTGTTCAATTTTATGTATAAGGGCACCATCCAACAAGATATGCCAAGCAAGGCACACTGAAAGTGCTGTCAATTTCCCATTTATTCTGTTTAATTTCTGCATATTGATTCCTACTGATACAGTTCCAACTGCTTGAAACAATAACATTTTCAAAAGGTCTCTTTCACTCTCACTTCAATTAGAACAGTACCCCTTTCTCTACTACATTCATGCACATATGCTTACATTTCCAATTCTGCAGATTGGTTTTCATGAAATTAACCAATACTTGTTTTGCATCTAACAAATTCACATAACTAAACAAAGCACTGAAAATATCACCAAAACTGAGTGGCCTCTCTAGTATTACAAGAAGATTTATTCAAAAGAAACAAGAAGTTATTTTAAACTACCCTAGACATCTCATTGTCAGTACAGCATGCAGGACTTTTTCTGCCTGCCAGTTTTTGACTTCCATGAAGTCTTACATTGAAGATCTAATCAAAAGATCGCTGCAAAACTTTAAAGGGGTGTAAAACCCCCAACATTCAAATGCTTTGATGGCTACAGCATGATCCCAACTCAAAGTTTAATCTGAGATGTAATATCTACAAATATAGAATGCAAACAAATGCACTAAAAACCAAAGAAACCTAGTTCACTGGCCCTTTCCTTCTCAAATGTCTCAAAGTACTCTCTTTCAATTCCTTAAGTGCCTGCATAAATGGTTGGTACATGACAAGACAAATAAATAAAGGGAGAGGAAAATTAGATAAAATGAAACACCCAAACTCGAAAATAAGACCATTACCAAGGCAGGTGGAGGATGATAAACCATTGGGGTCCGCATTTGCTCACAAGGATGGCTTCAAGTAGGGATTTCACCAGCACTAACTTATCCCCCTTGATGATAACCATCTATTACACCATATTGACATCTCCTTTTCAACCTTAGAAACCATCCACACCCATTATATTTTTTTGCAGTCACTGAATTTAAATAAATACATAGCGCTGCGATTACAATTGAGCTAAGGACAATTCCACTCAAATGTATCTTCTACTCTAGAAACATTAATTATATCTTTTGTTATATTTGAATCAACAATGATTGTCCAACCTGTTCATAGTTTTAGTTCCTCTGTTACACTTCTAGTGAACATCAATTTAACTATTTTAGAAATATTGAAGCGTTGTGTGAATAGTATTTGATTGCATTAATGACTTCCAATGAGCATAGAAATTCATTTGGGCTTACATGGGCAGAGCAGTGGGATTATTCATACAACGACCAGGACACAACACAGAAAAACAAGTCTGTGGTCTTGACCAGATTAGCAGATTATAACAACTAACAAGAAGATGAAATGTGCAGTGTCTGCTGGGGCCAAAATGGTGAAGGAAGGGACTTCGGCTGGTATCCATTGGGCCAAACATCAATACCACAAAAATGCCCAGAACTGAAATGGCAGTCAGTGTCCAAAATTAGCAGAAGAAATGAGTGTGGGAAGGGCATATATGTGATCTATTTTGCTTCTGTTGTATTCTAGAGCAGACTTATATTGTATTAATTTTTGGGCTAAAGTTTTGAGTATATTAAATGACTGAACCATGTAGAACCATTGACTTGACTTTACATATATGGTTGTAAGGCCTCCTGGTTTTAGTCATCCATTAAAACAGGGGATATTTGTGCACTAAATGTTCACTCCATGCTTTATTTTTCTGCTGAAAAAATATTTGAATCAACAATAACCTCACAATCATGTTCAAAAGGCCTCTCATTGTCATGCTTATTTGAGCTAAGCACTAATCCAACATTGTAGGCTTCCTATCATTTCCTTGATTTTAGTCTCTACTTCAAAGCAAGATCATTCTAAAGATACATTTATAAAAAATGATCTATTATTATTTTTTTGAGTAAAGGTTCGCCTTTTCATTATGCCATCAATCATTCACAACTGATTTGACCTTGCATTATTGATTTTCCCGATGGGAAAACAGACCAATAACACAAGTTTATGAAGGCAAAGTAACCCCAAAGCACAGAAGTTGGGATCTTTCTAATGATGGGCATTACTGCAAGGCAGCCAACCACCATCAGAGATTGCAACAAATTACTCAATTGTTGTTCTTTCACCTCAACAGGAAGCAGGTCATCCACGTCCTTGTCAACATTAAAAATTGATTCATCAACTGGGCATCCATATTCCCAGTACTTGCGGCCAACTGAATTGTGGTCTCTTTCAATTCCTTAAGTGCCTGCATAAATGGTTGGGACATGATAAGACAAATAAATAAAGGGAGAGGAAAATTAGATAAAATGAAACACCCAAACTCAAAAATAAGACCATTACCAAGGCAGGTGGAGGCTGATAAACCATTGGGGTCTGCATTTGCTCATAGGCTTCTTGCATGTTTCTGTATAATTGCCCTAAGGTTGAATTTTTCTGCATACTTTTCCGGATTGTTGTCACTAACTTGCTAAGCACCAACTGTAACAAAAGTACTTGTAAGTTACTCGTCTATAAAATGTCTGAATTGTGTCTTTTCCCTGAGAAGTTGCAATTGATAATTCCAATATATTGGTACCTGATGTTTGAGGGTAGCTAAGCCTTTCATGTGCATTGGAGATTCAGGAATAACACCATTTGAAGGAGGTATGCCAACAATACCACATAAAATAGTCTGTCACAATAAAAGGAAAATTTATGAATCCACTAGAGATTTTTTATGGAGGTGAAAACAAAGAATGAAGAGTTAGATCAAGATGTGTTATTTACAACATAGTTCTAAGTAATATATATTTACTGTGGTAATTTGCATACCAAAAACCCTAAGAGAAGTCATAATGGTATGAAGAAGGTTTTCTTAAGTTGAACTCATTCTGTTGGGCAAGTTGGGATGCAACGCTGTGATCAAAATAATAAAGCACTGCAATCATTGTTGCCCGAATGAAAGCTCCAGAAATGCGTAACAATGGCACATCAAGCATTTCCTGTGTGGAAAAATAAGTACTGTTATTGCATGGAAACGAAAACAAAAAAGGAAAAAAAAATGGATGCTATGTTTTGAGGTGGTGGATGAAAGGCAAGATCAGTGCCTTATCATGTTTGGGCTATGGGAGCACGCATTTTATGTCAAATGGAGAATGTAAAGAAGGATTATGGGTTATAAGCAGCCAAGGATCATCCCCCTGCCTTGTGTTGTTGCCACCCCCAACCTTCCAAAGTTCAAACCAACTGTCTTCCAATCAGCGGAAAGGCCAACACCACCACCTTCCAAATCACTGAAGATTTATTGTAGGATTTATTTGGAGATCTTATACAATCCTCAGCAGACAGAGGCTGTATGTACTTCCAACTCACCACCTTTCTCAATAAGCCCTTCCCTTCTATAATTCTCTAGACATATTTAGCAGCCAGGGCTCTTTCCAAGCAATGGAGATTTTAAATGTCCCATGCTCACAGCTCTTTAGGAACAACAGTTTTTTTCCATGAGACCCGAGGAATATTCTTTTTTCTGTTTGTCCCCAGCCCATAGGAATCTGAAACTAAGTCTTCTTACCTGTTCCCGGACCTGTTTGGGAATAAAGGAAAAAAACACTCAGTACACAGGGATGGCTTCAAGTAGGGATTTCACCAGCACTAACTTACCCCCCTTGATGATAACCATATATTACACCATATTGACATCTCCTTTTCAACTTTAGAAACCATCCACACCCATTCTATTTTTTTGCAGTCACTGAATTTACATAAAGACATAGCGTTGCGATTACAATTGAGCTAAGGACAATTCCACTCAAATGTACCTTCTACTCTAGAAACATTAATCATATCTTTTGTTATATTTGAATCAACAATAACCTCACAATCATGTTCAAAAGGCCTCTCATTGTCATGCTTATTTGAACTAAGCACTAATCCAGCATTGTAGGCTTCCTGAGCTATAGGGTTCCATCACCATTGAGATGTTATCATCAAAACAAACATAAAAACCACTTGAATATCATATCCTCTACACACCAACATAACAAGTAAATACTTGCGCTATAAAGCATAGAAATCCATATTGCACAATATTATAAAATACCCTGTCAGTAACAACAGATGGCAAAGAATTTCAAATGATCAGTCATATTTGACAATCATAAACAACTTAATTTCCAAATAAATTTTTGTTCAATAGTCTTGAAGAACTAGAGCCACCACAATCCAGCGACACCAATGGTGCAAATCCTTAGCAAATGTGGTAAAATAAATTTTTTTTAAACATGGTATACTTGATCATGTTACTTATACAGGGTTCCATCTGTTTTACTAGTATCCAAAGAGAAACTCACTGGTGAGATGATGCAGGCTACACTACAACAAGCCAATAGTATTTTTATCCCCACAGCTAATATACAAGTCAGGGTACAAAACCTAGATCTTTGAAATACTCGTGCTCCTGAGCACTACAAGCAGTGATGCGTCCAAAAACACCAAAAAACTCATTTCCAAAATTCCTACACCTTTGTCTAACTGCAAACACATCTAATGTCAATTGGGTCTAGCTCCACTGGTTAGGTGGAATGATTGTTATCCTCCCTACAATGGTTCTATTCCCACCAATGACATGTTGATATGGCCTTTGGCCCTAAGGAATTTGCTTAAGCCTAGGTGCTATCCTCATAATGAGGCAAAGTTCCCTGGGTTTTCTCAGGATATATTTTGCAAAAAGCATTTTAGTCAATTGGGTCTAGCCCAAGCAATTGAGGGGGAATGTTATCCCTCCACAACCAGGACCAATTCTCACAAGTGACATGTTGACCTCTTAATGAATGTATTGTTGATTGCCTCGTACCCCAAATAATTTGGGTTTACCCTGGATACCATCCTCAGAATGAGAGGAAGTGCCAGAACAGCATGAGGACAGCATGAGGTAAGTGTGTAAAACTAGCAAGAAACCTATTCTAGATAGAGTGTTCCACCCTAGCCTAGGAATGACATTTTTAAGGGTTCACATGTGTGCATAAAAAGCACCTCACCCCACCTCAAGCCTCACGCTCCACTATCTGAGCAGATCTTCCATGAGGTCAAGTAGTAGGGTGAATTAGCACTAATGGAAATTATAATTCCCCCTACAAAACTCGGCTGAAGTTGTAGAGGTATAAAGTCACAGGTAAGCACTATCCATAACAACATATCACAAGGTTCCATAGGGATTTTGAGTCATCGTTTTTGAGTGAGATGTGTGTCCAATCATTTCTTTGTAATTCGTCAATCTATCTTTTATAGGACTTGAACCATTGAATCTGGCTTCATCGAATATCCCTAACCCTAATGAGCCTAGTGGATATCACCATCACGTGTGGATAACACTGCTTCAAATACAAGACCCAGTAGGGTAGACTAAACGCATGAACTCATGCACCCAACACACTTAGAAAATTACACCATTCACAGAATAGACATTCATGCATGCCCTCCCCTGGATGGGTAACTGTGCCTTCCTAATTGAAGACAATACATTCATACATGTGCTTCATCCAGTGATCCTACTAAACTATTGCGCCTCCATTAGAGGATCTCTTATGTGCCCTCTACTAAATATCGACTTTCCTCTGTACAAGCTAGAATGTATTTGTTGAAGGATGATGTTGTTGTCAAAGGAGAACAACTACTGAGAAATAGGTAAAATATAAGACTACCTCCACTCTTGTATCAAATAAAAGTAAAATTGTTGTCAAAATTAAGCAATATTGTTAAGAAATTTTCTCTTTGTATATTCAGCAAGCCAAAAATGAAAAATATTATATCATATGTGGGTACATGGAGCAGTTAGAAATCAGTCTACTGTCGTAGACTGAAATGGAGTACAACCCTTTTACAAGGCCTATGGTACCAAGTGCAACATCTAATCTTCTTTTGGAAAAAAACTAAAAGAGCTTTATTGCACTTTGAATTTCAAATGCTTGTTAAATGATCAAGTGGTAGTTGCAAAGAAAAACTCAAACTGGGTGATATCAAAAAAAAAAAAATTAGTATTTCCAAGACAAAATAACATTACTGATGTATCTCTGGATTCCATGAAAAAAAAGCAATTTGATCTATTGAAATGATATTAGGAGATTAGTAAAGAGGATCAAATTAAGTGATGTTATGGCCATACCATTGTATCCATTTACGCTTCGAGCGAAGAGACTCAGCAACACCAAGAACATCGAGTGCCCTCCAAGAAAATGTAGTCCTTGTGGTTTGTAGAGAGTCTTCACACTCTAACATCGGGCTCTTCAAACCATCTCTGCAGAAGGTCATTACAAATGTAAAAAATCAGCAAGACACAAATTTGGTAGTAAATATGACCAAAAAGAAGAACTAGTGCAAACAATTTTCACAATCCTGTTTTTGAAACCAACATTATAATCTCCTTAGCATTATGATCAGCTGTCAGTGTTCTTCCCAATTCAGCAAACTCAGCTCCGCCTTGAAAAAGTGTAATTGCATAAAGGGAATGTCGGTCTCATGCCAATAGGTCTCCAACGATGAATGCGTAGGAACCTAGTACATAGACCATTTTTCTCTTCGCTTAGCTACCTAGGGCTTATTTCCCTTTCCAAATATCAATAATTCTTTTCCAAGAAAACATAAAATAAGAATAATATTTTACTATATTCTAAAAGGTGAAGATGTTGAAATCATGCCACAGAGTGAAAGGAAATCAAATATCTTTCCTCAAACCACCAAATATATAAAGAAAACAACAATAATTATAAAAATAAAGCTAGATCTGTCGATCTGTGCATGAAATGAGTCAAGTGACTAAAAAAATATGACCAAAATAAACCAAAAATTTCAAACTTGACAAAATCCTCTAAACAAGCAGAAAACAAACTGCTAAAATTTTCTAAGATATTAGAGCTAGACATCAACGCAATTTCATGTACTTGAATAAGCCCATTGTTGCTTAGCGTTAGACTTCTTAAATTAGTTATTTATCATTTAATACTAGGACACTGTCTATGTGAAAAGAAATAGGTCCCAGCTTCATCAAATCTGACTTCATTTCAAATCAAAGATCAAATCCAAAGGACACTAACTCGTTACTCTTGGATGGTGCTAATGTTAAATACACAAAATAACAAAAAATAAAGATATGATAAAAAAGTAGACCTGCGAGATTATATTGGTCGAGTGTGACAGGGACACAAATAACTGAGACTAGAGAGATTTATAGAAGGCAGTAGTTACTATTGTGTGATTAGTGGTATGGTGGAGAGACCTACCAAGAAGGGACGTTGGTCTCGGAAAAGTATAGTAGGGAGATCCATAGAGCATTTATGTAAAAGGAAGATGAGAAGTGTCGTCTTCAAGTTGGTTTATGTTATGGTAGAATTTTGTTGGTGATAAGTGGTAACAAAACACTTACATCAATAGGTAAAAAGTAAATTCGGGGCATGAGTTGGACTGACTCATGTTATCTCATCCCTTAATGGTCCTAAGGACATGTGGGGACCCGAACAACTTAGTACCTAAAAGACTTGAAAACATGGCTGACAAATCACTGACAAGAAATGGCTAGCAAATGACTTGAAAGTCTTGTTAAATTTGTTATTTATCATTTAATAATAGTCAGACACTATCTATGTGAAAAGAAATAGGTCCCAACCTCACCAAATCCAGCTTTATTTCCTGTCACAGATAAGAAACAAACAATGTAATGATTAAATATGAAACATCAATCTTAAAATAACACACATCAAAATAATGTTGCTGCAATGTTACAATGAAAAATACAAATATAGAACCTATTTTTACCTGAAGTTGACATATAGTAATTTTGCATGATCAATGGAACATGTATACCAAAATAAGAGTCCTAGGGTATTTCAATTTCCCAGTTCTCATCTTGGTCCTCATTTTCTAAATTGTGAACATGATCTTCTCTTAATGAACTATCATTATGAGCCTCCAAAACATTATGTTCTATATCAAGTTCATTAGATAGATTTATTATATTGTTTTCTCCCCTTCTATCACAATCTGATCGCGAAAGAGTTAGCGCTCTTTCATATAGAAAACTGTCAATGTCATACTTTGTTACATATAATCTTAAACATGTATCCACATGTTTATCAAGCTTGTTCCTCAACTTTGACTTCAAGAATGATAATGCACTAAACATTCTCTCATCCTCCACTGATCCCAAAATCATGGTTTGACACAAATCTGCTAATTTGAAATATTCTAATATGTTTTCTTGCAGGTATTGGCTAGCACTTAAAGTAGTCCATAATCTTGTTATAGCACCATTTTCATTAGGATTCTCCAAAAAGGGATATTGCTTCCACATTGTTTCAGCAAAGCGTCCACCTTGTTGATACAATTTTGATGAATCTAAAATACCTTCAATTTGTTCTCCATGTATCGAGACTTTCTTGCAAAAATGGTCTACTAAACATTTTAATCTTTTTTGAAAATCAACTTTTAAAGTTCTTCGACATTGATAATTGTTCCAATATTGAGGGTATACCACACACATGGCCTCCAACAATTCATCTCGAGGAAATCGTTCTCTTATCTCTAATGATAGTGATCTTGCAATTTCTATCAAATTTTGTCTCACTGAAATCACAATATTATCAAATTGGTCTCTTGACACAGGGGAATCTTTGGTGATTTGTCCTGTCTTACTAATATAATGAAAGGGAACCATATACCCACGCACTACGATACATAGTATCCCTTTTTCATCAAAGGTCAAAAAATTTTCAGTATTTTCTATATTGATGATCTCAGTCCAACTTTTAAACTCTGGACCAGTAAAAGAGTCTGGCATCATATACAAATTATCCAATGCAAGACATGCTGACTTTCTAGCATTTTTGTATTCCACAATATACATTGTGCGATTCTGAGACATTTTCACGCGGACATCCATTTCATGTAGCATAGGAAGAATTCCAGCCAATGTCAATAATGTCTCTATATTAGTTAGTTGAGAAAGAAGATCTTGAGCTTTGTCTACATTATAGCGATTTTCATACATCAACCCTACCAAAGATTTGAACTCACTAAATAGTCTTTGAGCTGGTCCATTTAATGAGATCCATCTTGTATCAACATCTTTCAGTAGTTTTTTTCCATCCGTAATACCATCTGCAAATTGTTGAAACTCTAAATATCGTTTGGGACTACGAGAAAAGTATGCATGAGTCTCACGTACAAGATCTTCAACTTTTGAAACTGATCGAAACTTGCTTACTATTTTAAATGCAAGATTCATCCTATGAGCCATACAATGAATATTAAGCATATATGGTGAAGCTGATAGTTGTAGCCTAACACAAAGGCCATTCCTTTGTCCTTGCATTACCATTGCTCCATCTGCTCCAACACATACCAACTTTTTTGCAATCATTAATTCATCCATACCACTTTCCTTCAATCCATTAAGAACAAGTTCATAAATATTTTCAGCTGTAGAAGTCTCTCTCATCTTATTAATCCCAACTAGATAGGAATGTCTAATATGGTCATTAACCATATAAATGCTCATGCAAATCCATGAAGTATTATCTATAGCTGTAACCTCATCTAAAGACAATGCCAAAAACCTAGCATTTGCAATCTTCTCTTTCAAATCATCCTTTTCTACTTGAGCTAGATATCCTGCCCATCCCCAACCACTAGTTACAGACCAATGAGAAGATGGAAAGTTTGGCACTTGAAGAAAAGATAGTAATTTCATGTGATCTGGATAATCTGTCATAGGACGACCTTTAGATAAGATGTGAAATACAGTGCTCAATTGTATCGTCTTGGATAACAAATTTCTTTCCATCGTATTTTCAAATAGAGATATGATGGTTCCTCCGTCCGCCTCAAGTTTCCTCTTACATAATAAATATTTTTTATATTCTTCTGCATATTCAACATGTCGACATTCCTCGGAAGATTTCCATCTAACAATAGATTTCTCTTTACCATTTACAATTTTCTTTTCATACACCTTTCCTGCATGCTTTTGTACCGTATCTAGCTTCATCTGAAATTTCACTTCCTTTTGAGTTTTCCAACTACACGCAATACATCTAACTTGTCGGAAAAGCTATTTCTCATTTGTAGGAGGTATTTCTTCAATAAATGGAAAACTTGAGACCAAATTTTCTTGGAATCGTCTTCCTATGGCCCACTGGCCTCTTTTCCTTTCCCGCGAATGGATTGTGTCACTTTCCAACAAAAAATCTTTAACATTTTCATCACCAATTTCTGTTGAAACTGCATTTATCTCACCCTGACCACTTGAGGAACATATTTCTTCATCCATCGTATGGATATCAAATGCATTTCCACAAGAGTTAACCTCTCTCTCAGTAACAGATTGTTCAAAGGAGCTTGAATCATGAAGAGAATGTGTATTTTTGTATGGAGCCTTTTGAAAGTATGATAATACATCTGTTTGCCTTAATGGTTTCTTCCTGTGATTATCTTTTGACATCTCACTAAATATTCCACAAGTAAAATTTCCAATCGATCTGAAAACCTGCATCAACAGTTTTCAAGCGTTGAGATATGCTTCATATAAATTCACTTGTTCATAGAAAATAGAATTATACTTTGCAAAATAATTGTTGAGTCAACATTGAAAGAACATATATCAGAAATTGAATTTTGAGGAAAAATGGAATTTCACAAAAATTATTTAACAATGATAATGGGAAACTATTAAATTTTAAGACATAAAATATAATAATTCATTTGTATAACATTGAAACAACATCACTTTCTTTGAATTATTCCTAATTTCCTACAGAAGTTGGTTGACAGGATTCAGGACCTGGTCCCTTCCTCCCAAGCCAGCTTACAGTATGTCTACCATGCCCAAAACTCAAAAGCTAATGCTAAGCCAAATGAAAGGGTATTGCTACCTGAGGAAGAAATTTGAACAACCAGAAATCTAAGTATGGAAAGGGTAGAGCCTCCATCCCTTAGCATGTGAAAAATAAATGGTTAAAATATAATAAGATGGAAAGCTTAATTTGGAAGTCTTAACAGGGTCAAGGAAAGCCACTATTACTTCCACATCAAGAGGTTTGTTTAGAGAAAAGCTCATCTACTAAAAGTTAGGGTTTCTTTCTGACCAATCACTAGCCTTAGGAAGATGAGACTTCAAGAGAAACAATCAAGTCTGAAGATATAGGAGTTGATGAATGCCATTGCTCAGTTGGCTTGGCATTCTCTGTTTTATAAATCAAACAGTGTAAGCGGAACTATTTTGAGGAGTGCAGAAGGTTTAAGCATGTCTAGTTCCAGTTTTGGGCAAAATGGTGAACATTGAACCTTAGCAAATAACACAGATCCAGAATTATCAAAACCTGCATTTTTCTTTTTATGATCAAAGCAAACCTTTTTCATTGAAGGATCTCCTTTATGATATACTAGTCAAGGGTAAAGCTGGGAAAGTTTCTTCGTGATAACAACAAAATCTTATATGGTCTGGTTAAGAAAAATATCCAAATTCTGCTTGGCTTCTTGCTAAAGATATTTCCTCAAGAGTTTTTCCATTTTGCAGCATTCTCAGAAACTTTATAGTCTGGAGTATCAAAGAAAGTTATCTCAGGAATGTTCTCAACTATGATCAAAAGTCTAAAGACCTACCTGTTTTTACTGACATCTAAGTGACATCAATTTTCTCATGTAATTCTTCTTAAAGTCAAATTTTTCAAGGGGTTGTGCTCCAAGTGGGCTATTAGAGCCTGCCAACCCACAACTTCAATGACCAAAATATTCTAGGCAATACAGTTAGTACAGAAGAAATATATTTTATAGATATAGTATCATCGTTCAATACCTGCCAACAGAAAAATTTAAGCCTGACCAACTTGTAGGATGCTGCAAGTCAAGACTCAGATTGAAAGGTTGTCCTGCCTTTATTACAAAGTTCTATCTAATTTTGTAGCATAAGATATAAGGCTGAGAAACAATGTAGATAAGGCAAGATAATTTTATTTAAGTCTAAATAAAGCCTGACAGATAGGTAAATGGGACTACAAAGTACAACTAGTGATGCTAATATGTAGGGGAACCCTTATATGGTCTGGTTAAGAAAAATATTCAAATTCTACTCGGACTGTGGTAGGTATCCTAGGTTTATATCCTCAGTTAAATTTCAATATCTTTTTTCTAAACACAACTTAGTTTTGACTTAGTCTTTGATTTTCCATATGCTTCCCTACCAGCATACTAGCTCCCCTTGTGTTTTCTCTGTGAGCACTGCTTTGTAACCAAGCTCTGCTGTGTAGCCGACTGAATCAAGGTTGTTAGACCAATTTAATTCATCCTCCTTATCTCTAATTTTGATTGTACTTAGTTGCAATATGTTAAGTTGTTAACATAGCCAACTCGATTGTCAAACGAATATCCTTCCAAACCTGTTGACCTTGCTGATATCTAGTGTTGTTTCTGCATGGTGGTCAAATTTGGATCCACAATATCAGCTTGAGTGTGTGCCATTGTTATGCAGGGTCTTAATAGTTTCTTCATTAATCTCCTGGAGCCTTTTAAACCTCACCTAGGGATCTTCACCTATTCTCACTTTCTCTCCATTTCCTATTATGCACATTGTACTTAGTTGTAATATGTTAACATAGCCATCTCGATTGTCCTTTGAACCTCCTTCCAAGCCTGTTGACCTTGCAAATTTCCAGTGTTGTTTCTATATGGTGATCAATTTTGGACATAACATCAGCTTGAGTGAGTATGCCATTGCCAGGGTCTTGATAGTTTCTTCATTAATCTTGTGGAGCTAGGTGTCTTCACCTATTTTCACATTCAATCCATTTCCTATTCTCCACATTGCCAATTGCCTAGCAGAGGAAAAGATTGAACAAGAGCCTTTTAACCATTGAGACATTTGTAATAATTTTATTTGGAAGTCTAATCCATTCCTCCAAAGATCATAGGTCCACATATTTTTGTCCTATGACTTGATGCCACAAACTTGCCCCTGTATTACTTTCCATATGCTCTTTGAAACTACAGCCTTGCCATAATAGTGTGTATTTTTTTAAACTCTCAACCTTCTTTTGGTTTGGCTATTTCTTTCCATTTTATGAGGGTTCATCATCAGGACTTTAGTGTCAAGATATTTCATCTTTCCTCGGTATATATATTTACATGCTTCCTTAATTTGTTAATGAACTAATTGTATAACCGACTGAACATGAATTATAATAGACTTTTGTCATCATTATTAAGCCACAATAAAAGGGGTAAGCTGATTATGCTTGTCATGATATAAAAGATTCTAAGATGCAAGTGTGAGAACCCAACCTACAACCTAGACTACTGAGCACATGGAAAAACTTCAGTTGTTGCTTTGCACTTCATTATTCCTAAGAGATGAAAGCCAACTACAAGTCTACAACTAATCTTTAATCCATCATCTTGCTAAAGACAACTTGTATTATTTTCTATTTGGATGGCCTCTTTGATCCTTCTTTCATAGTAGTTGTTCCATCAACTAGTGAATGTGTGAACATCTTTGAACCAAAAAAGCCCAACAATAATTTCTCTGTATCGTATGTAGATCCAGTAAAAAATGGCTTCATGCACGGTTCTGAAGGACATAATCTAGGGCGTGGTTTTACAGCTACTGAAGCTAGCCTGTCCACTGTGTCATACCTGAATGACAATACCTACAAAGATACAAACACATTACCCTATCAGAATCCTCAAGAGGTGGCTTCAAACTATGGTTACAACTCAGATCCAAATGGTTAGGAAAGATCAGGCCAAGCAGTTAGACCAGATTTTAATCAAAGTCAGATATACAGCCAAACAACCCATCAAGAACCTTACTGATATCTAGTGATGTTTCTGCATGGTGGTCAAATTTGGATCCACAATATCAGCTTGAGTGTGTGCCATTGTTATGCAGGGTCTCAATAGTTTCTTCATTAATCTCCTGGAGCCTTTTAAACCTCACCTAGGGATCTTCACCTATTCTCACTTTCTCTCCATTTCCTATTCTCCACATTGTACTTAGTTGTAATATGTTAACATAGCCATCTCAATTGTCCTTTGAACCTCCTTCCAAACCTGTTGACCTTGCAAATTTCCAGTGTTGTTTCTATATGGTGATCAATTTTGCACATAACATCAGCTTGAGTGAGTATGCCATTGCCAGGGTCTTGATAGTTTCTTCATTAATCGTGCGGAGCTAGGTGTCTTCACCTATTTTCACATTCAATCCATTTCCTATTCTCCACATTGCCAATTGCCCAGCAAAGGAAAAGATTGAACAAGAGCCTTTTAACCATTGAGACATTTGTAATAATTTTATTTGGAAGTCTAATCCATTCCTCCAAAGATCATAGGTCCACATATTTTTTCCCTATGACTTGATGCCACAAACTTGCCCCTGTATTACTTTCCATATGCTCTTGGAAACTACAGCCTTGCCATAATAGTGTGTATTTTTTTAAACTCTCAAACTACAACCTTGCCTTATTTTGGAAATTACAGCCTTGCCTTATTTTGGTTTGGCTATTTCTTTCCATTTTATGAGGGAGCATCCTTGATTTTAATTATGTAACTTACACACACGTAAGATATAAATGATAAACTTGAATTTTATTAGGAAAATAAGTAATATAACTTTAGATCGTTGAAAGTTGTAGTTTAAGTAATGAAGGCATTTCATCCATTGATGAATGAAGCACTAACGAAGGTGCATAATAGTTTATAGGCCCAAAACCTGACAGGATCAATCCCAACTTTCAAGCAGCAATACTGCCTGTAACTTCAACAATTATATTTTCTAATAGTGCGGCAATACAATAAAGTATTTCCTGGTTTGCTGTGCATTACAAGTACCATGTAGGTACAACAGTCGTGAAATCAGATACATTATGGAAAAACGACCAAAGGCAATCTCTCAGATTTCTCTAACACTTAGTGTTGATGAAATTCCACTGCTTGAAAGTGCTTACAAGTATTGTCAAACGGCAGTACATTCTAAATTTACTCATATTACACTTGAGAACTAGAACACATACTATAAAAGAGAATTAAATCAGAACACTAAAACAGAACTGATAACTCATGAGCTACTATTGCTTCAAGTACCTCAAGCTCAAACTAGTCTGTTGTTCTTTCTTGCATCAAAAGAACTGAGTACAATAAGAAACAAGTTCCATGAATATAAAATCAACAAATACAAATGAATATTACATTTTTTATCATCACCCAACGAACAAGAACCAAACAAAACTCAAGTCTAAGGGAAGGTTTATCAACTTGATGTCGAAAGAAGTACCATGAACAGGTATACCCCATCTTCCGGAAAGCAATTGCAATCCCTGAGAAAAGAAATCATCTTATTGTCTACCACAGTACAGACTATCGACATCTGAGACAAAAATTCATTCCCAAGTAGTCCAAAGCACCTCATAGCAGTTTCTCTATTACAAATCAGACAATATTAATACAACAGATTTCTTGCCTCGAAAACTTTTCAAAAGGTCTATACAAAACTTGAACTAAAGTCTATACAGACACTGTGTTCAATCCAGATTTTGATTACAAACACCATTGAGGCCATACTGTATCTCCAATTTTTCACATCATTGAGGTCATCAGTATCTCTAGTTTCAAACAGTATTCAGGCCACATTTGATATAAATAGTGCTAACTGACCCATGACTCAGGCAAGAAAACACCCAATTCCCCCACTCAACCCTATGAACCAGCCCATACTTGGCAACATGACTATAATGCTCCCTCTCACCATAAAAGACATTTGAGACAATTGTACCGAGATCAAGCTGAATGAAAAATATGAACAATACAACAATCATTGCCTAGATCTTTCCAACACGAACAATACATGGGAATCAGAAGCAGGAAGTTGCCTTCTCCATCACAATATTCATCTTGGGATACTGGCAGACTTCAAACATCCAAATGCTGTAATATTTAGGGTAAGTACTGATAACTTTCCAGCTCAACACCACAACAAAAGGGAGGACACAGACAATCATAAAAAGAGTAAGCAGATCACGGCTACTTACCCCATGCTTGAATATCAGCAGAGTTAATATATCTTTTACACGAACATGAGAATATTAGCTTGAGAAACTACAAGATGTTGCCACATTCCTCAGCAGCTCCTGCCTCAGTTTCTTACTTTACGGCATTAAAAATGTAGCAATGCATAAGTCTTAAAGACAATAAATTTGACAAAGATTCAAACATACAATCACACATCCAAACTGAATGAATCAAAACAACATTACATGCAAGCAAAATTTTGAAGCCTGTGCACAACACGACCTTTTAATGAAAAATGCTACTTAATCAACATAAACAAGTCCAGACATTCTTCAAGGAAAGCCACAAACAAAGTTACAAGGAAAAGGAAAATTCAACTCATTCAACAGTCATCTCCTTTATAAAAGACCTCTACATCAGATAATGAGTTGAACATTTACTCTTGAAAAGAACCTTCTAATGTTAGTTATACTAGACAATCCCAAAATCAAAAATGTGACCAGCAGACAATCAAGATCTGATCAGCAATAATGGCTGTCATAGAAATGTTGGCAAAAGTTCAACTGCCAATATACATGAAATAAATGCCATATATATATGATTTGCATCGACTAAACGTTGTGGAGTAACATGATCTTGGTTGGAAAAAGGAGCATGTAGTGAAACAGAAAGGTTGGAATATAAATCAGACCATTCAGTAAAGCAAATAAAATGATGTTTGGAACAACAAGGGGCTATTAACAGCCATTCACACTTTTTGCTTGGGAAGGGAAATCAAGAATTCTTCTATTTTTTCCCAGATCCACCTATTGGAAGATCCAGGCTCCATGTTTCCATAAGTCCAGATGCTGTATGTTTCCCATATACTTTAAGGGCCCTACAACCCTATCTTTTGCCAATAAAAATAACTAGTGCGCCACATTTTAGACAACACAAATCTAATATTTTCTAGCAGTCTGCATTTCTGGGTTTGTGAGAACAATTTGGAGCCACGGTTATATTTGCTTCCAAACCAACGGAAGCATTCAACGTTCACTGGCAAAGTGATTATCACCCCTATATCATACTCAGCAACTATCTTCTCCTGTACTTCAAACTTGAAGAAAAACAAGACATATGAAGCTAACTTACCCTGATTCAAAAGCCGGCTACAGATGGGCAGGACCTGCATAAAGGGGCCTAATTTCTCGTGCTCAGCCAACAATTTTGTCAAGTACCGACTGTTGTTGTTGCTGCTGCAGTGGCATGAGCCGTTCAAATCCAAGAAACAATGGATACCAAAACAAGAGAAGAATCACACCGAAATTGTTGCTGCTAACTAGAACATTTAGTTTTGTGAACTGTGATTAAAAAACCTATTTCAAAACCATTTTTATACAGGGACCCAGGGAGCCATTCATGAAAACAGCGGGCTGAATCCATGAAAATAGGGAGCCGCCCTCCATTTGAAAACAAATTAAGCTCCGCCCTCCATTTGAAAACAAATTAAGCTCCGCCCTCCATTTCAAAACAAATCTAACATCCCATGACCAAATCGACCCTCACAAACCACTCCTGGGACCAAATCGACCCTCACAAACCACTCCCAAACTAGAAAACCCAAACTGTAAATCAGAAATGGCGATTTTGCTCTCCCAAACCGGGAGCAAATATCAAAATGGGGCGATTTTAAGAAAATACGATTCGGTTAGTTTATCTGCCCTGGGCTAAAATAAAAAAATAAATTAATTTTTAAATAAAATGAGGGCTAATTATATAAATTTTTTTTTATTATTTTAATTAAAAATTCGCCCCATTAAAATATAAAAAGCCTTAAATTTCGCCTTTGGGCGATTATTCGCCCCTAAAATTAACCTTGGATCAAAGTAAAGGAAATAACAACTAAAGCTGGGTAAAAGAACTTGGTAACAAATTAAATAAATATAGCACGAGAAACTAACTTATTGCTATCTTTATATGCATAAGACATGGATTAGACAATAGTTGTTCAATCGACAGAGTAGCATCAGGTCGTAAAAGGAAAAAGACAGCGTCTGAGGCAGGCAAGGCAGCGAGAGACCATGCAGACTGATGTTATTTCATGACAGAATTAGATTATGTATTGTGAAATCCTCAGGATCCCTTGATCCTAAGGACTTACTTTTATCTGTTTTACTCTTTTAATGTTATATATAAATCCGAAAGGCAAACGAAAAGATTTAAGAATTTCATAACTTGTAATTGTTCTTTTGAGACATATAATATCGTTATCTCTTGATGTCATAACATTGTTTCTTATTTTAATGAAGAAATATTGTGTTTGATCCATTCTTATATTCTGAGTATTTCTTGGCAGAGACTCTTGGCGAATCTGGGACCGGTCAAAAGTTCTACTGCTTTGTTGTGTTATAATATTTTCTATTTAGTCTTTACTGATTGTTACTGTTATGTTAATAGCATTTTGCTTATTGTGAATATTGACGATTCTGATTCATACTGTTGTTCATTTACATTCAGACTTAGCTATGTGATATATCTGAGTAACACTTTGATTGGATTGGTTATGTTAGTTTCAGTAGTAGATTGTTGTCCATTCTGAGCTATGTTATCATAGATCTTAGATATAACATTAATCGATTTCCATAATTTTCTTAGATAAGTCATTTTCTTTTTAGATATCATTTATCATTATATGCTCATTTTCTGTTCAATTATCACTTGTTGTTCAATTGAGATTTTCTGTTCAATTAGGATTTGCCCTTCAATTAGATTTGTTGTTCAATTCAGATTTGGTATATATTATCATTGTTGTTCAGTTGTTATAGTTCTCCTTCCTGATTAAGTGAGTTAGTTTTAATTCTATTTGAAGATTTCCAAGCATGATTCTTTTGATTTGCATTAAGATTCATTTGATTTCGGAACAAGTTAAATAGAGTTGAATGGTGTGTTAAGATTTCTTTCAAAGTTATTTCTTCCATAGTTATTTCTTTCAGAATTGTTTGGAGTGAGTTGAAGAAATATTTATTAGTGATTGAAATGATTTATCATTAGATAACCTATGAATTCACTACACATATAGTGCTGACACTCTTGAGATACAAATACTTACGTTGGGTTTACAATTAATGTAGGAACCAAGACTATTTGTAAAAAGACATCTTAGTGCACCAATAATAGAGAAGGAGTTGCATGAGTTGAAGGAGAAACTCTGGAAGGAACAATATTTGCACAAACAAGAGAGGAAAGTGCAACAACAATAGGTACAACATGGGGTGTAACATGTGAAAACAGATGAAACAACACCTGTAAAGGTAGTGGATTCATCAGAACAACCGGCATCAGGCACACAGGGTGAACCATCGCAGGAGCAGGACTTTGCTCATGAGATAGAACAAGCACTTCAATAGTTGGATATGGATATGGAGAAACGGGAATTAGAACAAGATAGCAGCCTTATGCCTCACCACCAAGAGGTTGACTTACATGCTTCACTGCATACAGATGATGAGTAAGTCTCAAGTGACTGAGGAGGTACTGTGATCCTTGGAGATCAGCCGGAGAAGAGATGCACAACATCTAATTCGACGAATCTCAACATAAATTTATGCAATCTCGTAGAGTGTCAACTCCATATGATCATACATCTCTTGCGCAATTTGAGGAATGAGTGATCATGCCTGACGTGTGGAAACATCCAACAACCTTGTCTAATGCAACTAGAGTGTATTCCGAAGTCACTAGCTCAAGTGTTCGCTTTCTGATAGTTGAGAATGATCAAATGGATAAGGAACTACAAACGACCAAGTAGGGAGGAGAGTTGGTGATAGTTTCTGCCCGAGCTGAACTAAAGAATGAAATACTAGATGAAGTTATGCGAGCATTGTACTCCAAGTTTGGCACCGTGCATAAGGTAGCAGTCCATTTCAATGGATGGCAGTAGTGATGTGCTATAATAGCAATTATCTTGACGAACTTGCATGTTGTTGTTGATTACATGCAAGCATGGACGATGAGATACAAGGGAGTCCCACTTCACTTGTCTAAGATGATGAAGGCTAGTGAAGTTGAGCTGAAGGCACGTATCTGGAGTTAGATCTGGAACTATGAAGAGCTCTTGCAGCTTGTCACTAGTATACAGGATTCCCATGCATGTGTGTTCAAGAGTATGGATGTTGTGGTGCGCGCACATGCGGTCCCATCTATTGCGCCTCTCACCAAAGTGAAGACAAAGGCACAGGTTTAACTAGAACTTGACTCATACTTCGACGAGTTGATGCACATTGCTACCAGCCCAGACTTACCCATTAGTGTATACATCATGCACAAGTATGTTTCTATTCCAACCGAATTGAAGACAATGATGCACATTCTTACAGACAAGTTGGACAGGGGAGCCCGAGAAGTGTACCTAGATGTTACGGAGGCAAGAGTCAGGTTCCAGAAAGATGTCACCTTGGAGCACATGGACACCATCAAGGACTACCGATCTTGGCATCAACATGTTACTATTAATCATTGCAAGGATGTTGGGGAGTTGGACTTCCATGGTTGTCTAAGTCATAGTGATGTATACATGGCTTGCTTATGCCATTTTGTCTCACATAGGTACATGTGCATTGTAATGTAACATCATGTCAAGTGTAAGTCAAGGGTCGATAGTTGGATGTAATAGTCATGGAGTAGATGAAGATTCATGAGAGTAATTGAACTGTCACAAAGAGGAATGTCAAGGGTCACCCCACCCTTTCCTATAAATAGTCCCTCATAACTCATTGCAAGGGCTTTTGGTTAGTCAAGCATCTGATAAGACTATCTTGGAGAGAGCTTGCACAGTGTTGTAACAACCCTTGGCTTCTCCACTATGCAGAGCTAGTACATCTCTTTCGAGAAGCAGACAGTTGTGGCTGTAACGTTCCGCTATCGGAACTAGTGGTTGGACATGGATGTATTGTATGACTGGAACTTACACTTCTTAATATTACAAGAGCCATCACATTTCATGCATATGTTGTATTGTATTATATGTTATCTGCTTTACTCTAAATGATATATGTATTGGTTTTCTTATGCATGCATGTATAACTATCTGTGTATGTATGTATGAATCTTTCTAAAATGTGCTGTTGGTTTAACCATCACTTTGGATTGCTTGCTAACTTGCCTTCTATGTTGTGATGTAACTTTTCTTGTGTGTTCCCTTCTCATCTACATGCTATCACAGGTTTCCAAGGGGCACACTCATCTCAACCCCCATGTGTTAGAACCTCTCATGCACCTCCTTGGCTCGCTGTAGCTGTCACACCCTTGCTACCAACAGAGCTATCTTACTTTCCTTTCTGCGAAATCTCAGTCAAAGAATTACCTTACGACCCACTGCTAGGAGTCCTACACCAAATGGCCTGAGGTCTAATTGGGACTTATTAATGGGAAGATCCCCTAACATTTTGGTGGGTCCAGCACCATCAACATAATACTATATAAATAATTTCTCAAGGAAAAAGTTTATAATTTTTATTTTTATTTTCTCTGAAAACAAAATTTTAATGAAATAAATGTGGTAGGTTTTTTAAATAACAGATATATCTATATAACAAACAAATAATGTAACAATGACATGTCATATATATATATATATATATATATATATATATATATATATATATATAATTAATACTATTTCAATTTATTGTGATAACACCTTTATTAAAATTCGCTAGATATTACTTTTAAATTATGGTGATATGTTACATGGTTATTTATTATTTTAATATATTTTATGAGATTCTTTTTTAACTAAAAAATATTCATTATTTTAATATAAAGAAATTTAGGAAGAGATATTAATCAAGTTAGATTTATCTGAACTCTGTATCTATTAAGCATCGAGAGATGAAATCTCTCTAGTCGCAATCCTCTTTTTTGGGTGCACAACTTGAGGATAGGTTCCCACCTCCATATATTTGATTTGGAGTTAAGATGGATCTAAAAAAGTTTAATTAATATCAATTATTACTAATTACTAATTACTTTATTTATTTATTTCTTTATAAATTTTTATTTTTATGTAATTTGACAAAGTCAAAATGTTTAGATCACATAATAAAACATAATTGGACATTATAACATCACATATCTTGGTGCAATAACTATAGCGAATCCATAGCATTAAGATTCTTGTTGGTGACAATATGAGTAGAAGAATGTATAAGCTCTAGATATTATCAATGAACAATCAATTGAATTTATGGAATATCATTTTTCTTCCACTTGTAGCCCAACTTAAGGAGAATTTAGAATTTTTTGACAAAATTTTCTTCACTCGTGTTTATTACTCCCTTCCTCACCAAGCACTATAGCATTTTCCTCGTAGTCAACTTGCATTGAGGCGATAGACATTGGAATGATAGAGAGATCTAGATGTCGGTTTTATCTATGATACAAAGATCTTGTGTCATATAGGTTGTGATTTATAGTGAAAGGAGTCGACAAGAAATTTTAAATCATTGATGGAGGAAGGAAGGAATCTATTTGATAATATCAACATGAGAATTTTCTAATCATTTACATAATTCAAGTAATGGATTGTGTATCATTTTCCCTTTGTAGATTTTGTTTACGACCTTGAAGTATTTTTTGAGCTTCTATTGCCTTACATAAACTGTTATCTTCAAAGTTGAGCTTACATCTTCAATGGTGTTTATGTCAAATTGTTGACGATAGTAATAGTGAAGAAATGCATAAGCTCTAAAATATTGAAAGCTTCACCTTTCTTAGTTCCATGTTTGCATTTGGTAGTTTCTTATATGATTATCATGATCACAATTAGTTCAAATTTGTTTTATATGTAATTTTTTCTTTCTTATGACATGTATAATTTTGATATTAAATAAGTGGATTTTGACTAGCCTTGGTTTGTTTGATTTCTAATTATTTAAAATGTTGTGAGTAGCAGTGTTGACGCACATAATAGTATATTCACTTGTGTTATGATGAAAGTATATGTCATAGTGTTAGTTTTTGTTGCTTCACTTATGTACGTTAGTCAATGTTGTTGGTTTATTTATTTATTTTTAATCATTCTGATGTCTATTCTTTTATTAATAGAAAAGACTCAATTTATTGTGTATACCGATACACATAAGGTATCAATGTTTCTCATCTTTTTTCTACACATGCATTTTATCGCATAGCAGTACTTGTTGGAACATGTTAAAAGGAGACTTAATGTAATATTGCATAATAGTAAAAAGTAGTTAATTGAGAAAATATTTGTTATTTTTGGTTCACAAATGGATTTTTGCAGTTGTTCTTGTTACATTATGAATGAAAGTTTACATTATTAGTAATTAAATTATTTTCGTGTATGCAAAAATCAAAGAGTTTAAAACTAAAATTGTTTGTGACTACGTATCGAATTTTGAGAGAAATGGGTGTGTCAAGTCATTCGTAAATTAAATTTGCTTCAATTTTACAAAGTGGTGGGGAGCATATGGCAATTTGACTCATCATATAAAGTATCTTTACTATTTGTATATATTATTGATAGTTTTACGAGCTTTAAAATTTGACCAAAAGTAACTCAGTACGACTATTAACTTTCAGTAATCAAATTATTTTCACATTTACAAACACCAAAGAATTTAAAATTAAAATTGTTTGAGGGGAATAAGGATCCCACTGCCTTGTAACTACATGTCAAATTTTCCGAGAAATAGTTGTGTCAAGTTATTCATAAATCAAGTTTGGTTCAGTTTTACAAAGTAGAACTAGCTGTCAAGTCAATTTGTGATATAAAGTAGTTGAATACGTGTTGGCCTAATATCTATTTGTGAATTTCCTTGTGCAATTTATATTTCTATCTATTACTTATAGTTTTACAAGTCTTCAAATTTGACTGGTAAAACAAAGGAAATCCTGTCACGTCATTGGTAAAATATGGTGGTCATTTTTTGTAACTTGAGGTTACAATTGTCAACTTTCATGAAATTGGCTGTCAATCACGTGTCAACAGTTGTGTTGTAATACTTTTATTGAAAAAACAAAAAAGAAAAGAAATCAGCTTGCAATGATATTTTTTCCGGTATAGGTGAATTTGCCAATGGGGTTTTTGATGATGTTGAATCCATTTTCGATATAACAAAAATTTATTCAAACACTTGTGCTATTGGGTTTTATTAAAAACCCCAAAAAAATGGTTGCAGGGTGATATTACTGCTTCATTAGACAACATTTAATATTATATATTAATTTTTTGTTTCTTATGACATGTATATCAATGATCTTGAAGCAAGAGAAATGTGCAGATTACATTCAAATGATCCTTTTCGAATTTCAAATTTTTTTCCTGTTACTCTATGTAAAATTTTTCTTTAGTACCTTTAATTTCTTTTTATTTAGAGTGTCACGTGTTATGATTTTCACATGAGTAATAATAACAGCAAGTGTTTGTGAAGAAACTCAAGAAGTGTAAAGTGAAATGGTATTTGAATGCATTATTCATTGGCAGAGTATATTTTTGTTGCAAATGAAAAAATGAGTAGCAGGTGAGGTAATGAAGATATTTAAGGTCATGCAGTTAACTCACTTACTGAGATTGATGATAGCTTTGACTAGTCAAGAACATATTAGTGAAATGTGAATCTATCAACGGAATAGAAAACAAGTAACAACATTTGGAGTACTGGATTAACAAATGATCGATGTGTTTTGGAGGTTTTTAATTTCAATTTTTAATTTTTTTTAATCTATGTGAAAAAAAATTGACTTAAGAAAGTGGGAACTTAAGCTAGGAGCTATAAAGGTTCCTTTAAATCCTAATGCATTCATATGGTTATTCAAGTTACTGAAACCAAACAAGTGTTTAGAATTGTCTGTTGTGAACCGTTTCCTGGAGCTAGAAGGACAAGGAATTTACGTTGTGCAGGAATTCATTTCTGTAACTTCTAAGGTTCCTTTCGATGTTCCTCTAATGGATATTTATTTATTTAGGTGACCATTTAGGAACCTTTTTTGGCTTGTTTCCTGTGTATTAGGGATAGAAAGTACATCACATGTTCTGAAATGAAAATTTATGTTCTTTATGCGACATACAAAAATAATTGTATTTTCGATTGGGTTGATGTCATTTTGAATGAATTATATGTTAAGTTAGATTGGTTACCCAAGAAAAATGGCTTATTTATGATGGAATGTCTGATATCACTTCTCATGTTAGGGAATTTGTTTGACGGTTTACCCTGTAATCCTAGATTGAAATTTTGCAATGAACCAATGTAGTTCTAGTATCCTATATTGTGGAAGCATGAACCATCTTTAAATTTCTGTTTTATTGAAGATGTTTTTTTAAGCCACGTATATCGCATGGTAGCTGGACACAATCATTCTCGAATATCTGCAGAGGTTGAGACTTTCCTATCTGATAGAGGGGAATATCAGGAAACAAAAAGCAATACGGTTATACAAAATTATGTTTCTAAAGATAGGTGATTTATTTTTCTAATGTTTTTTCTATATAGGTATTTCTTTTTTGAAGTTTGGAGTGACTATCGTCATTGGATACTATATTTTAATAGAAAAAGAAAAGATAATTTATTCACTTTCTGTTTATTGTTGGAAAAATGATTGTTAAGAATATGATTCACACTTGCAAAGTATTTAGATGCTTTTAACTTAAGTGAAGCCGAATCTATTAAATACTTTTATAGATGAAGAATTTTCATGGAACATATTGAGTCTATGAAGTACGAGAACTTGTTTCCAAGAAGTAGATAGAAAAGTGAGGAAAGTCATAATGTATCAACAAAAGATTAAAAAGCACTAGTAAATTCTTAATAGATCACTGAAAAAGAGATCATGAGGATGAGAGAAATATTTAAGAAAAGAAGAACAACTCCTATGAGGAAATATCAATCTTGCACATGTAGTACTAATGTGACTTCATTGTCCAACAAAAGAAAGAAAATAACTAGTGTAAGTGAAAAATTGGTTGTTGATAGACTTCTTGCAATGAAGAGCCTCTTCGTAGAGTAACTCCAGAAAGAGTTCACACTATTGAATCATTTAGATCCAATAGTGTGCTTGAAATGGAAATAATTGATGAATCCATGGACATGGAAGTTGATAGGGTTGTGTTACCTAATTGGGTTAGTAATTGTTTACAAGAAAATTAGAAAAAAATGGAGGAAACTGTTGAAGAGGACATTACTTTCTATGTTTTTTTTTTCACATTGTAGGATGAAAATTATGAAATGGATGGTAAGAGATTGAAGATTAAAAGGATATAAATTTTCGATAGAAATGTTTTTGATGAGTTAGAATTGAATGTTGATCTTTCTTCAGTTGCAATGCATGGTTGATGAAATCGCATCAAGCTAGTGGTGAAGTGATTATGAATTTTGTTGGTCGATGAAAAGAAGAAAATATGAAGTTTAAGGAAAAAATAAAAGGGCTAGAACATACACTGAGCCCTGGTCCTTTACTGAAGACTCCACTAGTGGTATGTGGACTGCCATTGAAAATTTCTAGTCCTGGATTATTTAATAGATTTGAGAAGCTTGTTAATATTTTGAGTGTATTGAAACCATATATCATTAGTTATATATCCAAAATATTGCGTATTATTGAATCTACATGGAAAGTTTATTTTAATATGTGGCATTTAAATCAAAGAACTAGGCCTTCTGTCGAATTGGTCAAAAGTGAGCTAGAGGGTGACAAGAAATTTGTAAACAATGACCTATTAACCTTTAGTCAGAAGCTTGATTCATTGTCCAAAAAAAAGAAATATAAACAAGGGATGCCTGATGTTGATCAAATGAGGTAGGTCAAGGCTGCATGATATGAGAAAATCAGAACATTGGGGGACATTATTTTTTAGTGTGGAGACAAAGAAAATCGAAGATGAGATGTGTATCTCAAGGAAGGAGAATTTTTTTAGGATTTAAATGGTTCATCTATTACATATGAGTTTGGATTATTTTCAAAGGACAAGTTGATGACTGATTCGGATAAGCTGAAATAATCACATGCAAGAAATTTTTATGATATAATTGCTTTTAGTGTAGAGAAAATTAACAGATTGTCAATTACTTTTGTTAATGTTAACGAAGAGTACACTGCCTTGGTTTTACAATTTCAAGAAGAAGAAAAAGAAATTGATGAGGAGATATTCAATGAACATGTTAAGCAAGACATGACCATTTATGTAATGAATGAATCCATTGAAGCTAAAGTGAAGGAATTCATTGTAAGAAGTCTGATTTCAAGAGATAGTTGGCGGATAAAGAATATCACGATGCGATTTTTCATATTGTAAGTGTTTTAATACATTAGAGCATTTGTTTTTGTCATAAAATTATTTTACTATTGAAAGCTTATGTGTGCATTATGATGGAATGGTCTAATTATTAAATGAATTTCCTTGTTATTTGTTGTAGATGACTTTTTATAAATTAAGTTCAATGGGATTCCAATCGAAGTCCTCATTGGGATGAACGCATTTAGCTTTGCTAGTGAAGTGTTAACATTTTCATAAATTTTTTACGCAACAAGATTTATTTTTTGGACCATGGATCTGTAATCATAGGTTATTTGAATTTTGATTATTGTCTTTTCTATCTGTCAGCATGCTTCCTATATATGTAAAATATTTTGAGATAACATTTCACATGGGAGGTTGTATGGACCCGGGTTCTTGAACGTTGTATAGAAAACAATAATTGAGGAACTATTTTCTAGTTTTTTCTTTAGACTTTCATATATTAGCTAATTTTATGTAATGAATGATAATTAAAATGGATTTTTGTTTACTTTGTTCTAAAACTGAAACTTTTTACTAGTTATATCAGTAATTTTTAGTGAATGTTTTACATGTGAACTTGTATTACTATGGATTCTTTAGTATTTATTAGCGTCATTGATTGACATAAGTTCATGAGACTAAGATTTTGAACTTTTATATTCTAACTTTTATATTCTATGTAATGGTATGAAAATTACTAGCAATGAAAGTAAACATTTAACATCAGCTTTGGTTTAGAGATACCCATAGCATTTGTAATGTTTATTTGAATGATAGATATAGTGATTAGGATTTGAATTTGAAAACAATTGTTGTTGTTTTAACTATGTTTGTTACTGTTCAATGCTTGTGATGTACAAAGACTCTTTATTCTATTCCATTTTTGTTTACAATGGAGATGGTCGCTTGGAAAATGTTTTGGTTGTTAGATGTCTATCACTTTGTTGTGACTAGCATCTAAATCTAAATACAATTACAGTTGATGTAACTATGTTGATAACTATTGAAGGTTGTGAAAGTAGAAAGCTTGACGATTATGTTCTAGTTTTGTTTATTTATGAATGCATATACAAAAGCAAGAATTAGACACATTAGTGTTCCATTGTACATAGTTTCCATTCTGCTGGGATTAGAGTGTGATTTTTCATTATGCAGAGGAAGCTTCTTGCATGGAGTAAAATCTATGTGCAATAACATATAATGATAATGATAATAATAATAATAATAATAATAGTAATAATAATAATAATAATAATAATAATAATAATAATAATAATAATAATAATAATAATAATAATAATAATAATAATAATAATAATAATAATAATAATAATAATAATAATAATAATAACAATAATAATAATAATAATAATACATTGAACTATGGGATCTTTTTTTTCGAAGCATTATGAAAAATATCCATATTTCATTTTGCAATAGTTAATTGTAAGCCAGTCTTTGTAAATAATTTGGTCGTAGACATATACAATTTGTTTAATTAAAGATTTTTTTTAATTAGTCCTACTGCATATTGAAACCTGCTTTATTGTGGACACTTATTCTTGTTTGAAACACATATTAAAGCTTATATTGTAAATGATAAAAGTTTCAGTAGTCAATTGTAAATGACTATTTGGAGAGTGTTATTGAGTAGAAATGTAGTTGTGCAGAAGTGTTTATGTGTGTGCAGAAGCTATGTGAAGAACAAATGCATCTACATAAGTAAGTATTTATATAACTCATGCTATATATAGAAACTAGTTTCAACATAAAGAGCTTTTCTTACCTCAAGCCCATAATAATGAAAGCTTTTAATAAACAACAATAAAATTAAAAATCATAAAAGTAAATTAAATAAAATTATTCAATAATAAATTTTATCAATTGCAAGAAACAATTATTAATGTTGTGGCTAAAGTTCTACAAGTCATTGTAATCAATGCGAGAGTCGCACACTGCGTATGGAAAAGATAAACAATTATGAAATCATATTATGTACAAGTGGAAGAAAGAAGAAGAAGAAAAAGAAGAAGGAGAATAAACACTTTCATTATGTGGAGTGTGATTTCCTCATTTTCATACATGACAAAATGAGATTAATGTCTTCATATCCTTTTCATGAATGGACAACTTGACACATAATCGAGAGTGTAATTTTTATTAAATCTAAAATGACAACGATATAGTAGTGGATGCGACTGCTGAGAGATTGTAAGCTAGCTCTAATTATTATAAAATATTCACATTTAATTTGTTTCTTACATGAATTAACTAGTTTCTAAATTTTGAGATTTGTTTTTAAACTATTTATGCTATTTCTTGGAAACATATGCTTTGTTTATTTTGATTTTCTATTTATTCAAAATTTTCCATCAAAAAATTTCATACACGGAATAGATAGAAAAAAATAAAAAAAAAAAAAAAAATTAGTACTACGAACAATTACTCTAGTACTAAAAATCCTATAGCTTAAGAGCTGTGATCTGATTTTCGAAAAACAAGTTCCTGGTTTTCTAAAAATTATATCAAAATTTCTCTGTTTCTTAGCCATAATTATGGCACATTTAGATTATGCAAATTATTGATGGTTTTTTAGCATATCGATGATTTATACCTAAAGTGCAGTGAAAATGTTGTTGGTTAACAAAATATTTTAAAAGTACAAAGAAGAAATGGCTTTGAGGGGACAGAAATAAGTTATTTGCCTTGATACTATTAGCTCACTTGCACTCATCGATCAGAGCTTTTAGTGGTTGAATGCATATGAGCAATATGTGAATTTTTCTGTGGAGGAGAAGAGTAACGATAAAATTTGGTCTACCAGATTAGTGAATGTTGCATGTGTTCCAGAAGTGTTTGATTTCAAAGAAATCATTTATATATGCACAAATAGATTTGAAATAAAAACGAAAACAATTAGTTTATCAACCAAATATACTCAAATTTATTTGCCTTGATAGACATTTAGGTGGATATTGAAGCTACATATTCTGGATATGTGCTTATATTTTTCAAAAGTAAATAGTTTTTAGGTATCACAAGAAGGTGACTTGAAAATGATACAAGAGTTCATTTTGCTAGCTTCTAAGTTTCATTTTGATCTTTCCTCTCTGGACATTACTTTGTTTAGAGAACCATTTTGAGAGTTATGTTCCCCATATGTGCAGTTAATGGACTGAGAAACTATGACCAATGTCCCAATATCCACTCTCTATGTGCTCCATTATTCATATAAAAAATTTGTTTATTTAACTCGGTTGATCTTATTTCAAATGAACCATGTTGTCAATTAGTAAATTTGTTCAAGAGAGTTAGTTTCTTCTTGATGGAATATCTTATAACAACCCTAATGTCAAGTCATACTTTTGATGAGTTGCGACATAACCCTAATTTTAATTTTGAAAAAGAGATGATGCAGTTTCACTATCCCATATTGTGGAAGCAGGAAGCTATTTCAATTTTTTGTCTAATTCAAGATATGTTTGTAAAGAAATTTATTTGCATGAGAATTGGATGAGAGCCCCATCGAATACCTGGTGAAGCACAAGTTTTCCTCTAGGGGAAAGGGACACGTGAAGAAAGAGGACATAATATGACTATTCAAGTTTATGGGTTTCGTGGTAAACCACTATTTCTTCCAAGAATTGTTATGGACAAGTATTTTGTTGCCGAAGTCTATAGACAATACTATGATTGGCATGTTAAATTTGAACAGAAAAAAGAAGAAACAATTTGTATCTTTCACATTTACCATTCGACGAGTAACTGTGAATAATGGAAGCCAACTTGCAAAGCTTTTGAAGTCGTTACACTGTTTTAATTTAAAATAAGTTGAAGGTTGGTGAGATGTTGATCCAAGAGGCCTATCTATCACACATTTTGGTGCCATCAAATGTGATCTCTTGTTCAGAAAACTTGCAAGTGACAAAAAAAATATTCATAGTGCTCCAAGAAATAATCAAGAAGGAGCAATGACTCTTAGAGAAATTGTTGAAGAAGGAAGTATTAGAACTGGAACAAAGTGCAAAGAAGGAATGAAAAATCTGTGCAGTCTTCAGATTGCATATCTAAAACTTCTTTGCCTTCATATTCAAGTGAAAGAAAACAAAAAGATACCAAAGTTATACAAGTGATTCATGATCAACTATTAGCTACTAGAGATTACAAGGAGCCTCATCAAATGTTAAATCTAGAGAAAATGCACATGAATGAATTGAAAAATAAAAAATTACCCTGCAAACAAGAGGTAGTCAAGAAGCTATAACGAGGACATTGAAGTTTAGTTACCTGATTGGGCCAATACTAATTTGAATGAAAATCAAAATATAGTGGAGAAAATTGCCAAATAATTTTCTATTTTCAATGATCTGTTTGCCACTTTTCAACATGAAAATTTTAATAGGGATGGTAAAATATTGAAAATTGAAAGAGTAAGGATGCATGATAAAAATGTTAATGGTAAAGAGGAAATGAATTTTCGTGTCTATAATTGCAACCATAGGTGTTCTGACATTTCACGAAGGTACTGGGAATGTGTTTGCAGTGTCTATTGAGCAACGGGAAGTAGAGAACCTATTACTGAAAGAAACAATAGAAATGTTGGAAAATGATTTAAATATAGGTCCTTTGTTAATGAATCTATTTGTAGTATAGACTCAACTATATGAAATTCCCACTGCTAGCACATTTCATAGATCTATTAGAGCTCTACAACTCGTTAATGCAACAAATGACATATTGTCAATAATATATGCCAACAGCTATAAATCATTGAACATGCATGGAAAACAGTTTCTGTTATGCTATGGTTAGAACGAGAAATCAACTCATTTGTCGATTTGGCGAGAAGTAATATTAACAAAGACAAGCATTTCATTAACCAAGACTTGCTTTTAGTCAAAATCTTGAATTGTTGTCTAATGTAGACATCAAAAATAGAGAACTACCCAATGCTAATCGAATCAAGAAAATCAAACTTGGATGGTCTAGAAAAATCAGTACACTAGAAACAATTATTTCTAAATGTGGGAGCATAAATAATAGGAGAAGTGATGTGTTTCTAAAGGAGATGTAAAAGTTTAAATATCTAGACAACCCATGCATTATACGAAATTCTGAATTGATTAAAAAAGGTACGCTAACATTTGAATTAGATAAGATAAAAAAGTTAATGGAAAAGCAATTTGACAATATAACTAATTTTACTTCAGAATAAATTAGCAAATGGCTAATTGGCTTTGTTAGTATTAATGATAGGAAATCATTGTTAACTTCTTAGTTACAAGAAGAGGTGATGGAGATCGAAAAGTAATTGTCCAATCAACATGCAAGGCTAGATATTACAATGGGATCAATGAAATAATTCGTTCAAGCTAAGTTGAAGACATTGGTTCAACATGCCATGCATCTAGAAAACAGTTGATAGTGAAACAATTAGTGTATATGATTTATAAAATTATTACTATGCTTAAATGTTCGCATTTGTTCTCTATTTACTAGTATTCAGTCATCATGATTTTTTAATTTTATTAATGTCACATAGTCTAGTTTCCAAATGCAGTTCCTTATTTTCTTTTTTAGTTCCCTCTTTCCATATTATGGTTCATGCATTTACTTTTCCCAAATGTAGGAGCAAGTAGTTAAAGAGAAGATGCTAGAATAGTATAGTGAATGAGACAATAAACTAAACCATTGAGCATTTTCATTACTGATATAGGCGATTCTCAATGAAGATCAGAGTTCTTAATGCTTTGCATCTGACCTTCTATGAATTTGTATTTTATTTATTTATTTATGTCATAGTTATGACGATTTTAATTTGAAACTTGATATTTTTCTTGTGATTATGATTGTATTGCTTAATGTCACAGACTTACGCTTTTAGCACTTGCATTATGTCATCGATACATATATCGAAAGAACATGAAACATGAAAACATTTTTGTTTGCTATGAAACATGAATAATGTTTATTTTCGTGATATTTTTAAGTTTGACAAGATTAGGATACTCTAGGAATGGATTTTATTATGTTTTCTTCATATATGTCTATTGTACATAATCAAAGCTTTCTATTATATTTTGAAATGAAAGAAACATATTAATTTTACGTGATTTTAATTTCGATTGGTTTTGTGCTGCACTACATAATCATTAACCAATTAATTAGCGGTGGATCTTTCTGCGAACAATTTTCATTGTGCAGGAAGATTTCATTGTGTGGAGTGCAGAGGTCTGCACCATGAAAGCTTGAAATCTTTCTCCACACAATGGAATTCATCTGTAGTTCCACACATATGCCTATTTACATAAAGATAGCCATAAACAAAGATTTCATTGTATGAAGAGCACAACATTTAATCAGTTGATTATCAAAGTTTTTAATGCATAATAAGTTAATTTTGTTGAAGTGTGGAAATCATACTAGGTCTGTAAGAGGTGTTTTTTGACATTTTTGCTTATGCCCAAGGGTTGTTCCATTGCATAATTTAAGCCTCTACATTTTCACATAAAAGCCACATGCAGAGGTAAAAAAGCCATAAGAATGCTTGGTACAATAAAAATTTGGACTCTACTTCTGCAATTTGCACTAGAATCATATTAACATTATAGAATTAGTAAACAAATATGAACATTAGGCTATTAGTAAAAATCAACATTAGATGTGTTTCAGTTTCGAATTTGAATGGACCTTTCCATTCTGTATATTAAGTCAATTAGTAACAATATATACGTTAATATTATTAATATTTTAATCCTTTCAAAATCATAGTGAAATCTTCAAAGCTTTGCATTTTTATTAATTATTGAAAATATACATAATATTGATATTTCAATGCTTTGAAAATCATGATTTTATTTTTAATATTTTAATGCTTTGAAACAATGCCAAGCCAGACAACGCTATGAAGTGATAACCACTTTTTTTGTATGTATTGAATTGGGTTCCCATTGAAACCTTATTAGCAGTGTGAATGAAGTTGCTCAGTTCAGAGTTAAGAAACAAAATTTATTCCCTTTACCATAATTATCAAGTTTTCAAACAATGTACAATGGTTTGCATGTAAAGTAGTGTGCGGAGCTCTCACACTAAAAGATCTACATAAATAAAGCTATGCACAAGTTTAGGAAATATTTTTAGTTAAAGTTTATATGTTAGCATCAGCTAGGGAGATAAGTAAGATATGACTATTAATTTTACAAATTTCCATAGTGTTGATGCCATTATTGAAATTATAGCTTTAACATTTTATTTAATTATTAATGAAATTAATCATATTACCCATCAATCATTTATTTCAAAGCATGTAGAAAAAGTAAGCATCTAATAACACATGGTGTTGATTCTTTTCTTTATTTTTAAAAGGAATTAAACTTAAACATTCGTGGTCAAAATTTGTTGACTTCTGATTAGCTTTTTATTATTATTACAGTTTTTTCTGTCCACCGGTCCAACTTTGTTACGTATCTAATACATATGTTCAATATTCATATGCTAACAACTAATTTTGGTTGTCTTATCCATAGAAGCATTCGCCAAGTGTTCATCATGAAATCCTTTTAACATGCACGTCATCGATGCATGTTAAATTAGTTTTCGGAGGAGTTGGTTGCAAATATAAGCCTCATCTGGGTTGTATGATATTATTCTTGTAGTTTCACACTATGAGGGGTTATAATTGAGAATGAAACTACAAAATGTGTAGCATTATTGAAAGGTAAACAATGCATTGTTTGTTCTGTATGTGAGTACTAAGATAGTTTATACAATATACACTATAGTCTTGTGGAAATGATGTTCAAAGAATAAGTACTATATAATATAATAATACTAAAAATGTTTGGAAAAAATATGTTGATGTCATATAGTTCTTATTTTTGAAGTACTTCCATGCTATGGAATTACAACCTCTTATTTTTCTTATTTATGTATATTTGATCCAATTCATATCGCCATATCAATGAAAATGAATACAGGTAGACCAGGTACTATTAAGGATAATGATAACTCCTATAAGAGGCATTTTTCCATTTTATTTATTATACTTTGATTATATTTTCATTAAACGACACAACTCTAGATTTTCTCTTTTCCCTCCTTATTTTTGGGCCATATTTCTAATTTACTATAAATAAATCAAATATTTTTAAATTAGTATGAAAAATATGACACTTAGAGATTCAGATCAAGCGCAATAATTACAAGGGAAAAAGTATTTTGAACATTTCTAAAAAACTTTTGTATTTACTAAAAATAAAATCTATCTAGTATTTTTGTACACTAGAAATAACATTACCTTATCTTACTATGTTTTCATTAAACAATTTTTACTTAGTTTCAATTATAATGTCCTTTTGGGCAGTGATTTCAGTGTATTATTTGTGAACAGGAAAAAGTTATCGAATTTGAGCAATGTCACTGTAGATATCGATGAGAGTGTAGAGATAGCAATGATATGTGCTATAGAAATAGATATCATAATAGAAAAAACAAAAGAAACAAAAACTAGAGAAGAAAAAAATGCAAATAGTTACTTTTGTGCACATTCAGTTAACTTGATATCAACTTGATATCAACTTTATTCTTTCTTTATTTTTCCCTTTTTTCCCCTTTGTCTTTCTATTCTTTTCTATCTTTTTCTTAAAAAAATGTATTTCAATTCAATGCTCATGACCAGGCAAAAGGAGGTCGAGTTTATGCCAAATTTTATTGAAGGTATGAGTAACAATATAACTAGGAATATTTTTCATGGCATTGTATTAGTTACATATGAACATTTTTGGACAAAGAAAATAACTCAAAAATAATACTCTAGGCAGGCTTACCAAATAATAAAGTGGAAATGACAATAACATTACTAGTGCCAACACCATTAGTCGAACAACATGAGTCAAATCTAATTGCAAATGCCGATGTTTCTATTAAATATTTCAAAATTATTCGAAAGCATAAATAAAATTGTGGTGATTGTGAGAAAAATATTTACCTAAATAGTTTTAGTAATGTAGCAAACATTTGTCCTCTTTGTGTAGAGTACTGATTTTTTCCAAACATGATGATTGAAAATATTTCATATAATGACAATGCATTTCCAGTGGGCACAATCACATCTATTGTAATTTTGGTAATGCAAACAACAATTGAATATGTAATAGAAGCCAAAGATGGAAATCAAGAATAGGGTAAGGCTATAGTAATATTTGTTTTGTTCAAATGTTTTATTGTTACAAATTTATTGTCCGTATGTTTGTTTTTTCCCCACCAGAAAACCCAATTTTCATTGAAATAAAAGATGAGTTACATATGTGTAGATCTATATATCCCAATATTTTTATGATTTCCACATATTGTGTTACAAATTTTGCATATGTAATAGTTTCAAGTACACGTTAAACTTGTTTCGACATGTGTTTTAGTTCAAAGACATTTGCAATAAAACATTTTTCACTCATCTTGCTGAAAAATATAGTTGAAAAACAAGAAATAGTTTTCTGAACTTCACAATCGACATTCTTATGTGCATTTAACACATGAAATAAATATTCCAATCCAAGGAATTTTATTTCCTCGCCAAGTGGAATATGCATGGTAAGTTATATCATATTGTTTAAATAGACATAGATAAAGAACAAGAAATAAACAAGACACTTGATTTCATGTTACTAAGGGTTTGTTTTCTATATCAATTTTACAGAAATTCCAAGGATACCTAAGAGAGATTAGCGTGTATAGAAATCCATTTGAGACTGTATGCCTGAGATGCAGTACTCCTATTACAACTACTAGAACTATGAACAAAACTATGCTTTATCATGGTGCTTGCAAGCAAGAGTCCCACTTCCTTTATTTTCATCATGGAAATTGCACCATACATTCAAGTAATAGGACTAAAATACAATGTATTTTGAGGGGTGTTGAACTAGAAAGAATATCACTATCACTACAAAATAATTCCTACGACCAAATATGATGTATAAAAATTATATGTTATTGAAATATTGGCCAACTTGGAGACACATAGCACATTTATGGTAGACTATCAAGACATAGTTGTATGTATACAATGACAAGTTTCGTTGTTTAAGTTGTTAAAAAAATTGGTAAAAAAGCAATTCTCTTTCCTTGCATTAGAAAGCATCCTAACATTGTCTCAAAGTTTCTGGTTCAGGAACTGCCTTTTATTTTTATTTTTTGTCAAAAACTCTTTCGTTTTACTCAATATTTGGGATCTTATTTAACATTATCAATCAATATACTATACTCATGGGAAAATTTTAAAAATGTAATCATTAGATCAAACAAGATGGTTTCTTCTACTAAAGAAAATGCTAGCATGAAATTGTACAAAAACATAATCCAATGAACTATTTTTGTTCTACCTCTATTTTTTGTACTATGCTATGCTGTTTTTTTATTTCGTGTCATCTCGTTTGTTACTTTTTTTTTGTTTATTTATTAAATATGCAAGTTCTATAACTACTCTAGAAATATTATAAGTTGGTTATGTTGTAATTTTCAGTGACTACTTTATAATCATGGATTATTTTATTTATAGTGTTGACCAATCTAGTATTTTTTTATAATTAAACAATTGTTCCATAAAAAATTTTAAAAAAATCTAACTAAGTCATTGTCATACAAAGTTGAAACACAATTTTAAACTAAATGAGATTACAATATAACTTATAGAGCATATTGCATTTATACATATATTTCTAATTGAGAATAGTCTTATATGTATTTTTGCTTTAACTTTGTCGATAATATTACAATACATAATATTTATCATATACTAAATTTCAAAATTGGTTCAGTAAATCAAAAATTGGTAAATATTTCTTTATTAATTAACCATTTTTTTTGTACATTAACACTTCTACAAATTATGCTCCCAGAATCGAGAATTGGCTCATTTGTACATGTTTTGCAATAGATTTAATGGCAATGTTCTTACAACTTCTAGTCCATCTTCAAGATACCTAAGAATTTGCTGATATTCGAGTATTTTATCCATTAGCATTAAAATATCTTTGCTAAGCATTAAGATACCTTGGCTGAGCATTACAATATCTTGCCTTCATGGATGTACCTCTTCCTATGTTCTCTTACCATTGTTTCTTTAGCCCATATATTAACTATTAATAAAAAATGTAAAAAACAATAGGCTAAATATAAAGAAAAACCTTACAACACTCAATAGTTTCAGAACAAAAAAGAAATCATATTTCCTATAGACTACTAATGACTTTCAAAAAAAATGAACATTCATAGTTTGATTTTATGTGAAACAAGCATATATAATGTGTCAAAGGAAATAAGTAATATAAATCACAAGTTGACATCTAAGTTCTGAAATGACATTCAATGAATATCGATTTTAATGGTATCCACTAACTATTAATCATCATCAATGTGGATAGTACTGATTTGACTAATATTTGATCATAAAAGACTCTTGTGAAATTTTTTACTCTAAATCATAAATGTTTTACCTAAATTCCAATTTAACATAGTCCAATTGAAATGATTATGTTTCATGATTAATCCATATTACATGCTTTAGAAATTGACATCAAGATACTATTTTATTAATATCATAAATCAAAATCTATTTTCATTAACTAAAGATATTTTTCCAATAAACAAAAGTATTTTTCATAATAATTCACTCAACTAATGTGTATTCAACACAATTAGTATTTATACTTGCCTTACTATCATCCAACCTTTACTTTGCAAAAGTAATTTCAGATCCTAGATGTCAATTCATGACTTGAATGTATTTTATCCTTTAGTGGATTATCCAAATATTAAATGAACTCTATTCACTAAGATAAGTAAATTAGGTAACGATTTATAACTTTGTATGGTTTCTGCCATTTTGTGTTAAGCTAAAAATAACATTCCAAAACTATTATAAGATGTTTTTCACAGCAAAAGCTTCGATTGTAGACTCTTCAACAGTGTAACAAAACTTCCAGCACTCAGAAAACTTGCAGGATCATTGCATTGCCATAAATCATTTTTTTGAGAACATTTCCACAAAGCTATTGTTGAATAAAATTATCCATTTCCATGTTGCATTTTCATCTAGGCATAACATAATAGAAATAAGTATGAAAATATTTAGTCAAAAAATAACATTCAAACTAGATCTAATCTAAAATCGAAGAAATGGAATCAGGTTGATTTGCATAACTATCAATTATCCTACAACCTAGTGTACTACCTATGTGCTCGTGCATTGTTTATAGGTGTGGATTTAAATATTTATCACCAACATTTAAAACTGATGACAATAGAGCTTTGTGTAAATCAACTAGTAACAACCCCTTCTAGGTGGGCCTGATATTTAAGCCATTATCTCTCATTGACCTCACACTATGCCTTGCAACTAACCAAGAAAAATATGCAATAATTACGTAATAAAATATGTTATAAACTATAATTTTATACTAAACAAATAACGAGTATAATATGTGATATTAAATTTGATAAATTAAAATTGATATTCTACGTTAATTTCAAACTTTTCCACAGTGAGACTCTGCATCACACGTGTTCTAAGAAAACATACACAAAATCCTTTAGTGTAGAATGTGGGGGTTCATAGAATCAAATCTTGAAAGCTTCCTCCACACAATGGAATTCCTTCGTACTTTCACACATCTGGCTAATTTCAGTAACATAACCATAAACAAATCTTGTGTTCAATGATCCAATTTCCTTCACACTCCATAAAACCTTTACTCAATTTATTGCTAATATTTGAGAATATGGAGATACACATTATTTATAATTAAATTATTTCCAAGATAAAATATGGATTATTTAACACTAAAATATTAGCAATAAAAGCATTATTTATAATTAAAATATTATCCATAATATTGTGATATGTTGTTGAATGTTAGTTTTGCTGTGTGTTGATTTCAACTTTAGAATTAATAACAACTTCTTATCATTTCCTTCATATGCATAGGTTTCCTTTATGGTTTTTGTGAATGAACAAATAAATTTTTGTCAAGTTTTATTCATGAGAAAAATAGCATGAAAGTAAAATGCTAAAAAACAACAAACAAATGTACATTAAACCATCAAAATGAACACTTAACACAGTGTTTTGATGAAGGATTTCACCCCTCCTAGCCTACATCTCCTTGGTCCAGCTTCAATGGCTTGGGTCTACGTATTATCTCAAAATGGAAAAAGTGTTCTTTACAGTGCTCTACTGCTCCTGAAACCTACTTCGATGTGCTCATAACATCAAAATAATTTATGAATGTCTTTTCCTGATCTCAATTTGGTCGATTTTTTGCAAAATTTATGGCCAAAATAGTTTCTCCTAGGAATTCTCCACTAAAAGTGGAGGAACTCGAGCTAACTCCACTAAATTTGGAGTTAGAACCAAATTTGAGGGGCTCTGCCAACTTAAATACACTTAATTAGTGATAAGCTCATTTTTAATTAGGGGTTAATTATGATTAGCGCATAATTCACATGATTATTGTAATAGTTGGCTTGGTGGTTATGTGATAGTTTTCATATGAGATATTACCCGATGATTTAAGCTAACGGTTATAGCTTGCATTGGCCGCTGGTTCTTGGTAGTGGTCACATGGGAGGGTGCTAGCTTGTAGGGTTGCCCCTCTCCTCCTTGCAAATTGTCGACAATTAAACTTTAAATAATACTTGTGACCATAGTATCGTAAGAACCAAAGCGTGAGTATAGTGGTATGTCGTGGAGTTTATATAAGTGAAGTTGTGCGTTCGACTCTACCGACCTGCCAATAATTTTTCTAAAGGATGTCGATACTGTTGGTCCCTTAGGGAGGGACACGTGGCGGCTTCCGAGCTTTCCACTTGTCCCCTCTTCTAGTCCATCCTCTGACCAATAGAATGAAGCCAATTCATCAAACCATTAACCAACCACAATGTGTCACTTGGCGAGACCTTACTAGACATTGACCAACTTTGACCTTCCCAGTAACTTGCCACATCAGCAATACGAACTTCTGACTGTGTAGTGACTGTACCTTTTTTTTAAATTCCTCTATTTGGCAAAGCAGAAATAAAGCGATCTCTTCCTCATACAAGCTCGGTTTTGAGTGAAAGGAGTTGTATTGTGATCGTATCGCTGAGAAAGATGTGGTCATTTGGTGTTTGAGTGATTCTAAGAACTTTGATTTTTGAGCTAAATATTGATTACCTGAACATTCCTCCCCACTGGAAGCATTTTGGACCCTAAAATATACTATAAACTGTTCATCATATAAGGGTATAACTCCATCACCTTCTTAATATGCAACCATTTGGCCTTAGAAGGATTTATTCCCTTCAGTCCGAGTCGAAGGTATTCGACATTCCCACTCTTCGAAGTTCTGGTTCTTCTGTCATGTATGAGATATTCCTGAACTTCAACAAGATATTCTCGTGAGAAGTAATCTATTGATGGCATATGAACATGATCTCCTTGATCATCAATCAAAGGAGGCTCAAACAATCTCAAATTCCCAACATTAACAACAGAGTATATTTCCATATAAGGAGGCAAATCTAGCTTAAATGCATTGTTACCAATGTTTCCAAAAATTTTAAAAGGACCATAACTTATTGGTTTGATTTTTTTACCTTACCCTTGAAGTCTCTCTTTGCTAATACATAACCAAACTTTGTCTCCAACTTGAAATTTATGATTGACATGGTGTTTGTCATGCCTTGCCTTGTAGGTGCCTTGACTCTTTTCCAGTTGTTCTTGTACTCTCTCATGTATCAACTGAATTTTCTCAATGAACTTCCTCGCCTTATCGATGTCGCTATGACCATCGATGGTGACATATTCCTCAAAGATTAATTCCAATGGCAATCTTTGAAAGAACCCAAAACATGCCTCAAATGACTATGTGTTTGTGGAAGAATGCTTTGCCCTGTTGTATGCATGTTGTATGTAATGCAACTATTCATCCCACAACTTCGCATGTTTGTTGCAATATCCTCTAAGAAGATGAATGTTGTGTTGTTGACCACCTCAGTTTCTCCATTTGTTTGTGGATGAAAGGTTGTACTCTTCTTCAACTTAGTGTCCAACATGTCCCACAAATTTGACCAAAAATTCCCAACAAATCGAGAATCTCGATCACTTACAATGGATGTAGGAAGACCAAAATGAACCCAAATATTTTGAAAGAAAAGATGATTTGTTTGTTCACCTATAATTTTCTTTTTACATGGTGTTAGAATACACACCTTGTTGACTGTTTCTACAACTACATACAAGTAATCATGACCTTTCCTTGACAATGGAAGACCTCCTACAAAATCCATTGACATACTCTCCCATAGACGTGAAGTTACTAGAAGTGGAGTGTACAATCTTAGTTTTCTATTGCTAGGCTTACTTATTAGACATAAATAACATCCTATAATGAAAGGAGATAAATTATCAAACATGTGTGGCCAATGACAATACCTTTGGAGATTCGCCATTTTCTTGCCTCCACCAAAGTGTCCAACAATCAATGGAGTGTGCACCTATACTATTTCTTTCTTCCTGTGGAATACATAAATTTCCCAAGTGTTACAAAAAAATGTTATGTACATGGTAATCTAACTCTTCAATTTGGTTTCCTTGCCTCAAAATTTCATACACATCTTGAAAGTCATTATCATATGCATATTTCTCAATGTAACTTTCATGTAAAATAGAATTGTGCTTGAGGATAATAGATGAATTTACAATAGGCCTAGGAAGCATATCAGCTACCTTTTTGTAGGTTCCCTTTTTGTACTTGATAACCAAATTAAGTTCTTGTAGAAAACCAATCCATCTGAAGTGTCATGATTGCTGCAACTTTTACTGTGATTATAAGTACTGCAATGGTTGATGGTCGGTATGCATAATGGTCTCCTTCCCCATCAAGTAGTGTTTCCATTTTTTAACACTTTATACTAATGAATAAAGTTCTTTGTCATAAGTGGGATAGTTATTCATGATGCCATTAAAAATTTCAAAATGAAATGAAATGGGCTTACCATGCTACATAAGAACTACTCCCATGACGTAATCACTAGTATCCGTTTGAATCTCGAATGGATGTCTAAGATCCAGAAGAGCCAATATTGATGCTGAATTGATCTTTTGTTTTAAATAATCAAATTATTTTTGCTATATATCTCCCCAATGGAATACTTTCTTGACACTAGTCAATTCATGCAGTGGAGCTTTAATGGAAGAAAAATTAGCAATAAATTTCCTCCAATATTGTGCTTCCCCAAGAAAGCTTCTTACATTTGTAACTGTATTAGGATTGGGCCAATTCACAATGACCTCAACGTTAGAGGGGTCTATCTTCAGCTCAATGCCTCAAACAATGTGTCCCAAATACACTAAAGAAATATTTCCAAATTCACACTTTGACATCTTTAAAAACAACTGTTATTTTCTCAAGACGTCAGGTAATTTGTTCACATGCATGACATGTTCATATCTAGATTTTTTGAATATGAGAATATCATCTAAGTAAACAATGAAAAATTCATCTAGAAATTGTCTCAATACATCATTCATAACTCTCATGAAAGTAGTTGGAGCATTTGTAAGAATGAAAGGCATAACAAACCACTCAAACAATCCTTGTTTAGTTTTAAATGTGGTTTTCCAAATGTCCTCTTTAGCTATTATTACCTGATGATAACCACTTCATAAGTATAAGTTAGTGAAATACTTTGAATACCTCAATTGATAAAGATAATCATCAATTCTTGGGAGTGAATAACGATTCTTTACCATTATTTTATTCAGTGCACGAAAATCCAGACATATGTGCCAAGTCGCATCCTTCTTTGGCACCAAAACAATTGGTGAATCACATGGCAAGGTAGATGGGTGTATGATACCTTTGTTTTGAAATTCTTGAATTTGATTCTTGATTTCCATACTCTCCATAATTGGCATGAGATACATGCCAATGTTTGGAAGTGGAACATCTTGTTGCAGTTGTATCTCATGCTGAATTCCCCTGTTGGGAGGTAGCCCCTTTGGTTCTTGAAATATCTCTCCATGCTTTCTTATGACATCAAACAAATCAGATTTTAACTTATCATCACAACCTTCAAAATATTCATAATCAATATCATCATGTGTCTTGATCATGAGAAGCACAAAATTTTTATTTGCATTTACTAATCTCTTCATTTTCCCTTCATTAACCAAAGAAATGTTTAACTTTTTGTGATAGACTCTCACAATATACTCCACTCCATCCTTGAGAAATTGGTAATTTTTCTCATGGAAATAAAATACCGCTTTCCTATCATACAAATATGGGCTTCCCAAAATGATTCCCGAGATTTCATGTGGAACTACATCTAACTCAACTTCATCAATGAATTTTTTAGTAATGGAAAACCTGAATAAGCATTTCCTTGTAACCTATAAATTTGCATTATTGACTATCCAACCCAAGGGATATGGCTAATGATGAGGTACAATCTCAAGGTTAAGATTTTTGACCAATTCTTCTGAAATTAAGTTCGATTGTGACCCACTATCAAATAATGCATTAATCTTTGTATGATTTGAAATTACCCTTACATGGAACAACTCTATACTTGATTCTTCATTTGCAGTGTTGTTATGACTATTTGAGGAACTAATGCTTGCAATAGATTCCTTTCCTTTTGTGACCATGGCTGAAATCTTGGTCTCATCACCAAAATTGGATCCAAGATCTTGTTGTTTGGTTTCTTAGGCCTTAGTTCGGGATGTAATTTCTAACAGTGGGTTTCGTCATGCCCTACTTTGGAACAATGTTGGCATATAGTTTTCTCCCCTTCTTTCTTCACACTTTTATTATTCTTTCCTTTCCATTTTCCACCCTTCTCTTTCTCCTTACCCTTGAGTGGCCTCTTCTTGCTACCCTCTTCGTGAATGTTCTTTCCTCCTGCTTCAAGGTCAGTGGCTTGCACACATACCTCATCTAAATTGTTTGGATTGAACATAAGGATAGTGTGTTTTAAGTAGGAATGTAAACCCCCAATATATTTCAAGAGTGTATCTTGGGAATTCAAGTTTAATCCTAACAACAAATCCCTCTTCCTAAACTCATGGGTATAGTATTGAACTTTTTGGCCCTTGAGTTGCCTAAAATTTTTCCAACTCATAATGGTTTTTTGCATAAAAGCTAAAGGATAAAATTTTCTTTTAATTGAAGAAAAGAATTCAGCCCAAGAAATGGATATCTTACCATGAATTCGCATTTCCTCTTGAGTCTTTCATTCCCCCCAAACTATTGCTGCTCCTTCTAGCCTCAATGAAGCCAAATGGATTTTTATGTCATCTTCTTGAAGGTTATGCATTCTACAATAAACCTCCAATTTTCAAATACAATTGTCTAACTTTTCTACATTCACCTCACCATTGTACATGGGAAGTTCAAACTTAATGTCCAATTTGAGTAAAGGAGTTTTTTCTTTAGGGGTTTTTGAATGAGTATGAAGAATTTTTTTGTTGGAAGTGGAAGATTATGTTGTTTGAGATGATGAGGATGATGACGATGATGAGGAAGATGATGAAGATGGTGGAGATGGATGAGGATTTGCTCCATTACCCTTTGAGTCCTTCTTTTCATCTTTTTTTTTAATCTCATGAGCTTCCCTCTCCATGTGGGGACTTAGAACTCTCTACAACCATTTTAGTATTCCTCTCTTCATAAAGGACTCTAACCATGTCAATTAAGTCATAGAAAGATTTCTTGAATGCTTTCTCTTCTGAAATACCTTCATTCTCTCTTGCTTTAACATGACGGCTTTGGATTCAAGCTCAGCTTCTGGTATTGCTTGTACCACCTCAATCTCAATTGAATGTAAAACTTGAGGTGCTTCAAGTGTTGGTGGGATTCAAACTTTTGGTGGAGATTTTGGCCTTGTGTCTGTCCTTCTTCTGGGAATTAACTGAGGATTTTCAACCAATAGTTTCCCTTCTCCTCTTTGCAACTTCAACCTTGTAAGCATCACAAATTTGCAACCATTGAAACCCTACTTGCACAAAATTCAAGCAATCAAGCAAATAGCATTTTCTTTGATACCAACATGATCTATCGTTGAATGTTAGTTTTTATGTGCTAATTTAAACTTCAGAATTAAAAACAATTGCTTATGATTTGCTTCATGTGCATAGGTTTCCTTTATGGTGTTTGTGAATGAACAGGTAATTTTTTGTAAATTTTTATGTCAAATTTGTGAGAAAAATAGCATGAAAGTAATTTTCTAAACAACAGAAAACAAATGTACAACAAACCATCAACATGAACACTTAACACAATGTTTTGATGAAAGCGTTCACCCCTCCTGGGCTACATATCATTGGTCTAGCTTCCATGGCTTGGGCCTCTATATTCACTAGAAATGGAAAAAGTGTTGTTTACAATGCTCTACTACTATTGAAACCTACTTCAATGTGCTCGGAACATCAAAATCATCTAGGAATGCCTTTTCCTGATCCCAATTTAGTTGATTTTTGCAAAATTTATGCCCAATATATTTTCTCCTAGGAATTCTCCACTAAAACTGGAGGAACTACAGTTAAGTTCACTAAATATGGAGTTAGTGCCGAATTTTAGGTGCTCCTCCAAATACTCTGTAAACATAACTACGCTTAATTAGTGATAATCTCATGTTTAATTAGGTGTTAACTATGATTAACACATAATTCACGCGATTATGCTAAACATTGGCTTGACGATTATGTGATAGTGTTCACATGTGATATTACCAGATGGTTTAAGATAATGGTTATAGCTTACACTGGCTGTCAGTTCTTAGTAGTGGTCACATGGGAGGGGGATGGCCCAATCCTCCCCTCAAACCGCCAACAGTTAAACCTTAAATAATACTTACAACCATAGTATGATAAGAACCAAAGCGCGGGTGTAGCATTATGTCATGGAAATGATACAGGTGAGGTCACGAGTTTGACTATGCTGACTTGCCAATAATTTTGATAAAGCGTGTTGATACTATTAGTCCTTTAGGGAGGGACACATGGTGGCCTCCGAGCTTTCCAGTTGTCCCCTCTTCCTTGGTCCATCCTCTGACCAATAGAATGAAGCCAACTCCTCAAACCATTAACCAACCACAACGTGCCACTTGGTGAGACCTTACTGGAGATTAACCAAATTTGACCTGCCCAATCACCTGCCATGTTAGCAATACAGATTGTTGACTGTGCAGTGATTATACCTTTTTTTCAAAAATTCTTTTGTTTGGAAAAGCAGACATAACACGATATCTTCCTCATACGAGCTCAGTTTTGAGTGAGACAAGTTGCGTTGGGATCGTATCACCGAGAAGGAAGTGGGAATTCACTATTTTAGTGATTATGAGCACTTTGATTTTTGAACTAAATATTGATCACTTGATCATATCGTATGGGTCCACTGCTTGTCTCGTTTTTATTGAAAACAACAAATATGGATTATTAATGCTAAAATATTAACACTAAAAGCATTTAATCCAGAGTCCACAAAACTACACAATGACAACTTCCAACCTTCCTCCATATAATGAAATTAGTTAGCACTTTCGCACACATGCATAATTTCAGAAAGATAACCATAACCAAAGCTTGTCATCTAATATGAAATTACAAATAACATTTATTGAGATTTTGATAATTGTTTTTGAATATATGCAAAAATAGAAATGTTGGGCATTTTCCTTGAAACACCGGTCAAAATTGTAAGAAACATAGCCAAATAATGCACAGTTAACACAACTTGATTTTGAAGCAAAACCAAATGCTTCCAACATTTTCTAATTTAACTATTATCATTACAATAATTAAATAATAAAATATGTTATAAACAATAATGTTACACTGAACAAATAATGAGTACAATATGCAATATTAAATTTGATAAATGGAAATTGATAATGTATGTTGGCTATGAAGTGATTCTGTGGCATTGTATGTTAGCTTTGAATTTTCTACAATTAGTCCCCACACCCACACACATGTTTTGAAAAAAAAATACAAAAATATTTAGTGCGAAGTGCAAAAATCCACAGAATGAAAGATTGAAAGCTTCGTCAACACAATGGACTTCCTTTGCACTTCCACACATCTGGCTAATTTCATCAAGATAACCATAAATAAAAAAATTCCCAATGATCCGAACATTGATGCGGTTACAGTTTCTTTTCTTTCCAAAACAATTCAACATTTACTCAATTGACTAGTGATATTTGAGAATATGGAAATTAACATTATTTATAACTAAAATATTGCGAATAAAAAATATGGATTATTAAATAATAAAATACTAGCGAGAGAAGAATTATTTATAATTAAAACGTTACCAAAAATATTGTGTTGGTGCACCACTTATTTTAGTATTATTGCAAAAACGGGGGTTGTTTGCATATATGGGGGCGCTTGATGACTTCCTCCACACAATGGAACCACACTTCTAGACTTATGCCTAATTTTCGAAAAATTACCTTAAACAAAGGTTGTGGTCAAAGATGCAAAAAATTATCTACTTGATAAGCAAAGAGTACCTCTATATTATGAAAAATAATTCAAATTTCTCTTGTAGCAAAAGAAAATATAAAGATATGCATTATTTATGACTAAAATATTAGGAACAATATCATATTAGTCTAGTGCTTCCTTTAGTGTTACTACAAACAACAAATATGCATTATTTAATACTAAATTTTAGTAAATAAAGTGTTTCGTGCAAAGAGTGGAAATCTGCATAACGAAATCTTCCTCCCACAAGGGACTTCCTCTGCACTTTCATACATGTGCTTAATTTGAAACAAACACAGAAATATGAAGATATCAAATATTTACTATTAAAATTTATCAATCAACCTAGTAGTTATTCTGATAAGATTCTTCCCCCACATTTATTTCAAGCGGGGAAGTGATTGGTGATGGCATAACTATGAAGTTCTGCACAATGGAAGCTTCCTCCACACAATGGACTTTCTCCACACTTCTACACATGGCTACTTTCAAACATATGCATAAAAACAAAGATATTCATTATTAACAATTAAAATAATATCAATAATATAGGCATAAACAATCTTACTGCAAACGGAAAATATGGATTGTATTTTAATATTAAGGTATTATTACAACGCCACACAATGAAGCTTTTATGCACTTCAACGCATCTCCCTAATTTCAAGAACTTAACCATAAACAAAACTTATGCTCAATGAAATTAATTTTTGTACAAATTTTTTTCCACATACTGAACAAACTTTATTCAATTGACTACTAATATCTATAAAATACCGAGATGTTAGAAAGGATCTTCAAGAAAAAAATGAAACACAGACATATGCATTATGTACAAATGAAATATTATCAATTGTTTTTAAATAGAAGCCTTTAGTGCTATGTGCATAGATTAATACAAAGGAATCTTTTTATAGGGATGCAGAAGAAAATTTAAATAGTTTAGCTATGAACAAATTTTTAATTAATATTATTATGTTTCATTGTGAAGATCTTTTATAATGCATGGGACAGGGTACATATGGGAGAATGAGGGTGAATAGTAAACATTATTTGGTAGGAACAAAATTACTATCAAAAAATTTATGCACAATATGCGAATTGCTGAAGAATGAGTATTATGTTCCCTGTTTTTTACGCATAATTGCACAAATCTTTTGCAATGCATGATGCATAATGTTCTGATATGACTCTTAATTTTACAAATTTCCACATCATGTATTGCATATCATATGAATGTTTATAGAGGATGGGGTATTTTTGGGAGAGCAGGGAATATTATTATACTTCATTGTGCGGATATTTCACTGTGCATGAAATGGGGTATGTGCAGTAGAACGAGGGTGCATAAGGAAATCTGTTTGGCAAGGAAGAAACTAATGTTAAAATATGTCCTTCTATAGAGATTTTATAGTGCGAAGGATGAATTATGTGTGAGAGAGAAATGGCATAGAGCTCTGATTTTATAGAGCTATCAATCTTTGTTGAGAACTTGGGGGGAGGGGATGGCGGGTGTTTGGGGAGAATTTTACCAATAATATCGTATACGTCAAATTAAATGAAATAATATAAATTTATATGCCACAGAAAAAGGGAAGTAGTACTAATATCTCACTATGTTATGAGTGCGTTGAGATTATGTAGAGAACAAATGCATGTGTATAATTTGCATGAAATTAGAGAGTGTAGATGGATATCTTAATTGCAATGCATACTCAAAATCTTACCAAAAGGCATTATTGTGTAGTAGTTATTGTTTTGGAGAATTTGGTATCTATGGATAAATACTAATTCCCTAGATAAGTAGTTGTATCTAGAACAATAGTTTCAAGTGGTTTAGACTTTTTCTCTAAGCAATAGATAAGATGAGAAGATAGAAGGCCTACCTATAGTTCCGCTTTCCTCTCATCTCCCTTGTATTGATTTCGTCACTCCTTCCCGTACTTAAACCACTTGAGAATTACCCTATAAACACAACAGAAGACAAAAACTGATCAAAGCATATGATCCATTGAATATAAGTGAAAGGAACCAGATACAATTCACACACATAAGCATTATAAAACAAAACAACATATGGGAAAAAGGTTCAAACACTTTACTAGAGAGAATAAGGAATTAAAACCATTAGTGTTTGATTCAAATCCATTCCTCTAGCTTGGATCCCATCCACATCACATCAAAAGCATGATAGACTTGTAACATCATAATACTTACTTCAAAGCCAAATCTGATAGTAGCATTATCTCCTTACAATTCAACATAATCCAGTCCCTGATCACTTAGATGAGTGTTCAATTTATAGGAATATGAAGGAGGTTTTGTCATTAATGGTGGCATTGAATGGCCTTCCATACTTATAATTTGTTCCATGGAGGAAGGGATGAGAGGATAGGATGCACCTTAATTCATTCCTCATTCATTTTCAAGCTCATAGGAGTTGATAAGTGATGGAAACTTCTAGATGACTCCAAAAGATAAGAATATTCCCCAAACCCTTTGTGAATTTCGCTCATTCTCACCTAGTGCGGGTGAAAGGGAGCCTAAGTGCTCTATACACCACCCTACTAGTGGAGTTAACTACTCTGCAGCGCACCTTCATAAGGGCTTACCTGTGCTAGTGCCTCTAGAGGCTATTTGTGGATGTCTTCAAGTCATGAAACTGTCTGGGAAGGAGGAATTCAAAGGGGTGACTTGTTTAGGGCATGAAACAACTGAAATTAGGGTTTGATGAGCCCTAAAACAATGATTTGGATGTTGGGATTTGATGTGCCAAAATGGATCTGTAACAACTGCCCCCTAAAGCATGAAGTTAGAAAAATGGAAATGTTGAATTAAATGCTTTACGTTGTGATGAGGAGGTATCAAAGTGGAAGGTGACCTGCATCAATTACAATACATATATCATGATATTTGATTTTTCATGAATTTCTAAGGGAAGGAATACCCATGCTCAACTTATAAACTTTCATTACATGTACACAAATAGTTGTCTACAGATATAGACCCATGATTAGAATGACCATCAATGTAAAGCCATTGTACATATGATTTAGTACTCCTGAAATAGCATCCCAGATGGATGAAACTAGATCCAAGATCTTCAATCTCATTCAACTGTTTACTCAAGTACGAGTCTATCCATGTGAATATGTGATCTAAAGTCGAACATGGGAAGACAACAACTGATTACCAGCCAATGATGTAAGTTGTTTATAGATGCGAGAGAAATCATCGATAATGATAATGATCCTCAAGGTACTGCAGTACATTCCGCATGGTGTGAATGGATGATTTGATGTCGAACACCATACAAAGTCTTTCAGTCAAAGGCCATTGATGTATGCCTATCTTCGTAAGAAATAAACTTGCCATTGATGTATGCAAGCATCAAGGTACTGAATGGGTGTTTCTATGTCATCGTCTTGGATAATGTACTGATGTCGACAAGAAGCAACTTGTTGCAGGAGGGCCTTAATGTCTCCCACATCAATGACACAAAATGAGTGTAGTGATTTTAGAGATGAAATTTGACTGAGGACACAAGATTCAAGAATGGTGGTCATGAAAATGAAGGCTTATGGTATTACAAAAGATGAATTTTGACTGAATGACTTCTCTTGAACATGTCGGTGACATTAAAGTGAATTGATAGCATTGACCCAAAACAAAGTGATGGATGGTATGATATACCAACAGTGTGATAACCATCAAGCTGATAACCCAACCCAAATAGTCATAGTGATGGAGTCGAAGTGTCTTGTTCAAGAGCGACCTGCTACCATAAAGTGGTTTTCCCCTTTTCCCATTTTCCCTAGTCATTGTTGACCAATACCTCTTTATTTTTATCAAGCTTGAGGAGGATAACATATGCTTGTTATATAATTTCACCCTTCGGGCGAATACATCACTATTTGATGTTTTAATGAGTCTAGCAAATGTGAAACTCGGTATCGTCTAGATGGAAAAGTTTGTCACTATTTGATGTTTTAACTAGCTTAACGACAAAGATAACTTGATCCTTTTCATGTTTATAGAGTTTGGAAAGGGAAAAAAAGAAAACTCCACAAGTTCTTTTTCGTAAATTAATCTCTCAAGCCCAAGAAAGAGTAAAATAATACAAGAGAGATCTCATTTCCAATCTGTTAATGAGCTGGAAAGGACGAGCGCTTGGTTTGAAAAGAGCTTAAAGAGGACTCCACTTTGAGGAACAAGTGGTGTCTAGGATAGCAACTGGTTCTAGTGATGTTGGAACTTCTCAAAACATGTTGATTTATGTGAAGAGGCTAGCTAATAAGACCACTCATTGCAACTGTTCCTCTAAAATGGTAAAACAACCAAGTGAAAGTGTATGATTGGCCAAAGAGATGGTGGCGATGGGATGAAAAAAACCAAGGTTCATCTCACGAAAAAGGCTGATAGAATGGAAATTGCGAGGGTTAAAAATGGAAATGGGTTGATTTTTTGCACAAGCTTGAACCATAGGGAACTATTCTTGGATTCAGTTTCATGTTTACACAACCTTGAAATGATAAACTATGCTTGGATTCAATTTCATGTTTACACAAGCTTGAAATGAAAAACTATGCTTGGATTCAGTTTCATTTTTACACAAGCTTGAAATGAAGAACTATGCTTGAGATTGGTTTACATGCCCCCATCATGATGAAAGGGAGAGTCTCTTGTAACCAGATGGAAGTCGCTGTGGTGAAGCAGGACGGTTATCCAACACCTTTTTGGCTTCATCCAGATAGGGACAAAGGTGGATGGGGTGATTCCCTTCACATAACCTACAGGGAAACTTATCTTCACTACTAGGTGCATGCCCCCCAAGCTTCATTACATTCACCTAAGTAGACTACATGCAACTATGAGGTAGATGCAATGAAGGTTCACTTACGAGATCAAGTGAAAGACTCAACTAGGATTTTATGATATCTAATCAAAGACTCGAATTGGAACTTGGAACCTTGTTTCATTTTTTAATGAACTTGATACAAGATAGGGAACTCTGTTCAGATTCCTTGTTTTATTTCTTAACGAGCTTGACACCAGACAAGAAGCTATGCTCATAATCCTTGTTTCCTTTTTTAACGAGGTTGACACAAGACAAGGAACTGTCCTCATATTCCTTGTTTAATTTTTTAGCGAGGTTGAGTCACCAATTTGTTTTGGAGAATTTGGTATCTATGGATAAATACTAAATCCCTATATAAGTAGTTGTATCTAGAACAAAAGTTTAAAGTTTTTTAGACTTTTCCTATAAGCAATAGATAAGATTAGAATATAGAAGGCCTACCTATAGTGCATGTTTCCTCTCATCTCCCTTGTATCAATTCCATCGCTACTTCCCATACTTAAACCACTTGAGAAGTACCCTATAAACACAATAGAAGACAAAAACTGATCAAATCATACGATCTATTGAATATAAGTGAAAGGAATCATATACAATTCACACACATAAGCAATATTAAACAATACAAACATATGGCAAAAAGGTTCAAAAACTTTATTAGATAGAAGAAGGAATTACAACCATTGGTGTTTCATTCAAAGCCATTCCTCCAGCTTAGATCCCATCCACATCACATCAAAAGAATGACAAACTTGTAGCATCACAATGCTTGCTTCAAAGCCAAATCTCATAGCAGCATTATCTCCTTACAATTCAACATAATCCAGCCCTTGATCACTTAGATGAGTGGTAAATTTATAGGAAGATGAAGGAGGTTTCATCATTAATGGTGGCATTCAATGGCCTTCCATACTTAGAATTAGTTCCATGGAGGAAGGGATGAGAGGATAGGATGCACCTTAACTCATTCCTCATCCATTTACGAGCTCATAGTAGTTGATAAGTGAGGGAAACTTCTAGATGACTCCAAAAGATAAGAATATTCCCAAAACCCTATGTGAATTTCACTCAATCTCACCCAGAATAGGTGAAAGAAAGTCTAATTGCTCTATAGATCACCCTGACAGTGGACTTAACTACTCTGCAACACACCTTCATAAGGGCTTACTTGCGCTAGTCCCTCTAGAGGCTATTTCTTGATGTCTTCAAGTCATGAAACTATCTGGGAGGGAGGCATTCAAAGGGGTGACTTGTTTAGGGCATGAAACAACTGAAATTATGGTTTGATGAGCCCTAAAACACTAATCTGGATATTGGGATTTGATGTACCCAAATGGATCTGTAACAGTTATCTGCGAAAGTGCCCAGGAATTTCACTATCAAAAAAGAATTGGGGTTCCTTTGCATAGATGGGAGTGTTAAATAAATTGTATTGTATGGTAAACTAAAGCAAGTCAATTCATTATGAATAGAAAATATGGATTATATTTTATGTTGGCATAATGACACCGGTTTGGCGCTATGACACAGGTGTTGTCCTTGATGGCAACTCACTCAGATGATAGATCACAGTTCAGGCTCTCAGAATGAAGGAAAAAGAGATATACGGAGGTTCCTCTTAACCAAGTCGTGTATACACGCGGGATCATAGATCAAAAGGTGCATATACTTATGCATGCACTTTCATGCAAGGAAAAGTGCGTACATGTGGGAAAACTTATTTTTGGTCCATGGTATTTAGTTGATATTTGGACCTATGGTTTTGGACCATGGTATCTCGTCCGAAGTGTTGAACCTAGGTATTAGGTCCATGCTATTGATTCTTTATGGTTTTGGACCATGGTATTGAGTAAGGCCTAAGACTATAAAAGGGGAAGGAGATCATTAGGCAAAGTGAATTCACTGAAGCATTGAATATCTTATGAAGAGTAAGATCTAGAATTGGGTTATGGTGCATAGCTGGATCTGAACCAAGGAGGAACCTGAGTGCTAGAAGAAGGATAAGTTCTATTGTTGGGTCAAGATCTTAAGGCTTGAATAGTAGTCTCTTTGTGTGATTTTGATGTATTATATTTTACACATGACTTGATTTATAAATTTGATAATCTGGGTATAATTCGTGTCTGAATAAGTGAAAAGGGTAAGATATCTGTTATATATCTGTACGCAGGTTCAACGAAGCAAAGGCGTGTATACATGCTGGTTCGGTAATTTAAAATAGCGTATATGTAGGTTGGCCTTAATACAATAGCATATGCATGCAGGTTGTACATATTGAAGTACTGTATGCCTCATGAAATATGTTTTAGCTACTTCTATTTATTGTTGTAGTGTTCTGGGTTTAGGATTGGTTTATGGTTACTGTCATTGTATTCTGGTTATAACATTCAGAGAAGTAATTGTTTGATTCATTTTTGATTGAAGCAAAGGATATTAGTTGATGCAAATTTATTTGATGTTTGATTATTGTCATTGATGGATCCAGTCTGAAAATTTATGAAACGTGGTCCCTGGAAGAAAAGAGAAGGTTGTAGCCTTCTGTAGGTCAGCACCTACGTACTAGTACATCAGCTAGTGCAAGAGCTAAGGGGGTTGTAGCTCCCTTCCAGGAGAAGCTGCAAAATGAGAGAAGGTTGTAGCCTTCTGCAAGTAGAAGCATGCGTACTGGTATAAGATTGCACCAGTACAGATCCATTCTAAAAAGAAGTTTCTAATTGAAAGAAGATAGAGACGAATTGCAGCAGGTGGTTTTCACCCACATTGGGTTTCCACCTTATATCTTGTGTTCTTGTGTGTAACTGTATGTTCTGTTTTACTATTCCTGGTTACAGTTTATATGGTTATGACACACAGATTAATGATCAACATTTGAAGAATAAATTAAATTATAAGTTTGTAAGTTATGTGTTAGTTTCCTTAACTGCAGTTGCATATATACGTCGTTTCCACTAACTGAAGTAGTGTATGCAAATCTAATTATGAAATGAAAAATAATTGACTTGATAATACTGATTCACCCCCCTTGCACTCAGTATTATTTCCAACAATTGGTATTAGAGCTAGTCCTTTAGAAGAAGCTTGATCGCTTGAAGGAAGATCTATCATCATGAGCAACTACAAAAAAGAGGCATTGATCAGGCCACCAATCTTTGATGGGAGCAACTTCATCTATTGGAAGGTAAGAATCACAGCCTATATTTAATCTCTTGGTGCAGAAGTTTAGGATATCGTGGAAGCAGGATACACATTTCCATCAGCAACTCCTACAGATACAGCTGGTAAGAAGCAATATGAAACAAATTCAAAGGTTGACAATACTCTATTAGGGAGTTTATCTCAATCACAATTTGTCAAGGTTATGCAGCTCAAAACCACAAAAGATATATGGGACAAGATCGTTCTGACCTATGAAAGATACGATCAGGTAAAACGTGCAAAACTACGAACTCTCAGAATTCAATATGAAAATCTCAGTATGTACAATGATGAAAGTGTGGCTAATTATTTCTCACGTATAGATGAGATTGTTAATCATTTGAAAAACTTGGGTGAAGAGATAAAACAAGTTACTTTGGTTGAAAAGTTTCTAAGATCTTTGTCTTCTAAGTTTGAATCAAAAGTCTAGGATCTACAGAGCATTACGATGTCACAGCTGCACGGAATCCTAACTGCTTTCGAAATGAGAAATGGGGGACCATCAGATAGGAGAGAAGCTACATTCAAAGCTTCAGGAAAAGGAGATTACAATGAGTTAGGACATATGTCAGAAAGAGAGGAAGAATCAAACGTTGTCAAGAACCTTCAATGGGGTTCTGGAAGATTCAGAGGTAAGCTACCTTTCAAATGCTTTGTTTGTGGAAGAGTCGGTCACTATGCAGCCAAGTGTCCTCATAAAGATAAGGTTGATAAAGGTAAGGAACCAGTTAGATGGAACAGAAAACAGAATGCAAGTAAGAAGAGCTATTATACACATGAAGACAGTGATGGATTTTCAATTAGTGATGAAGATGAACAATGTAATGATTATAGATTTTTGATGGCTTTTGAAGATGATGATTTCTTGGATGCTATAGATGAAAATGATCTCTATGAAGAAATTTCTAAACTTAAAATCTATTTAGAAGAAAAGAGTATGATCATAGATACCTTGACATTCCAACTTGCTTAAAGGGAAAAGCACAATGAAAAGTTAGAATGTGAAATTGTGGGACTTAGAAAAGATATTGAGAAAACAAAAGATCTTAATCTTAGATTTTCTAAAGGATCTGAGACTTCAGATGAGATTATCAAAGTGCAACATTCTCCACTAATCAAGACAGGTCTTGGATATACTGAAGAAGCATCTCAAGCACATAATCCATCCAGCTCCAAAAGTTATCTTGATGCAGCAAGGAGAAGCGGACAAGTTGACAATCGACAGCAAAGGCATAAAGCAGATCACCAGGTAAATTAGGGTCAATCTAGCTCAAGGATGAACAGAGATCACCAAGTACATCAGGGACAATCTACTTTAAGGATGAACAGAATTACAACCAACCGCAGGTAAATCATTCTCAATTTGCTTCCAGAATGAATGTCTATGGAAACTACAATCACCTCAATGGAAGGTTTGATAATCGCAGGAATTTCTTCAATGGCCAATGTTTCTCTTGTCATAAATTTGGACACAAAGCAGCTCAATGTGTTGCCTACAAGACCATCATGACCAGAGAAGCAAGAAATCAAAGGAGTGTGACTGGAATCATGAAAAGAACCTACAATAACTTTTCTTCTCTTGAAAATGAAATAGAATGTTCTATTTGTAACAACTTTGGTCATGAAGATTCTGAACACAGGAGTGGGTTTCGGAAAACAACTTAGAAGGAGCAAGCTTCATTGAGTCCCAAAACATGGAGAAAGAAAGAACCGCAACCAGAAAGATGTGGTATAGCCTTATATGCGGAAGGACAGGAAAATCAGTGGTACATCGACAGTGGATGCTCGAAACATATGACAAGTGATAAAGAAAAACTTTAGTCATATAGTGCCTTAGAAAAGGAAAGGAAGGTCTCATTTGGAAATGACACCCCTGCATTCATAAAAGGTAAAGGTTCTATTATTTTGAAAGAAAAAGTCAAAGCTGGAAATGTTATGTATGTTGATGGCTTAAAACATAATCTATTGAGTGTCAGTCAAATGTGTGATCAAGGAAATGAGGTAATATTTCGATCAAATGGATGTATTGTTCATGAGCTTGATACAGGAGAAACAATGATCAAAGGCATAAGAACTCCAAATAATTTATACATACTCAAGGGAGGAAAACAACAATGCTATCTAAGCAAGAATGATGAACACTGGCTATGGCACAGAAGATTGGAGCATCTAAGCTTCTCTTAGAAAAGGAAAGCATGCAAATATCAGGTAGTTCATGATCTCCCTGATATCATAATTCGAGACAATACAATATGCAAATCATGTTAGTTCGGTAAGCAAACCAGAACTAATTTCCATGAGAAGGAAGGATCAGCCAGTAAGCCACTTGAACTTGTCCATACTGATGTATGTGGTCCATCCAAGAAAAGGTCACCTCGAGGAGAATACTTCATATTGTTCATTGACGACTTTTCCGAGATGTGTTGGATAGGACTTCTGAAGCATAAAGATGAAGCTTTCGAAAAGTTCAAAGCATTCAAAGCCTTAGTTGAAAATGAATCAGATCGCAGAATCAAATGCCTCAGATCTGATCGAGGAGGGGAATTTACCTCGGATGAATTTTTAGATTTTTGTGAAGAACATGGAATAAGAAGGGAATTCTCTACTGCAAGGACTCCTCAAAAAAATGGAGTAGTGGAAAGGATGAACAGAACGGTTCAACAAATGGTTGGTGCTATGCTTGATGAATCTATAACTCCCACAACCTTCTGGGGTGAAGCTGCATTTCTTGCCGTTACTATTCTCAACAAGACAAACGTTCGGGTGAACATCACTCAAACTCCTCGTGAACTTTGGTATGGTAAGATTCCTATGGTAAAATACTTCAAAATTTTTGGAAGCAAATGTTACATCAAAAGGACTGATGAAAACCTTGGCAAGTTTGAACCTAGAGCAGATGAAGGCATTCTCCTTGTTTACTCTCCCCAAAGAAAAGGATATAAGTGTTACAATAAAAGACTTCGAAAAAATGTTGAAAGTATTGATGTAGTGGTTGATGAAGAAGGAAACATTCAAAGGCAGCTAAAATCTGAAGATTTCGAAGATGATGAGGACTATCATTCAACATCAAATCAGACTAATGATGAAGAAGAAACCTATGAGGCACTAGAAGAATAGATAAGGGTAGAAGAAAAGACTCCATCCAGCTATGTCCAGAAGAATCATCCAGAAACTCGAATTTTGGGGCAGAAAGAGGCAGGTGTAAAAACAAGAAGAACTATTTCAGAATCTTCAAGCTATCTAGCATTGCTCTCCTCCACTGAACCATGAAATGTAAGTGAAGCATGCAAAGATGAATGTTGGGTCAAGGCCACGAGTGAAGAACTTGAGCAGATTGAAAAGAATAACACTTGGGAGTTAGTTCATAGACCAAATGATAAGAATGCCATAGGGACAAAATGGATATTCAAAAACAAGCTGAATGCGAATGGAGATGTTATTAGAAACAAGCCCAACCTTGTTTGCAGAGGGTATGCTCAACAAGAAGGTATAGACTTTGAAGAAACTTTTGTGCCAGTTGCTATACTTGATGCCATAAGAATGTTCCTTGCTCTTTCTAGCTTTCAGGAGTTCAAAGTATATCAAATGGATGTGAAATCTGCCTTTCTAAATGGAGACTTAGAAGAAGAGGTGTACATTGAGAAACCATATGGATTCATCCTTGGGAATGACCCAAAACATGTATGAAAACTCAAAAAGGCTCTCTATGGCCTTAAACAGGCTCTAAGGGCTTGGTATTATCATTTGGATAAGTACCTCCATCAACAAGGTTTTTCAAAAGGACCAACAAATAGCAATCTATATATAAAAATTGATAATGATAAATTGCTAATACTTGTTGTGTATGTTGATGATATCATCTTTGGTAGCAATGAAGAAGCCATGAGTCAAAACTTTGCTTTGGTGATGTAGAAAGAATTTGAAATGTCCTTACTTGGTGAGCTCACATATTTTCTTGGTTTACAAGTCCAACAAAACAAAGACGGTATTTTTCTATCACAAACCAAGTATCTCAAGTAGATCTTGAAGAAATATGGGAGGACTTGAAACCAGTATGTACCCCTATGGTAACAAGATGCAGCCTCAGTGCAAATTATGAATCAATAGCAGTACATCAAACAACCTATAGATCCATGATTGGTAGTTGACTCTATTTGATATGTAACTGACTAGACATCATGCATGCAGTGGGAATAGTTGGAATATTCCAGTCAAATCCAAAGGAAGCACATCTTCAGGCAGTTAAGAGGATTTTTAAATATCTTCAAGGAACGAAAAATTATGGCTTATGGTATCCTAGAGATACAGATCTCACACTTCATGCATATACAGATGCAGATTTGGCAGGAAGTGTGGATGACAGAAAAAGCACTAGTGGTGGTGCATTCTTTATGGGTTCCATATTAGTATCTTGGTTCAGAAAGAAACAAAGCTCAATTGCATTATCTACATCTGAAGCAGAATATGTGGTTGTTGCATATTCCTGCACACAACTCCTTTAGATGATGCAAACATTGAAAGACATTCAAATCACTTGTACTCCACCTATCTCCATTTTTTGTGATAATACAAGTGCAATCAGTATTTCAAAGAATCCAATCATGCATTCGAAGACCAAGCACATACCTATCAAATGTCATTTTCTTCAGGAACATGTGCTTGAACAAAAGGTCAAATTGGAGTATGTTCCCTCCAAGGAACAGGTTTCTGATATATTCACCAAACCACTACCCAGGGAGACATTTGAATATCTTAGACAGAAGCTGGGAGTAGCCGATGCATCATTTTGCTGTTGAAATTATCTGTTTCAGAGAACAGTGGTTGTATATGAGTTTCATGAAGTGTATCCGCATACATACGCAGGTGTCTGTGGACAAAGTCACATATATTATGGTTTGAAGACAAACAGTGGGGGCCAGACTCAGGATGAAAAGAGTCTAATATGGGTCTGACAGAGACCATTTGGCACAGGTTCAGGGGGAGCATATACTTATTATAATGCATTGTTGGCATTACCTTAGAAGATCTTGGTTCAATTTCATAGCTGCTTTTGTTCAGGTGGAACAGGTGCAGAGGGAGATCATGGTTTCTAGTCTGAATGATGATTGACAAATGTTGCTTAGTTGCTAATGACTATCATAGTCTTATCTTAGATATTTAGTCTCTATTTATTTTATTATCAAGGTCATGTAATGGCCTATGTTGGTTTCCCCATTATGCCTGGGATGGATGATGTAATGTTCTTGTTTTATCATGTGTAAACTTTTGGTGTATCCCCACTTGGTTGGGTGGATGAGTCAATATTGGTATCTCCCCACATGGTGGGGAGATGGATGTATGTGTGTGTCTTTGGTGGTAAGAAGGTCATTTATGATGTATAAAGTCATGTTTCTTCTTGTAGAACATCTTCTTGGAAACCTTGCCTACGGTCATGGGGAGCATGGACAGAACAACAGAGCAAAGATTTCAGCACATACTCAGGGGGGGCATCACCCTTTGCCCTTGAGGACAAAGGGGGAGAATGACTTTGAGTGACTTAGGGTTGCCATCAAGTCCAAAGGGGGCGATTGTTGGCATTATGACATAGGTTTGGCGTTATGACATAGGTCTTGTCCTTGATGGCAACTCACTTAGATGACAGATCACAGTTCAGGCTCTCAGAATGAAGGAAAAAGAGATCTATATGCAGGTTCTTCTTAACCAAGTCATGTATACATGTGAGATCGCAGATCAAAAGGCGCATATATGTATGCACACACTTTCATGCAAGGAAAAGCACGTACATGTGGGAAAACTTATTTTTGGTCCATGGTATTTAGTCCTTGGTATTTGGACCTATGGTTTTGGACCATGGTATCTCATCTGAAGTGTTGAACCCAAGTATTGGGTCCATGGTATTGATTCTTTATGGTTTTGGACCATGGCATTGAGTAAGGCCTAAGACTATAAAAGGGGAAGGAGATCATTAGGCAAAGTGCATTCACTCAAGCATTGAATATATTATGAATGGCAAAATCTAGAATTGGGTTATGGTGCATAGCTGGATCTGAACCAAGGGGGAACCTGAGCGTTAGAAGAAGGATAAGTTCCATTGTTGGGTCAAGATCTTAAGGCTTGAATAGTAGTATCTTTGTGTGATTTTGATCTATTATATTTGACGGATGAATTGATCTATAAATCTATTAATTTGGGTATAATTCATGTATGAATAAGTGAAAAGGGTAATATTATCTTTTATAGACTTTTACACAGGTTCAGTGAAGCAAAGGCATGTATACACACTGGTTCGGTAATTTCAAATAGCGTATACATGGGTTGGCCTTAATACAACATCGTATGCATGCAGTTTCTACATATTGAAGTAGCATACGTCTCATGAAATATGTTTTAGCTACTTCTGTTTGTTCCTGTAGTGTTGTGGGTTCATGATTAGTTTCTCGTTATTGTCAATGTATTTTGGTTACAACATTCAAAGAAGTAATTGTTTGATTCAATTTTGATTGAAGCAAAAGAGATTGGTTGATGCAGATGTATTTGATGTTTGATTATTTTCATTGATGGATCCAGTCTGAAAATTTATGAAACATGGTCCCTGGAAGAAAAGAGAAGGTTGTAGCCTTCTGTAGGTTAGCACCTACGTACTAGTACATCAGCTAGTACAAGAGCTAAGGGGGTTGTAGCTCCCTTCTACGAGAAGCTAGAAAACGAGAGAAGGTTGTAGCCTTCTGCATGTAGAAGCCTATGTACTGGTAAAAGACTGCACCAGTACAAATCCATTGTAAAAGGAAGTTTCTAATTGAAAGAAGATAGAGACGAATTGCAGCAGGTGGTTTTCACCGACATTGGGTTTCCACCTTATATCGTGTGTTCTTGTGTGTGACTGTCTATTCTATTTTACTATTCTTGGTTACTATTTATATGGTTCTGACACACAGATTAATGATCAACATTTGAACAATAAATTAAATTATAAGTCTGCAAGTTATATGCAAGTTTCCTTAACTGCAGTTGCGAATATACGTCGTTTCGACTAACTGAAGCAGCATATGCGAATCTGATTATGAAATGAAAAATAATTGACTTGATAATAGTGATTCACCCCTCTCTCAGTATTATTTCCAACATTTTAATACTAAAATATTAGCAATAAAAGCCTTGAATGCAAAGTGCAGAAATTCACACAATGAAGACTACAAAGGATCCTCTGTACAATTAATAAATTAAACATAAATAGCATATATTATTTGAAATTAAAATATTATCAATAATATAAGCATATACAATGCTATTGCATATAGAAAATATAAATTATGTTATAATAAAATATTAGCAATGAAAGTCTTCAATGTGGAATTTGAAGGTCTACACAATGAAAGCCTAAAAGCTTCATCCACAAAATGAACATTTTCCACACTTCCACACATCCCATAAACAAAGCTTCTACTCAATGAAATGCGGATTTGTACATAATCAATTAAATAATAGTAGTATAAATTATTTAAAATTAAAATATTCTATAATATAAGAATAAGCAATGTTATTGTGAATAAATAATACACATTCTATTTTAATACTAAAATATTAGCAATGAAAGCCTTCAATGTAGGATGCAGAGATCCACACAATAAAAACTTGAAATCTATTGTTTTCACTTCCACGGATCCTCCTCAAGTGACCTAATAACATAGTAGTGGGGACCAATAGTGTTTATAGGTGTTGACATGAACAAAAGTAATTTTTGTAAATCTTGTGACTAAAAAATGTGTTTATGAGTGCATCCATGCATGAATAATGTGGAAGGTGTATGATTATCGGAAGCACAGAGATCCACACATTGAAACTGGGAGGTCTGCACATATACCTATTTACACAAATATAATCATAAATAAATATTTCACTGTGCAGAGAGAAAAACATTTAATCAATTGATCAACAAAGTCTTGAGTGCAAATGAAGTTGATTGTGTTGGAGTGTAGAAACCGCACTCAATCTGCAGGAGGTGTTCATTGGAATTTGTATTTCATTGGGGATATAGAAAATCTAATAAACATTAAATAGGAAATATTTTTATTTTCTTAAAAAAAAACATTAATTTATTGCAATAATAATTTTAGTAAACATTAAATAAGAAACATCAAGGCTTCTACTCTTGAAAAACTTTGTGTGCACTCTACATAACTTTTACTCGAGTGACTCCGAATATCTATAAAAGACAGAGATCTCTGAAGGGATCTTCGAGCAAGAGGGAGTACAGAGATATGCATTATTTATAACTAAAATATAACCAATAATATTAAGATAGAAACATTTAGTGCAAAGTGCGGAGATCAGCACAAAGAGCACTTTCACACAAGAGATGAAACAAACAAATATTCAAAATATTAAAAAATACGATCAAAATATTACCAATAATTCATACATCAACCACTTACTAAAATATTAACAATAAAATTCTTTAATCGAAATGTATTCATCAATTAATAACAACCTCCAATGTCAATGGCTAACCAAATATGGTAATAGCTACCTTCAAGGTATTTCACTATGTAAGAAAGCTTTCTCCAAACAATGGATTTCCTTTGGACTTCCACATAAGAACCTAAATAAAGAGATATTCATAAATATAAAGGTAAGTATTATCTACACTTAAAATATTACCATTAATATCATATACGTGAATCTTTCGCTGTGTAAGAAAGTTTTCTTCACACAATGGACTTCCTTTGCACTTCCATATAAGACCCTAAATAAAGAGATATTCATAAACATGAAGGTAAGTATTATTTAGGCTTAAAATATTATTGTTAATATCACATACTTCAAATCTTAGCAATAAAAGCCTTTAATGTGAATGTATTTATCAATTAATAATAAGGTTGACTCAAAGACGTTATTAAGTATGAAAATAACAACCTTCATTGTGTGAAAAGCTTCAAGCAAAAAAAATCAATTAAATAGCAGTAGAGGCAATGACTATGTTACATCACAGCTATTAAGTTTGTTGAAAACTAAACACCGTCACTTATATTTTATAAAAATAAACCTTACTTTACCTATTAAATCACTCTGGTGGAAAGAGAAAATTGACGTAATTGTGATTAAGTAGAGAAATTCTTTTACTTTTACTTTTACTATTGTAATAGATCTCTAAACCGAGGAGAAAATTGATAAAATTGTGATTCGGTAGGGACATTCATTTATTATACTTGTGGTAGGCAGTGTAACGGATTAGGTTTTGCAACTTACTACCTAATAATTTGTTTTTTATAAAAGAAAATTAAAATCCAGTTTATATATATATATATATATATATATATATATATATATATATATATATATATATATATATATATATATATAGATATATAGATAAATATATATATATTTGTAAAGCTTGGCAGGACCATCCATTTTCTATTATATATTGTTAAGTTATGGTATGTTTTATGCTTAGAGCAATTTACTTTTGTTTCTTATTATTATTCATAGATTAGCAATCACATGTGCATAAGTAAAGTGCCGATAGAACATTAAACGTTCAACAGAAAACAAGCCCAGACAAGAGACACAAGATGTGGCGGCTAGCCAGGGATAAACCCCACAATTTGTGGGGAAACCCTTTGATGAAATCTTCTTTTATATTCAATAATTCAGCAGAGAGAAATAGTACAATAAATCTGATTTATATTAGCAGTAGCAAACCCTAGATCAGCAGCATCAGCATTAGCAACTTCATCATCAAAACTAGGGTAGTCAATATCTCGCAAACCGACCGTCAGATCGGCTTGATTGCACCACCAAAAGTTGTGGCCTTCAAAGGAGGTCTAGATAAACCTACAATGTAGTTCAGAAGAGGAGGTTTGATGGTCGAAACTAGTCAAAGTTTGGATCTGCCATTGTAACTTCAGTTTCAGCAGCTTCCTTCCACATGTGTGAGAGAGAGACTCTTTTCTGCGTAATAGAGAAGAGCCTCCTTTTTGTGCAGGAGAGAGAGAGATGTGATGAGATGAGTATGCAAATGAGGAAAATTCCTCTTTTATTTATACACAATTGTTGATGTTTGAATAGAGGCGACTATTGGGCTTCTGAGCCTACATGAGTTGTAGGTCGTCTTGATAATAATTCCATAATCAAAATAAATTCATATCTCCATGAATCTTTAGATCAATCCTACACCTCTCGATGAGAGGAATCTAATGAACATATTATTAGCCATGAATAAGATGACCCACATGAAGTTTGGCCCTAGTTGCCAATTTTAACACTCCCTCTCAACTAGGGAGAACGTCATCTGCAATCTATCTGTCGGTCACTACTATTCATCCATCAAATGAACTGCCTTGTACAGCCTGACCCTTGCCCTACTTTGCTCTATTTTTCCTGTTCTATCTTGTCTTGTTCTGCCCTGTATTGATCTATATGGCTCTGCTCTGTTTTGCTCTGCTCTGCTTTGTTATGTTTTGCTATGCTTTTGACCGAATTATGAGGAAGAAGAAATGATCGAGGATGTATCAAACTGACTGAAAGTTAGTCTCGGATTATGTACCACTAATCCCAGACCAGTCTCAACCAACCTAAAGTCAACATCATAGTGAGTACAACTCCTACCACTGGTCCCAGACCAGTATCATCCTCCATTGAATCAAAGTCAATCTTAGAGTGCGTACCACTGGTCCGAGACTAGTATCAACCGACCTGAAGTCAGCGTCATAGTAGGTACCACTCTTATCACTAGTCCTAGACCAGTATCGCAGGCTCAAAGAGTGTACCACTGGTCCCAGACCAGTCTCAACCGACCCGAAGTCAACGTCATAGTATCTATCACTCTCACTGGTCCCAGACCAGTCCTGCACTGACACGAAGTAAGTCTTGAAGTATGTACCACTCGTCCCAGAATAGTCTCAATCGACCCAAAGTCAGCGTCATGGTAGGTACAACTCTTACCATTTGTCCCAGACCAGTATCATTGATCTCGGATCAATGAAGGTCATCCTAGTGTAGAGAGTACGATAGATGCAGCGATGCGTCCATTAATACTACTATGGTCCCTAACTTTATTTCCCTGCTCATTGATCAGATGAGAGGTACTTCCCATGAGTCCCAGACTGCATGGTTAGGATGCCTCAACAAGAGAAATTAATAAATCTCATCCTCACAGGAGAACTAATCATCCTGCTACACAAATACCATGGAGAACACATCATCCAGGTCTCAGAGGAGAACTAATCATCCTGCTACATAATCATCATGGAGAACACATCATCCATAACTCAAAGTAGAACCAATCATCCTGCTACATAGTCGTCATGGAGAACACATCATCTAGACCTCACAGGGGAACCAATCATCCTGCTACATAGTTGTCATGGAGAACACATCATCTAGACCTCATAGGAGAATCAATCATCTTGCTACATAGTCGCCACGTGGTGTACATGTACACCACCAGGGGATGGTGAATCACCTTGTGGTCATATGTCGCTCCAAGAAGTACCTCGCACCCGCCCCCGGAGCTCCTAGATCTCAATGCATCATACAAGACCCTCATCAGAGGGTCTTTGAACAACACCAAGCTGTTCTTGAAAAGTCTAGAATTTGACTTTTCCTAGGGGCTTTGTCAGAATGTCTGTGACCTTTTCATCTGTACTGATATGTTGGAGCCTTATAACTCCCCGCTGCACCATATCTCGAATATAGTGATACATGATATCGATATGCTTGGAGCGATCATGAAATACAGGATTCTCTAACAAACGAATCCCACTCTGATTGTCACATAGAATCACGGTGGTATCCAATGTAAATCCAAACAGCTCATTAAAGAGCTTTTGCAACCAGACTGCCTCACAGGAGGCCATGCTAGTAGCAATATGTTCTGCTTCGGTAGTGCTCAAAGCCACCGACTTTTGCTTCCTGCTCATCTAGGATATCGAAGAAGATCCCAAGGAGAATCAGCACCTGAAAGTGCTTTTACGGTTCTCCACATTTTCTGCCCAATCAGCATCAGTATATCCAAGTAGTCTCACATCTCCAGCAGTGTATCTTAACCCATAAGTAATTGTGCCAGGAAGATATCTTAACAGATTCTTGGCACCAATCCAACGTATGTGGTGAGGTTCAACCATATGTTGACTCAATGTGTTGACTGCAAAGCATATGTCTCGATGGGAGTTCACTAAGAACATTAATGCTCCGATGAGTTGCCGATACTCGGTAGCATTTCTTGAAAGAGGTCTAGCAGCACTACCGCTTAACTTCTTGAAGTCAAGCTCCATCTGGGTAGTTACAGGCTTGCAGTCTACCATAACAAATCTTTCCAATATCTTCGCCACATATTTTCCTTGAGATAGGAAAATTTCCCCTCGCTTCTGCCAAACTTCAAGTCCCACGAAATAGTGCATTAGTCCTATGTCCTTCATTTCAAATTTAGAAGCCAACTCACTCTTACATTTGTGAATGAGAGGGTCTGCACCTGTTAGAAAGAGGTCATCCACATATAACACCAGTATGAGAGGTTTGTCATCTTCAACCTGAAAGTAAAGGTTAGGATCAGCTTTAGTCCTAATGAGTCCCAACTTCATCAAGTAGCTATCGATCCTCTCATAGCATGCTCGGGGTGCTTACTTCAGCCCATAGAGAGCCTTCTTCAACCTACATACATGAGATTTTCAGTCATAAATCTCAAATCCATTGGGTTGCTCCACGTAGACCTCTTCTTTGATCGAACCATGCAAGAACGCGGTCGTGACATCCATCTAATGTAGATTCCATCCTTGTGAAGCCGCAAGGGCTATGATCGAGTGGATGGTCGCATATCTAGAAACAGGTGCAAATATCTCATCATAGTCTATACTTTCCTTTTGGGAGAAGCCATGAGAAACAAAATGAGCCTTATACTTTTCTGTACTTTCATTTGTCGCATGCTTTACCTTGTAAAGCCATTTAGAAGTGACAACTTTCTCGTCCGGGGGTCTGCGAACTACTTCCCAGACATCATTCATCATAATAAACTCATGTTCTTCGGTCATAGGATCCTTCCATATTTGATGCTTGACGACATCTGAGAAAGATGAAGGCTCATTTTGTATGATTGTGCTCATGATGGTCAGGTATCCTTGATACCTATTATGTTTCTTACTTTCATGGAAGGTTCCTTAGGGTGCAGCATGTCCTTCAACCTCATCAAGTACCCCCTTAAGCCATGAAGGCCTCTTCCTAGAAGAGGAAGGCTCAGGTGGATAAATAGGATCCATGGGTTCCTCCACATCAGGAATTGTTACATTATCTACCCATAGAAACTTCGGAAGTCTCTAGACAGCTTCCACAATCGTACGGTTCTTCCTTTCCGCCACACCGTTCTGCTTAGGAGTATGTGGAGTAGTAGTCTCCCTCTTAATGCTAGGCTTAGGGATGCTTGAGTGAACCAACTATAATATATCGGAGGTCTTGCTTTGGCTTGAGGGGAATGGGCCCCTTTTGCGCTTTCCTTCAATACATACACCTTCTTTCTCTACTCGGGTAGAGATTTATAATGAAGGTGGGAAAACCTCCGATGCCAAAGATCGGACGGAAGAGATGTGTCGTAAGACATGACACTTAGCGGACTTCCATCGACCTAATATAATGAATCAACACGAAACCCAAGAGTAAAGGCATATTGACTAATGAAGTTTAATTCATCCCCATTATTCAAGGAAAATCATAAGATCTGTAAGAGGTAGAGCTTTCACTCCTGTGAGATACTTTTGGGTTATAAGTTGTTAACCTCTTTCCTTAGGTCTAAAAAATACCAACTCTTAACCAAACAAAAATAATTTTAATGCATACTCTAGACCACACAAAAAAAAAAACATAAATATTTTTAACGATAATTAAATTTTTCCACATAAATACTTTTAACAATAATTAAATTATGTCTATAGAAATATATCGATCAACGATTAGCTTGGTGGTGAGGAATTATATCCCATCAAGATGAAGTTTCGGATTTGATTAGGCAACCAAAAAAACAATTAAATTCAAGTCTACTAAGACATTAAATTTGATAATATAATTTTATAAGCTTGGTGGTGAGGAATTATATCCCATCAAGATGAAGTTTCGGATTTGATTAGGCAACCAAAAAAACAATTAAATTCAAGTCTACTTAGACATTAAATTTGATAATATAATTTTATTAACAAATTATTAATTATAAAAATGTATTTGCAAAAATATAAATAAATGAAGTTTTGTTGAATTATTCTCCGGCAAACTCATTCTGCAGGAATAATTGGGCAAACGTATCCTTCATTGTGAAGGAATCATTTAGACAAACGAATTGCTTCAAACAAAACGGATGATAGAGTCTTACATATAATATCGCCAGCACCCTGACGTTATCTATGTTTTTTTATTTCACGGACAAGATTTAGGAAAAGATATTAAACCATGAGTTATGCTCGGGAGAAAAAGAAAGAGAAAGCTGCAACACGGACCAAGAAAAAGTAGACCAACAAATCTAATTGTATTTTACTTTATTCTATACTCTCGTTTTCTATTATATCACGGCACAATGAATTATTTGCTTTATGTTTTTGGGTAGTTGGTAAAGTATCCTTATTTTTGAATATGTAAGATAGGTATCGATTTTCTTTTATTCCGAGACTTCATCCCAAAAAAATATTCGCTGAAGATTGCTATATAATTATTATAATAATGATTAAGGTATAATTTGGTTAGCTACAATTTAGTAATATGATATGTTTATTTAATGTATCTTTTATTTAAAAAGGATGGGTACTTATGTTTCATGAGTTTATGGAATTATTATTAATTATTATTATTAGAAGTCTTATTTTTTATTTCAAAAGAAAAAGGAACTAATTAGTGAAAGGTGAAATATCAATATGAGTTACGGGTAAGTATTAATATTTTAAAATTGATAAGTTATTAATCTAAGTGTTGACAAGGTACTAGTTTAAGTGTGGAGGATGGTGTGTTTAAGAATGATTATTATGATTAATGACATTGATATCCATTTGAAAATAAGGGGAAGTGAAAGGAAATTAATGTATCACTCAAATTTATAAGGTATTAATATAAGTACATGAGAGTGTTGACATATGTGCTATTCTTTTTCATAAATGGGCAAGTAACAATTTAAGCACTCAGAGTGAGGGGAATATAACATTTTATCATAGGAATCAAGGGAAGAGCAAGAAAATTCAATCAACATTCCAAGGTACGATTGTAAGCATGGGACTAGAGTGCTAGTAAGGTATCAACTTCTTCACATACATTGGTGAAGTACTGACCTAAGAGTGGGAAGTTGAGGGGAATATCGTCTTCCAACCCAGGTACTAAGAGAAGGGAAAGTAAATCCATTAAGCACTAACAAGGTATTGGAGCATGAGAAAGTGTTAATATGTTAAGTGACTTATTTACATACTCTAGTAACATACTAACCTAAGAGTGAGAGGTTGAGGGGGATAATGCATTCCATAATAAGAATGCAAGGAAGAGCAACACTTAAACCTATTGGGTGTTGATATGATGCCAACTTTCTTGCTTACAATAAAAAAGTATCAATATAAGCATAAGGAACTTTTGGGAAGGTAACAACATTCTCAATTAAATTGGTAGAGAAACAACTTTAACACATGAGAGTGTCAATAAGGTATTATCAATCTCAACATTGACAAAGTGCTGTAATAAACATAAAAAAGCATTGGTAAGGCTCCAACTTCCATTTTCTAAGGTATAAACTTAAAGGCATGGTCAAGGTATAAGCTTAGAGGCATGTGAGGAAATCCCCTTACCATAGTGAAAATATAATCCCAACATTGACAAAGTGCTGTAATAAACATAAAGGAGCATGGGTAAGACTCCAACTTCCATTTTGTAAGGTATAAACTTAAAGGCATGGTGAAGGTATAAGGTTAGAGGCATGTGAGCAGGGTCATTCCGATCAAGAGAGAGTAAGGAAATCCCTTTAGCATAGTGAAAATATAATCCCAACATTGACAAAGCGCTGTAATAAACATAAAGGAGCATTGGTAAGACTCCAACTTCCATTTTCTAAGGTATAAACTTAAAGGCATGGTCAAGGTATAAGGTTAGATGCATGTGAGGAGGGTCATTCCGATCGAGAGAGTAAGGAAATCCCCTTAGCATACAGTGAAAATATAAGAATAAGAAAGCTCTAAGATGGAAAAAGGATGCGATTAATAAATAAAGTTCAATCACTTAAATTAAAAGTAAATTAACAAGGTATGGAGTTAATCGTGAAAGGATGAACTGAACACTATGTTCCCAAAAGAACGAAGTGCAAACTTATTAGCACAAGAATCATAAGAATATCAATGTGCTTAGATTAACAAAACTGACCAGATGCATGGTGATCTTTCCCATGTGAGTCTAAATTCAATATCCTTCCTCGATCTCTTTTGTGCAATGGCAGATAGTTACTTCTTGAACACTTCATCGTCAACTTTATTCCCTTGCCAGGTAGGTTTTATGATAAGCACTTCATTAGAATCTACTTAATAAATAACAGATGAGGTTCGCATCGGGTTATCTTGAACAGGTAGGAGACACTACTACCCACCGACTGCCCTTGTCGCGTATTCGATCGAACCCAATTCATACATTTGTTCAAACTAAATATGTGTGCTTAAACCTTTTACGATTCCACACTGCAAAGAATTCACAAATACGATTACAGACGTTTCCTATATATAGTCCTCCTTGGATCCTTGTGAAAGACACAGACGCTCGTATTAGGAGGAGTTAATTAGCTTGGCCGCAAGAGAGATTGTTATGGCACAAGCGGAGCTGGTGGGTTGCCCGAATTGCAGAGCTGAGGTATGGCTCCATCCCCAAGTTGCTGGTTTTCGCTGTCAATACTGCGGTGTTTATGTCGGGATTCGCCAACCAGAACCGCGCTGGCGGCCGAATCCCGTCAGGAAACTGCCAGGTGCTCCAAATTTTAACAAACCCAGACATGAGCCGATTATTGTTAGTCCCGTTCATGTGGTTCGAGTCTCCAGTAAGAAAAGAGCCGTTCTGTGTGGGATTTGTTACAAAAATACGCCATACGAGCTGAAAGGCTGCATCAACGATGTGAACTGTATGAAATATCTGCTCACTACTAAATTCAACTTCCCGGAAGACTCTATAGTTACTGTCACAGGTATTTAGTTATTAACTGTTTCGATTATCATAAATGATTTCAATTCGTCTAATTTCCAGATGTCTCATATATCAATTTCATACCCACCTGTTATTGTTATCTGGTGTTCATTACCTGAGCTGTGTAGTTTGAATTTTTGCAGAGGAAGAAAATGATTCCAAATGAATCCCTACAAAACGAAACATCCAGAGGTGGATGAGTTGGCTGGTGAAGGATTGTCAACCTGGGGATTCTCTGGTGTTTCATTATTCTGGGCATGGTTCTCAGCAAAAAGATTACACTGGCCACGAAGTTGATGGCTACGACGAAACGCTGTTGCCTCTTGACTTTGAGACGGCGGGGATGATTGTGGACAATGAGATCAACGATACGCTGGTAAAACCCCTTCCTCCTGGGGCTCGACTGCATGCAATCGTCGATGCTTGCCATAGTGGCACTGTTCTAGATTTGCCCTACGTCTGCGTCTTCAACCCCAGGTCAGTACTTCTAAGATTCAATCCATGTCTGGTTCTCAACTTTTCTTTAGCAGTATATCCATCTGTTTTGTAAAATTAATTGTTATTGTTTTACTACGCTGACAAATTAGCGGAGGAAAATGTGCGTGGGAGGACCATACACCTCAAAATGGTATGCGCAAAGGAACAATGGGAGGTGAAGCGATATCTTTTAGTGGATGTGATGATGACCAGACCTCTGCAGATACCAAGGTAAGATTATCTTTACGAGGTTAGAATGTTTTTGATAATGAAATATTTTGGAAATATGGCAGATAGGAATAAAATTAATTATTGGTATATTGGGAGAAAAGTGAGTGATGAAGCTTCCATGCCTAACAAATATACGTTTAAAAAATGAATTATTATTATTATATACTTCTTTAAAATATTCCTATATATAAAATCGGTGTGATTCTTTATAATTATTGATGGCCAGTAAAACAAAAACTTTAAGATTACGCAGTCAATTTTCTAATAGAAATGTTGTGAACAGGCGCTTTCAAAGATTACATCAACGGGAGCCATGACTTACAGTTTTATAAAGGCAATTGAGAAAGGAGAAGGGAACACTTATGGGAGTTTGTTAAGTTCTATGACTGATACTGTTCGTGAAGCACGCCATAAGCAAGCAAAAGCGAAAGATAAGGTTATCGAAGGAGCGGGCTATAAACAAGGCAAAGTTCAGGCCAGAAAACCTCCTGATCTTACAAATATGCTTGTCCAAGGTGGCAGCTACAAACCAGGAAAATTCCAGGTATTACAATGAGATAGGAGTGTTTTATAAAATAGACTTTAAAAATTAGTAGGTTAAAATATATTTTAATTTCTTTTAGTCACTTTCAAAATTAAATTTATTACTATTTTTATCATATAATTTTCTTTTTATTTGCAGGAGCCACAGTTATCGTCGTCTTATCCATTTGATGTCAGTGAGACGCCATTTTATTTGTGATGGAGGCTGCCAGCAGTCGTGGAATTTGATCGCACGTATTTACTCGTAATATATTTTATTGACTGGTCAACTATTAAGTGCTGTATTTACTCGTAATATATTTTATTGACTGGTGAACCATTAAGTGCTGTAACATTTGTTTTTATGGAAATAAATTAAGTTGTTTCTGATGAGATGTAATGTCAAAATTTTATGAATGAATATAATGCTTTTTTCATTTGGGAAAAAATTAAGTTCATGTTATTTAAAGTTATATGTAAGTTATATGTGTATATTTGATGGCAAGTATGATTGTAATTAAGTTAATCTGGTTGTAATATTTGTAATTCACATTATAATATTTGTTTTTATTTAAATAAAATAAGTTTATGTTGTTTATATTTAAATAAATTAAGTTATTTTATTGTGTTTGTTTTATTAAAAATTCAAATTTTATCTAGCTTTTATGTGCTTATTATTCCAGAGAGGATGGGTAATGTGGAGGATAGCCTTTAATCAACTCTAAAGTTTTTGAGATGAAATTTTTTTCTAGGGAAGTTTTTTTTGGTTTACATTAGTGGAAGAAATCTATTTATTTTTATTGAAATGGTAACATTTGGTAATGAATCCAAATTCCAATTCTCAATGAAAAATATTAACCATATAAATCAATCCCAAAAATAACAACATAAAATACATAAGTGTGTATATTTATAGAATTATGGGAGTAAGATTCAAAATGTTGATAGGTTAGTGTTCTTACACTTTGGTAAAAGAGATAAAAGGTATTAATAAATAATATTATATTAAATTTGTACATTAAAAATGTATTTTATTTAAATTAAGAAAGACTATTTAGTTTTCAAAATTATTTATGATGTATGAAGGATTGTTAATAACGGGTTGTCTTTTTTAATATAAAAAGAATAATTTACCATATTTAAAATATTTATTTATCATGAAATTTTGATAATTTTATATGTCGTATCGTATTTATTTTTTAATTTATATATAGAAAAATATAAAAAAATCATTTTAGAAATGATGGAAATTATAAATAAACACGGTAATTTTTCTTAGAGTCCTAGATATTTGTGCTTATTGTTTGAAACAAATTTATTTTAAACTTATTTTGATCGTATAGTTTCAATATTAATAGTGTTTTTTCTCTTCGAACATATTTTAACTATTAAATATCGAGTGACATATCGATCCCTATTAAGCTTAAAAACAAAGGTTAAATAATCAAATTTTAAAGTTAAATAATGGATCACAAATTTTGAATGGTAAGACTAAATATTAATTTATTTATTTTTGCAAAATTTATTAAAATGATATTGTAAAATGATGTGAGACTTTTTCCTTTTTTTTCATCTTTATTCTTTTTAATTTAGTTTATTGATTTAGTCTTTACTAATATTATTTGGATTTCATCATTTAGATTAGTGAAGTAGACCATAGTCTAAATGATTTTATCATGCCTTTTATTTAGTGGGGGAAATCATGTAGTGGGGGAATTCATGTGAGTAAGAAAGGAATGGAAACATTAAATTCATAGTCCTGACTATAGTTATATATACATCACACCGTTTCAACCATAGGATAAGGATATTTGTTAATGATATAGGTTTTAATATTGTTGGACACATAATGCTTTTGTATTTTTGTGTCATTGTCAATCATTTGAAATATGAATAGATAGGTGAATATGAAAGGTCAATCAACTTTTTGAAGGATGATATTAAGAGTCATCTTAGTGTATTAAATATGTATTTACATTATTGGAATATCATTCAAGTTTTGAGTTACATATCTATCTAACATGACATCAAACATCTGTTTATTTTGATTAGACCAACACTCTCACTTAGAATTACCTCTCTACCTATCTAACATTCTCCACCCAACAACTATATTTGACATGGTGTTCAATTCCCATGATGTTCAAGCTTCAAGGAATTAGTGAGGTGGAGGTTCGAGCTTGATGGAGTAAAGAATCCTCTTGACGTGTTGAGTGGATGTGACCCTCCTCAAAGATTTAAATAGTGTGTTTACATTAATTTCACTCCTTATATCTAATATGTGTTTTCTCTTGAACACATCATGTCTCTTATAATAATCGTCCAAATCACTCCTCCAATGCTATACTAGTACCGACGTCTATCATTTCTCTTTAGTTTTGAGGAATTTTCAATTATATTAGGTTGACAACTCTCCACTTCCAACAATGGTAGGTTGCAAAGTTCAAGCATAAAAAAACAAAACTTAACATTTAAATGGGTTCCCATTAACCCTAGATGGATATATTTATTATTGGGATGTGATTATAACTTGGTCACAAATTATGACAAAACTATTATAATTTTGGTTAAATATTCATATGAAGTGAATACTATTCTTTTAAAGGAAGAGACCTACTAGTTTCCTAGACATTCAAGTTATTTATCCATTTTGTTATTTAAATTATTTACGAGATTGTCTATTGACCTTTGTCATAATTTCAACAAACTTGACAACAAAATTTGAGTAGTGGTAGTCCAACCAAGGAGAAAATATGTCAAGTATTGGAATTTATATACATTCAAGTTCCAGCCACAATGGTTCATAATGATCACCTAATATGTTAAGTTAGTTTCTTCCTCTCTTAGTTCATTCTTGTTTGAGTAGTGGTATTCAAACTAAGGAGAAAATATGTCAAGTACTGGGAGTTATAGATATTCAAAATCTATTCATGATGGTTCATAATGATCACCTAATAGGCGAAGTTAGTTTCTTCCTCTCTTAGGTCATTCTTGGATTCAAACAAAATATCCAATGTTTCAAATCCTTGACTACAGTGTTCTTAACATTGCAATTGGGTAATGCCTCTAGCAAAGCTTCATGATGCATTTATACAAGCTTAGGTTCAGTTGTAACTAGAAACTACCATGTTTATTGATGGAAATTTAAAGGAATTTGTTCACCCTTTGAAAGAACATCACTTATAAATGGCATCCAACATTTTTATGCTTCAGAATGATTTGTAATGACACTTTTACCAGGTGAGAAATGTAGGTTGCATATAATGCACTTGGTAGAATAAAATGATTCTAAAATATACTAAGATAACTACCAAAAATACCACTGCTATGGAGCACCTAGAGATTGCGAGAAACAAGACAACCACTGCATTATTTCATCTCCAATGTTGATGTGTGTTGACTGGTAGGGAGAAGTACAAAGAGTTGTCTAGACATAATGTACAATGATGTTTACCATATCAAATTATTACAATTCACATGAATATAATACACAAATTATTTATAAACAAATATACACATTAGTATTAACAAAAAAATACATGAACATATCACATTGAATGTTCAAAATTGCCTCTAGTGCTCATTTTAGTATGTAAAAAAAAAAATATTCAATACACAATAGTAAGTGATCTATTTATGTTTATGATATCCTCTATTTTAAAATGAAAAGAATGGGTGGATTTGTACAAATTATATGTGAACCTATGTGCCAGAAAACATAATGGAATGAAGTAGTCCATAATGTGTGTCATATGAAAAAAAAGAAAAGATGGAAATGGTGTTTCTTAATGATATGATGACAAATGCATGTAGTTTTATGTATGCATAGGCATGTGTTAACTCAATATGCACCAATTTGTGTTACCAATATGAGCATTCAAGAATAAAAAATCATCTAAGACATTTGATTACCTAAAATATTTTAGTTATAGGAAAGCGTTGTTAAAATATGTCCTAAAATCTAGCCATTAAAAATGGCTAAGGTTGTCTCGAGTGGAAAGAGGGGGAGGGAATAGATTTTCATTAATCCCGAAGGAATCATTGAATTTAGTTATTCTTTGGGGCTAGGCCAGAAGACCAACAACCAAGCTGAAGCTTATGGAATTCTCTTGGGACTAATCCTGGCACAAAGAAATGGGATAAAAAAGATTCAGGTGTTACAAGACTCCATAATCATTATAAGGCATATGATTAACTCTTCAAAGGCTAAGATCTCTAACCTGAATCAAATCATTATGAGAGCCCAGAACTTTCTCGTTGCTTTCGATTCGGTGACCTTTTATCATGTTTTGATGGGAAATAATCTTGATGATGATAGACAAGCCAATAAGGCAAGCCATATGGAGGAGGGAAAATGTGTAATAAATGATGTCGTGAGCATGAAAAAATTCCTTAAGAAAATGAAGAGAGACATTTGTAGGCGAGAAATAAAGTCTCAAAGGATAGCTATGGAAGTGAAAAAGTTGCATCTAACATACCATAATGATATGAAGCCCCCCCCTTATCCCCTAGATCTCTCTTGGCATCTTCCTCCCCCCACCTCCCCCTTCCTATTCTTACCCCCATCCATCCCACCTCCCTTCACCTTCCTCCCATTCCCTCTCCCCTTCCACATTTCCCTCCCCTTCCCCCTTCCCTATGGCCCCTCCCCTTTCTAACCACCACCTCTACGTTATAACCACCACCCAGGGTTCCTCCTCCCCCTGTCGCATCACCCTCTACAAGCTCTTGCTAGCCATGCGTACTTGTGGCAAGTCGGACATCCAAACTCTCTTGAAACATGGCATCCTATGGAAATTGTGTACCACACTTGTTTCAAGATTAAATCACGACATGCGACATCACCATCTTGCCCCGGTTCTTGGAAAATTGGGCGGCGAATCACCTCCAGCATCTACAAGGATTTGATTTTTACAGCGAAATATTTAATTCAAGACTTGATTGAAGTCAAGCTCACTCATGGGAGAATTGTGGGGATGCCTGATAGAGATCAGGAGATTGGTGGGAACTTAATGGAGGAGGGTGGAATTATGATGGAGTACTCATGGGATCTTGATTACAATAATCTCCTCGATCTTCTCTGCATCACTTTGTGGTCAGGCAACAGGAATAAAGTGTAAACTGGTATTTGGATTTTGTATGTTTTAAGGTTTGAGAGTGGGGCAATGACCTCTGCGAAAGCCTGGTGGCTAGAGCCTAGGTTGATGTGTATCAATTTCACTGTCACAAAGGCTGGGAATTATGTTGTGAAGAGTCGAAATGAGGGTCAGAAGGTCTGTCTATCTGAGGTTTGAAAGGAAATAAAGAAATTTTGAGTATAATTGAAGGTCGGAGATGTTGGGCTTCAGTTTGTCTGAGCGTTTTCAGTAAGAATGGATTTGGAATACCGAGTGGGTTCATAACTCTCTCCGGAAGAGGAAGGAGAATTGGAGTAGGCATGAGGTTGGGTGGTGTATACTCGCCAAGGATCAGGGCAGTCTGTTGTGGGCGAGAGAGGGTGCCTAGCTATGGAAGATCATGAGAAAAAGTGCCAATTTATGGAGCTTGATAAAAAGTGAGGTTTCGGAAGCCAACATGTAGGGTATTGAAGATAGTTCTTGGTCGGGCACGTGGGAAAGCCACAGGCCGAGATCTGGTGGGCTGAGGGCCTGTTCCTTGATGCACGGTGACAGATATAGACCCGCATATCTCACCTATGTTCATGATCATTGGGACCTGTGGGAAGCACTATCAGAACTCCAACACAACATGCCTCAGCAAATGCATGAGAACATTACCATGCAGGAAAGGGAAATTGAGAAACAAGAACGCATTAGGCAACTTGAGGACAAACTGGATGCACTGTGCCATCATCTTGAAAAATTGAATATCAAGGTGGAAGCCATGGAGGGAGGTATGAAGGCAAACATGGAGGGTGTGACAAACTAGGAGAATTCCAAAGACTCAAAAGATGCCTCCCCAGGCCTGCATCTAAACAACCCAACTCTTATGGATATCTGACCACCTTTGTATTGGTTTTGTTTTTGTTTTATCAAAATGATGAACTGTAAATGTATATACCTCTTATTTAATTTATGTCAAAGTTATAGTTGTAGATATCCCAGAATGGGAAATTTTTTGTAAGAAGAACAGCCATATCTACTGCAATAGTCTAGATGGACCAAGAATTTTTATCAACTTGTTGAAGCATGGATCAATTAATGTAAAGAACCGATTTTGTTGCGAATGGGCATGAATTTTTTAATATAAAATATAGTCATTCCAGTTTAAAAAAAATGGCTAAGGTTGTAGAAGAATTTTTTAAAATTTGACTAATATTATAAGACTAAAAACCTCCTGGAAAATATCCACTACAAAGTGCTTTCCTTGTAGTGAAATAGAATGGTTTAGTAATTTATTCATTTCTTTGGTGAAGTTTCCAAAGATTAATAATTAGGGGTGTGTTGAAAAGTGTGCAACAAGAAATGCTTGTTGAGAGTGCAACAAGATGATGGAGCTTAGTGAAAAGATTCGCCTTCACTAAGTGGGCCCGCAGGCTATTTTTGGCGCAAGTCTATTTTTAGACTATGTCTATTTTTAGACATATGGATCATGTCTATGGATGATTGATCAAGTTGGGAAAAATAGATGGACTTCTATTTTTGATGAAAGTGTGAGTGATCACAGTGTGAGTGATTACAGTGTGAGTGATCACAGTGTGAGTGATCAAAGTCAAAAATAGAAAAGTCAAATATTATTATCTCACAATAATATTTGGACTATAAACTTAATCTTATTCTCTTGGAGCACTTCAGTTTGAGCTACGGAAGTGGCACATGCAGCTGTCAGAAGGAAATTCGTTTTTCTTATGAGTCAGTTGAGTTGTTGCATGCATGACTTCAGTTAGAACTCAAGTGAGTTGAGTTTAGTGGACTGGAGGTACAGTTGATGGAGTTGTGTTCAGTTTAGCTTTGTTAAACTGGTTGTATTTAGTCTAACTGATCAATAGACTAAAGATGAGTTGGGTGAATTAGTTATTAATTAATTCACAAGTTATTAACTCATAATGCAACTATAGAATACATCAGTTAACTCAGTTGCATGTCAGTGCATGTTCAGTTCAGCAGGGACAGGTGTTAGAGGATCAGATTGCTATCAGTTGTGACTATAGCTGTGCATGATGATTTGCACAATCAAAGGATTGAGTATGCCAATGAGTTTGCTCACGTATCTTCATGATATTATAGCTGTTGCTCACGTCCAACATAGTGTGGGTGACTATTTTGCAGTGTAAAATCGAGTTTGGGAAGCTATTCTCATGAGTTCTTGAGCAGCTATTGAGCAGTGGAGGCAGGCAAGCAATGGAAGAGATTTGGAGATCAGATCTGAGCTGTATTGTGTGTAACAGAGGTGGAGATACTTGTGAGAAGTATTATGCTATGTAATGTTACATGATTCAATCAATATAATATACAGATAGTGTGGGGTTTTTAGCGAGATGCTTTCCTCGGGATACATACTGTGTTTATGAGTTTGATTGATGCTTCTATGTGTGCCTGTGAATGTTTCTGCTTCTGTAAATTGATGATCAACGTAGAGGAGATTATGTATTATACATGTTCCGCTTATAATTGTATGATCAGGATAATCTCTATGAATGTGTGTTAAATTATTCAAAATTTCTACATGGTATCAGAGCAAGATAATTGTAGAAAAATTTTCTACATGGTATCGGAGCTGCTTGATTTGTAGAAGAGATTTTTACAGGATATCAAGCGAGGATTGATCATCAGATCTACTATTCAGGAAGTGTTTACATTCTATTTCTTCAGGCAGAGTCTGTAATCGGGCCAGGTAGCCTCTGGATTCATCCTTCCTTTGGAAGGTGAGATATCTGGTGAATGCCCATACAGTCGATCTCTGTACAAGAAATACTTTGTTCTCACGAATTCTAGATCGGAAGCGGTTGAGTTTTTGTGCTGGTGGAATTCGAATTTAATTCCAAAGCAAGAGATAAAACTCAGAAACATTCAGTGTGAGAATGGAGACAGTATGCCCAGGTAACTCACGAAGTTCATCCAATGCCGGGATGAGCTGGGAAGTGTGGGGGTGATTGTCGGATGAGGATGGTGAGTCTAGGACTCCTTGACCTTCCTAAGAGTTGGCATAGCTACCAGGACTCGGTGAATGGAAGGGAGAAACTGCCAAATTGGGAATGACCATGGTCGGATTTGATGCAGGAGGAGATTAGACGGAGCACCAGAGACGGTTCTTCATCCATGCAGGATGAGGAGAACTGTGCCTTAGCGAGTAAGGCGAAGAAGGGGAAGGAGAAGGTTTCTCTTTCCGAATCTTGTTCTTCCAGTGATGGGAAGAAGGTTGACAAGTCGAAGGTGAGATGCTTTCGTTGTCATGAGATTGGTTCACGGGTCAGGAACCTGTATGCTCTTGAGGTTCAAGATGCATGCAAAGCCTTGAGCAGCAAGGCAACTGATGGAGACTTGGTGGTTGAGAGGGAGCGTATATTACCTCTCAACATGCAGAGCCAGAAGAAGTCTCAGACGATTGTGGAGGAGCCACGATTGGTGCAGCAACTTCAGGAGGTTGTGGAGGAGCCACAACAGGGGAAGCTGTGTGGAGATGGAGTAGAGACATCTACTCATCCAGAGACCTCCAGTAGGGGGAAACTTCAAGCCAGGTGGGCTGAGGGATCGCATGCATCCATACCTCCAGGTAGGAGGTGGGGTGATGTGGATTGATTGTCCCAAGGAGGAGGGGTAGGATCCTTGAGGTACCCAACCTCTTGGATGAGACCTTGCTACGGGAGCCCCGATGTGTAGTAGCAGGAACTAACTGATTGGGCAGAGACAGATGCGGATGGAGCGGCAAAGAGAGCGACAGTGCAGGGAATCCCAGGACAGCGCATAGCTAGCAGGCTGTAGCAATGCGAGAGGCACAAGTGTTTTGCACAGTGCTAGGTGGCACAGAGAGGTGTGCAATGGTGCGAGATGCATGGAGATGTTGCAGTAGCGCAGATGTCAGAGAGGGAGCACTTGTCAGCAGCAGGTAGAGCTTCAGCATCAGAGGATGTTTCTATCCCAACAGGGAGGTCAGTTGGGAGGTGCAGTGCGGATGCAATGCTGGGAGATAGAACCAGCAGCAGCATGGATGCAGTCAGAGATCAAAGTGACAGAGGCTAGAGCAGTCAGATACTGAAGAGCACAGAGATGCAGAGTTTCAGTTGACAGAGGCAATAGCAGTCAGAGACTTTGATGACAGAGCAAGTGGACCGGCCAAATGTGTTGCATGGAGAACATTCCAGAGTTACAGGATCGGGTTTGAGAGGAAGCCTTTCTTGTTGAGAGGGAGTGTTGAAAAGTGTGCAACAAGAAATGCTTGTTGAGAGTGCAACAAGATGATGGAGCTTAGTGAAAAGATTCGCCTTCACTAAGTGGGCCCGCAGGCTATTTTTGGCGCAAGTCTATTTTTAGACTATGTCTATTTTTAGACATATGGATCATGTCTATGGATGATTGATCAAGTTGGGAAAAATAGATGGACTTCTATTTTTGATGAAAGTGTGAGTGATCACAGTGTGAGTGATTACAGTGTGAGTGATCACAGTGTGAGTGATCAAAGTCAAAAATAGAAAAGTCAAATATTATTATCTCACAATAATATTTGGACTATAAACTTAATCTTATTCTCTTGGAGCACTTCAGTTTGAGCTACGGAAGTGGCACATGCAGCTGTCAGAAGGAAATTCGTTTTTCTTATGAGTTAGTTGAGTTGTTGCATGCATGACTTCAGTTAGAACTCAAGTGAGTTGCGTTTAGTGGACTGGAGGTACAGTTGATGGAGTTGTGTTCAGTTTAGCTTTGTTAAACTGGTTGTATTTAGTCTAACTGATCAATAGACTAAAGATGAGTTGGGTGAATTAGTTATTAATTAATTCACAAGTTATTAACTCATAATGCAACTATAGAATACATCAGTTAACTCAGTTGCATGTCAGTGCATGTTCAGTTCAGCAGGGACAGGTGTTAGAGGATCAGATTGCTATCAGTTGTGACTATAGCTGTGCATGATGATTTGCACAATCAAAGGATTGAGTATGCCAATGAGTTTGCTCACGTATCTTCATGATATTATAGCTGTTGCTCACGTCCAACATAGTGTGGGTGACTATTTTGCAGTGTAAAATCGAGTTTGGGAAGCTATTCTCATGAGTTCTTGAGCAGGTATTGAGCAGTGGAGGCAGGCAGGCAGTGGAAGAGATTTGGAGATCAGATCTGAGCTGTATTGTGTGTAACAGAGGTGGAGATACTTGTGAGAAGTATTATGCTATGTAATGTTACATGATTCAATCAATATAATATACAGATAGTGTGGGGTTTTTAGCGAGATGCTTTCCCCGGGATACATACTGTGTTTATGAGTTTGATTGATGCTTCTATGTGTGCCTGTGAATGTTTCTGCTTCTGTAAATTGATGATCAACATAGAAGAGATTATGTATTATACATGTTCCGCTTATAATTGTATGATCAGGATAATCTCTATGAATGTGTGTTAAATTATTCAAAATTTCTACATGGTATCAGAGCAAGATAATTGTAGAAAAATTTTCTACATGGTATCGGAGCTGCTTGATTTGTAGAAGAGATTTTTACAGGATATCAAGCGAGGATTGATCATCAGATCTACTATTCAGGAAGTGTTTACATTCTATTTCTTCAGGCAGAGTCTGTAATCGGGCCAGGTAGCCTCTGGATTCCTCCTTCCTTTGGAAGGTGAGATATCTGGTGAATGCCCATACAGTCGATCTCTGTACAAGAAATACTTTGTTCTCACGAATTCTAGATCAGAAGCGGTTGAGTTTTTGTGCTGGTGGAATTCGAATTTAATTCCAAAGCAAGAAATAAAACTCAGAAACATTCAGTGTGAGAATGGAGACAGTATGCCCAGGTAACTCACGAAGTTCATCCAATGCCGGGATGAACTGGGAAGTGTGGGGGTGATTTTCGGATGAGGATGGTGAGTCTAGGACTCCTTGACCTTCCTAAGAGTTGGCATAGCTACCAGGACTCGGTGAATGGAAGGGAGAAACTGCCAAATTGGGAATGACCATGGTCGGATTTGATGCAGGAGGAGATTAGACGGAGCACCAGAGACGGTTCTTCATCCATGCAGGATGAGGAGAACTGTGCCTTAGCGAGTAAGGCGAAGAAGGGGAAGGAGAAGGTTTCTCTTTCCGAATCTTGTTCTTCCAGTGATGGGAAGAAGGTTGACAAGTCGAAGGTGAGATGCTTTCGTTGTCATGAGATTGGTTCACGGGTCAGGCACCTGTATGCTCTTGAGGTTCAAGATGCATGCAAAGCCTTGAGCAGCAAGGCAACTGATGGAGACTTGGTGGTTGAGAGGGAGCGTATATTACCTCTCAACATGCAGAGCCAGAAGAAGTCTCAGACGATTGTGGAGGAGCCACGATTGGTGCAGCAACTTCAGGAGGTTGTGGAGGAGCCACAACAGGGGAAGCTGTGTGGAGATGGAGTAGAGACATCTACTCATCCAGAGACCTCCAGTAGGGGGAAACTTCAAGCCAGGTGGGCTGAGGGATCGCATGCATCCATACCTCCAGGTAGGAGGTGGGGTGATGTGGATTGATTGTCCCAAGGAGGAGGGGCAGGATCCTTGAGGTACCCAACCTCTTGGATGAGACCTTGCTACGGGAGCCCCGATGTGTAGTAGCAGGAACTGACTGATTGGGCAGAGACAGATGCGGATGGAGCGGCAAAGAGAGCGACAGTGCAGGGAATCCCAGGACAGCGCATAGCTAGCAGGCTGTAGCAATGCGAGAGGCACAAGTGTTTTGCACAGTGCTAGGTGGCACAGAGAGGTGTGCAATGGTGCGAGATGCATGGAGATGTTGCAGTAGCGCAGATGTCAGAGAGGGAGCACTTGTCAGCAGCAGGTAGAGCTTCAGCATCAGAGGATGTTTCTATCCCAACAGGGAGGTCAGTTGGGAGGTGCAGTGCGGATGCAATGCTGGGAGATAGAACCAGCAGCAGCATGGATGCAGTCAGAGATCAAAGTGACAGAGGCTAGAGCAGTCAGATACTGAAGAGCACAGAGATGCAGAGTTTCAGTTGACAGAGGCAATAGCAGTCAGAGACTTTGATGACAGAGCAAGTGGACCGGCCAAATGTGTTGCATGGAGAACATTCCAGAGTTACAGGATCGGGTTTGAGAGGAAGCCTTTCTTGTTGAGAGGGAGTGTTGAAAAGTGTGCAACAAGAAATGCTTGTTGAGAGTGCAACAAGATGATGGAGCTTAGTGAAAAGAGTCGCCTTCACTAAGTGGGCCCACAGGCTATTTTTGGCGCAAGTCTATTTTTAGACTATGTCTATTTTTAGACATATGGATCATGTCTATGGATGATTGATCAAGTTGGGAAAAATAGATGGACTTCTATTTTTTATGAAAGTGTGAGTGATCACAGTGTGAGTGATTACAGTGTGAGTGATCACAGTGTGAGTGATCAAAGTCAAAAATAGAAAAGTCAAATATTATTATCTCACAATAATATTTGGACTATAAACTTAATCTTATTCTCTTGGAGCACTTCAGTTTGAGCTACAGAAGTGGCACATGCAGCTGTCAGAAGGAAATTCGTTTTTCTTATGAGTCAGTTGAGTTGTTGCATGCATGACTTCAGTTAGAACTCAAGTGAGTTGCGTTTAGTGGACTGGAGGTACAGTTGATGGAGTTGTGTTCAGTTTAGCTTTGTTAAACTGGTTGTATTTAGTCTAACTGATCAATAGACTAAAGATGAGTTGGGTGAATTAGTTATTAATTAATTCACAAGTTATTAACTCATAATGCAACTATAGAATACATCAGTTAACTCAGTTGCATGTCAGTGCATGTTCAGTTCAACAGGGACAGGTGTTAGAGGATCAGATTGCTATCAGTTGTGACTATAGCTGTGCATGATGATTTGCACAATCAAAGGATTGAGTATGCCAATGAGTTTGCTCACGTATCTTCATGATATTATAGCTGTTGCTCACGTCCAACATAGTGTGGGTGACTATTTTGCAGTGTAAAATCGAGTTTGGGAAGCTATTCTCATGAGTTCTTGAGCAGGTATTGAGCAGTGGAGGCAGGCAGGCAGTGGAAGAGATTTGGAGATCAGATCTGAGCTGTATTGTGTGTAACAGAGGTGGAGATACTTGTGAGAAGTATTATGCTATGTAATGTTACATGATTCAATCAATATAATATACAGATAGTGTGGGGTTTTTAGCGAGATGCTTTCCCCGGATACGTACTGTGTTTATGAGTTTGATTGATGCTTCTATGTGTGCCTGTGAATGTTTCTGCTTCTGTAAATTGATGATCAACGTAGAAGAGATTATGTATTATACATGTTCCGCTTATAATTGTATGATCAGGATAATCTCTATGAATGTGTGTTAAATTATTCAAAATTTCTACATGGTATCAGAGCAAGATAATTGTAGAAAAATTTTCTACAGGGTGAATGTGAATTGATTTTCATTTTCTTTATTGGTATATCTTATTTGGAGATTTATTCAAATTATGTGGCAAGTTACCAGCGCAATCTATTTGTTACCATATTTTGTGGGTAACAATGTTACCAATGAGAACTTTACCAAATATTCATTTTATGGATGTCATATAAAATCGATATTTTGATGTTTATTTATTAAAAGTGGTGATGCAAGGTCTACTTTTTTTCTTTATTGGAGGGTAAAAATTCCAAGATTTGTCAACTATCCCATTAAAAACCAAATAGCCTTATTACAAAAGGCATGAAAAGTCACGTTCAAATGTGAAGGTGGTGATGCAACATATATTTTTTTTTATGGTTAAAATTAGAATATTTTCCAAAGATGAAATTAAATACCAAACATCATGACTATGAAAGCAGGAAAAAAGATTGTAAGATAAAAATTTGGTGATGTAACATCACACATTTTATATGGTTGAAATTAAAAAAAAAAAATCAACCATAGCATTAAATAACAAATATCATGACTATTAAAACCCCTAAAAATCAACAGTTTCATTTTATCTATCTTCCTTCCTTTTCTTTAATTCTTGTTATTTAAATGTTTTTCCCTTTTATTTTATTTTGATTTACTTTTATATTTAAAATAACCGATTAATTAAACATTTTTCCCTTGAATATTTGCACCATATAAAATAAAAATATGAAGTTGACAATAAATTTACAAGTTTCATTACATAATTTTCATTTATTTATTAATTTTTTTAATAAATTACAATAAAAAAATTGAGAGAAACTTAGCCCGCGCTCTCTCTCTCTCTCATTAAGAAATTATTTTTTTTGGTCAAATCATGATCTTTGGTTATTTAAAATGCATTTTGGATTGCATTTATGGAATTAGGACCTTCGAAAACCCTTATGACACTTATATTATGGAGATTTCACAATTCAAACTAGTGATTCCGACAATTCTATGCCAATTTTTTTGCCAAAATCAACTCGGAAATATGCCCTAAAATGATCTAAATATATAAGAAGTAAACTACGAGAAACGAAAACTTCAAAATAAAATATAAAAGGTTAGGACTCTTTTTCACTCTCTTTCCACACACACACATTAAAATACTTTTAGAAAAATAAATACTTACAAAAAAAAAAATGCTTAAAATAATTTATAAAAAATTATAAAATTAAAATTAAAAATAAATAAGCAAAAATTATTTATAAAATTTATAAATAAATAATGAAAAAAACAATGAAAAATGTTGTTGTGGTAGGCAGGGAGCGGGGAAGGGAGATGCAATGTCAGGCATTTCCCCTCTGCCCACACAAGCAAACTGAAGCTACTACATAGCTAGAGCATGGGGTTGACCACATGAGTGGAAAGGAAATTCCCAACAATGCCCTCCCCGTGATGACACTATTTGTTTTAATTTACTTTTGTATTTATAAATAATATTTTATATTGTTTATCTATTTAATTTATAATTGTTATGTGTACATGTTAAAACTATTTTTTTCTTTCTCTATTTGTTTAATTAAATGTGTTATTTTTAATGTGTGTTTTTTTTAATTTTTAAATAATATATTATTGATGGTGCTACACCCACCAACATTAAGGGGGTATCCCCGATATGTGGTCCCAATTAGATCTCACACCATTTGGGATAGGAGACCCATTTGGAATATGGCCCGATTGTCAGTTATCTTAAAGATATTCCTTGGTTCTGACTGTCAGCAAGAGAGAGGAGTGCAAATGTGCTTTCAAAAAGAAAGGGGTGTGCCTAGTGAGTGTTCAGTCATATGTGTGTCAAAGTTCTTTCACTGCAGAGGGGACAAGAAGTGATCCTCTAAGAGGGATGTAGTAGTATCATCCTAGAACAGATACACATAAATAGGAAGGATCTATACAAGATTAAGTGGAATAGTCCACAAAGATGTGATGGTGATTGTAGCCATTCTAAGAAGGAATATTTTTCTAATATCCAGTGGAATAGTCCACAAGGATGCGACAATGATAATAGAAATTACAACACATTCTCAATATGATAGGTACCAAAATAATCAAAATAGCTCAACTAGTTTAGCACAAATGAAAGCAAACATGAATTACAAATATTCACATAATAAGTTTACAAATATCCATATTCTGTGCATGAATAACGTGTTGGCCATAAGGCTTCCTATATTAACCAAAATTTCCAAGACACATGTATACAATGAACACCACTAGCTCCAATAGTGGAGCGTTGGAGCCATTCTTTGCTCCTCAAAGGAACTAGCTTATCTCTCTAATGCCTTGTGGTAAGAGCAAAGGTGAAAAGTCCCTTTCTCTTATCATGAGGTTGTATATATAATAATGAGGAGGTGATGCTTCACATTCCTTGTGACTCTTCATCTACCCTCATGATTGTTTGACTTCCTATGAATTTTCAACTTTACATGACTCTTCATATTCCATACGTGTTCTTTGGACTTTCAATTGACAATATATTTTCAAAACATGAATTACATAATCGACCATAATGGTGTGGCATGTGGCAACTCATGACATGGCATGACATGAAACTGCTAACATGGACTGCTTGATGATGTGGCAATGTCAAGCCACTCCTGTTGTTGTGTGTTGCGTATCTGCTTAAGAATGATTTTATTTCCACCTCCACATGGTTTGGTGATAAGGAATCTTCAATGGTCTCAAGTCTTGAGTTGTGATCACAAACCATGTCCATTTTCTTTCTCTCGGTTGATTAGCTTGCATACTCAACTACAAAGATGTCTTTCAACATGTTTCCCTTCTTGATATCCTTCTTCGTCATCTTTCCATGGTATGATAAGGTACATGCATGTACAATTTACTCATGATGAGATGACATTAGTATGAAAACCCCTATCCTAAGATAGCGCATATTGATCCATTAGCTGAGACATAACTAGGTGACAAGATGGGAGACGGGCTCAGTGACTACGCAGTTGTGTAGCTCAAGATGTCAGGGGTGAACCTTGAGCCTTAAGACTCCACCATGCGCAATCCAATCTAGGTTGAGGAAGAAAACTGTGCAATTATGGAAGCTAGTGTGATGGGCTGAAGGGATGAGCATTGGATCATCACATTGCACAGTTTCGGGACACTAAGGAGAATGGACCATTTTTCAATTACATGAACTAGGGGCTCAAGGTATGAGCTTGAGGCTAGAGATTGTGCAAAGTGCAGTTAAGGCTAGGTTGGGAATATGGATTGTGCATTAGAGGAGCCAAAGTCAAGGTTTGAGCACTCGAACTACGCAGTGTAACAATCCTGGGATGTGGGAACTACGCATTGCATAGTTTCAAGAGGCGAGTTCACAGCTAGAGGACTAAGAGAGCCCAATGTGGAGTTTAGGGACGTCAAGTGAAGCTAGGTTGCTTGGTCGGGAAGCTTTTCAGAAATTGGCCAAGTGTGGGATTCCTAAGGTTGATGTGAACGGTAATAAGACTTCAACTGTGATCACACACATAGAATACTTGATGACATAATAACATGTATCATCTTGGACACATGAAAAATATGTTTCCCTTAGTGTGATAACTTTACAACAAAGTATGACAAGTGCAACACTAAAGATACACTTTGCGACGACTGTGACAACACTTGTTCGAAAATGCTTGAAACTTTCAAAATGAGAGTGGCATATGTTTAAATGGATAGATTAACTAATCTGAAAAAACGTAGCCCCTTGAAACCACGAGAATAGGCATATACATATTGTGCGACAGTTAACATGAGAAAAGATGAAAATTTTCCTATCTTACAAAAGGGACCAAAACATCTCAAAGAAACACATGGAATGAGTTTCATTGTTTGCAACAACAATGTACAAGACCAAGGAAGGCTCTGAAATTCAGTGTTGGCCAAAAATTTGGATGGTGTTGTAGCAATGACGAAACTTGGTGACACACTAGTAGAATTCCATATTCTTTGCCTTGGTTAACTCCTTTGTGCAAGGCTTCATCTCTTTGGGGAGTATTAATTCATTATGTATATTACTTTGGGCCCCCAACTTCCTGCATGAATAAACATGGTCCCCTTTATACCTTTCTCGACTGAACACAACATAAGATTCAATGGTATCACAATGTTTCCAGTTAGGAAGGGTAGTGTAGTTCATGAGCTTTACATTTTCAGAGTATGATTTTTCATCTCTGGTGTTCGTCCACTACTATTAGGCCTAGAGATACCCCAACGAAGTCATTATAGGAGTACAAACATTGCATCGCTACCAAGAACCCTCGAAAATATGCAAAAAATTGTTTTCCTCATCTCTCTCAGCAGGAAGCCTTTTTTGGTTTTCACCTTTATTTATTTATTTTATAGGATTGTGCATTGGCACTTATTCATTTTATGGACTGAAGAGGGACCTTGACTTATTGAGAGAAGGGAAGATTCTTCCTTAATAGAAGCATATAGAGACTTCTCATTTTGGTTTTCTCGTTTAGATTTTTCCCCTTTTCCTGTTTTATGGATTGGATAGGCGTGGAAACACTGAAACATAAAAACCGAGTGTGGGAATAAGGCTTCCTGAATAGACGTAAGTTCATTGTTTAACGAAAACTCTCCTCACGGACGAATCGTATTTTCCGTCAGAACTTCATTGACCAAAATATATAACCAAGATAAGGAAGATGGACCAAAGGTTAGCCAAATGTTTACGTTTCACAAGGCTCCCTTTTAATTCAACCACACACAAAGAAGTTCGACAACACGTTGACATGCAACATTTAATTACATCAAAAAAAAATAAAAAAATACTATGTACATAATGTTGGGCACAACCCTAGTTCATCAATGAAAGTAGTGTTTTGATTCTTGGTCATTGACGGTGAGAGAGTCAATGTTCACATCTAGTGATTGTAGAAGATATATGTGTTGGGAAAGATTTTTGTGAATAGTGAACGGTCCAATCTACAGGGATTGAAATTTGGTGTGTTTTCCTTTGTACTCATGCACTTTTTCCCACTTCAAGGCTAATTCACCCACAATAAAGTTATTTTTCCTTGAAAACTTCTTATCAAACCACCTCTTGTTGTAGCTCCAATGAAGGGAATTTTTTTTCTTTTTTTTTTCAGCCTTTCTTCCTATATCTTGTGTAGAGTGTCCATCCTATGCTGAACTAATAAACATGACATTCCCTGGGATTCCTTCGAAATCTAGAGAGTAGGAAAGTATATTTTAGGAGGAAGAATGACTTATTTTCCATACACTAGGAAGTAAGAAGAGGTTTTTAGAGAGGGATTTGGCAAGACTTGATCAATCCATAAGGAATTTACCAAAGAAGATATTTTTGATGATACAAATAAGTTTCTTATTTGTGGACTCAGCGAGACCATTCCCCCATGGATAGTAGTTAGCATAATGTTTCAATACGATTCCATTTTCTAATGAAAAATCATATAGTTTTAGCGATGAAAAATATGTTGCATTATCGAAAACAAGCGAAGTTGAAATGTCAAACCTAGAAATGATATTCTACCTAAGGAGGTTGATGACTTATTAATCATTCACCTATTTGAGCAAAACTACTTCTGTCCAATATGTGAAGTAGTATGTACTAGTGAGAATATAGTGATTTTTATTTGACGAATGCAAAAATATTTCAAATGAAATCCAAACCCCACTGTAGAAATGGTTATTCCATTATCATAGGTTGCAATGGGTCAACTGACTTCTTGTTTCGATCAACAAACCTTTGACAAATAGGAAACTTGTAGGCATTAGCATGAGAATATTTGGATAATGTAGGCTAATAGAAACTAACCCGCATAACCATATACACTATTGTGCTACCCAGAAAGTGTACCCTGGTTGGTCCATCATAGATATCACGCTATACTTTCTCTGAATCGCGTGCTTCCAGGAACCTGAGCAATACTCCATTATGATGCTTTCTAAAAATCACCCCATGCACGAACTGGTAAGATAATGCTTTAATTATAGGTTCCCTCTTCTACGGTGTTGATAAATGAGAGGGAACGATGTCATGCTCAAGGTATTGGAAAATGTACACATACCAAGAGTTTGCGATCATAGTGGGGGAGGCTTTCTTGACATTGTACATTTCGTTCTCCATCTCCCATCCTAAAGGGTCTTCTTTTTTTACATCCACTAATTATTCTGCTCTCCGATAAGGAATGTGGCCCTTGATTGTGAGAAATAGTTTGAACTGCAAGTCGTACTCCCATAAACCAATCATCCAATTCACTCTTCTTTCTCCCATCTCTTATTGAATGAATAGTGATATGACTGCTAGGTGCAGAACAACAATGATACAATGATTTTTTAAGAGATAGGGTCATAAATGCTTCACTGCCTTATAAACTACATATTCTTTATTGTCAATGGTAGGATAGCTCAGTTTAGGTCCCTAGAGGATAGCACTCATGAAATATATTGGCCACTCATTGTTTTGATCATCCTTTTGCGTAAGAAAAACAATGAGAGAAGTGTCAGAAGCGAAGGTGTATAGTAAGAAATATTTTTTGAAATATGGGTTGTACACAGTGGGTGCTTTTACAATGGCTTGCTTAATACATGAGAAATCATTATTTTCCATTTTATTTCATTTGTATATCACATCCTTCTTAATCATCTCCAGTATAGGCTTCACGATGTGAGCGTAATCGGAGATAATTTGCAGAGGAAGTTGATTTTCCCTTGGAAAGACTGCATAGCTTTCTTATTCACAAGGAATAGAAAGATGGAAATGGTGTTTCTTAATGATATGATGACAAATGCATGTAGTTTTATGTATGCATAGGCATGTGTTAACTCAATATGCACCAATTTGTGTTACCAATATGAGCATTCAAGAATAAAAAATCATCTAAGACATTTGATTACCTAAAATATTTTAGTTATAGGCAAGAGTTGTTAAAATATGTCCTAAAATCTAGCCATTAACAATGGCTAAGGTTGTCTTGCATGGAAAGAGGGGGAGGGAATGGATTTTCATTAATCCTGAAGGAATAATTGAATTTAGTTATGCTTTGGGGCTAGGCCAAAAGACTAATAACCAAGCTGAAGCTTATGGAATGCTCTTGGGACTAATCCTGGCGCAAAGAAATGGGATAAAAAAGATTCAGGTGTTAGGAGACTCCATAATCATTTTAAGGCATATGATTAACTCTTCAAAGGCTAAGATCTCTAACCTGAATAAAATCATTATGAGAGCCCAAAACTTTCTCCTTGCTTTTGACTCGGTGACCTTTTGTCATGTCTTGATGGGAAATAATCATGATGCTGGTAGACAGGCCAATAAGGCAAGCCATATGGAGGAGGAAAAATGTGTAATAAATGATGTTGTGAGCATGAAAAAATTTCTTAAGAAAATGAAGAGAGATATTTGTAGGTGGGAAATAAAGTCTCAAAGGATAGCTATGGAAGTGAAAAAGTTGCATCTAACATACGATAATGATATGAAACCCCCCCTTATCTCGCAGATCTCTCTTGGCATCTTCCTCCCCCCACCCCCCCCCTTCCTATCCTTACCCCCATCCATCCCGCCTCCCTTCACCTTCCTCCCATTCCCTATCCCCTTCCTCATTACGCTCCCCTTCCCCGTTCCCTATGACCCCTCCCCTTTCTAACCACCACCTCTACGTTATAACCACCACCCTGGGTTCCTCCTCCCCCTGTTGCATCACCCTCTACAAGCTCTTGCTAGCCATGTGGACTTGTGGCAAGCCAGACATCCTTACTCTCTTGAAACATGGCATCCCATGGAAATTGTGTACCACACTTGTTTCAAGATTAAATCACGGTGTGCGACATCACCATTTTTGCCTTGCTTCTTGGAAAATTGGACGGTGCATCACCTCGAGCATCTGCAAGGATTTGATTTTTACGGAGAAATATTTAAATCAAGACTTGAGTGAATTCAAGTTCGCTCATGGGAGAATTGTGGGGATGCCTGATAGAGATCAGGAGCTTGGTGGGAACTTAATGGAGGAGGGTGGAATTATGATGGAGTACTCATGGGATCTTGATTACAATAATCTCCTTGATCTTCTCTGCATCACTTTGTGGTCAGGGAACAGGAATAAAGTGTAAACTGGTATTTGGATTTTGTATGTTTTAAGGTTTGAGAGTGGGGCAATGACCTCTGCGAAAGCCTGGTGGCTAGAACCTAGGCTGATGTGTATCAATTTCAGTGTCACGGAGGCCGGGAATTATGTTGTGAAGAGTCGGAATGAGGGTTAGAAGGTCTGTCTATCTGAGGTTTGAAAGGAAAATAAAGAAATTTTGAGTATAATTGAAGGTCACAGATGTTGGGCTTTAGTTTGTCTGAGTGTTTGCAGTAAGAATGGATTTGGAATACTGAGTGGGTTCATAACTCTCTCCAGAAGAGGAAGGAGAATTGGAGTAGGCATGAGGTTGGGCAGTGTATACCTGTCGAGGATTAGGGCAGTCTGTTGTGGGCAAGAGAGGGTGCCTGGTTGTGGAAGATCGTGAGAAAAAGTTCCAATTTATGGAGCATGATAAAAAGTGAGATTTCGGAAGCCAACATGTAGGGTATTGAAGACAGTTCTTGGTCGGGCACGTGGGGAAGCCAGAGGCCGAGGTCTGGTGGGCTGAGGACCTATTCCTCGATGCACGGTGATAGATATAAACCCGCCTGTCTCACCTATGTTCATGATCATGGCGACCTATGGGAAGCACTGTCAAAACTCCAACACAACATGCCTCAACAAATGCATGAGAACATGACCATGCAGGAAAGGGAAATTGAGAATAAAAAACGCATTAGGAAACTTGAGGACAAAGTGGATGCACTGTGTCATCATCTCGAAAATTTGAATATCAAGGTGGAAGCCATGGAGGGAGGTATGTAGGCAAACTTGGAGGGTGTGACAGACCAAGAGAATTCCAAAGACTCAAAAGACGCCTCCCCAGGCTTGGATCTAAACAACCCAACTCTTATGGATATCTGACCACCTTTGTATTGGTTTTGTTTTTGTTTTATCAAAATGATGAACTGTAAATGTGTATACCTCTTATTTCATTTATGTCGAAGTTATAGTTGTAGATATCCCAGAATGGGAAATTTTTTGTAAGAAGGACAACCATATCTACTGCAATAGTCTAGATGGACCAAGAATTTTTATCAACTTGTTGAAGCATGGATCAATTAATGTAAAGAACCGATTTTGTTGCGAATGGGCATGACTTTTTTAATATAAAATATAGTCATTCCAATTTAAAAAAATTGCAAAGGTTGTAGAAGAATTTTTTAAAATTTGACTAATATTATAAGACTAAAAACCTCCTGAAAAATATCCACTACAAAGTGCTTGTAGGAATTTATAGGGTAAGTTCCTCAGACAGAACACCAAAGGACACCACTCACAAATAGATCACAGATCAATACACCAGTACTTTTGACGTGGTTAAAACCATCAAAGAGGGAAACAGTCCACGGCCTGAGCCAACGCGGCCACTTCAGGCAATTTATTAATAAAAGAATGAAAATTTACATAAGCTTCTCTCATGAACGATTAACCTACAAATGACCCTCCATGCTCTTTAAATAGAGATCATGGACCAATCGGGTGCTAAGCCATGGATCAAGTGTCGGTAATACCAAGGAGAGAATGAACCGTCAGATCACTACATATCGTGACCGTTGGATTGTAAGTTACAAAATATACATAGTAAAGAAACACACTTTACCAAACTCTATACTAGACCAAGTTATACTTAACTATTTCCTATGTGTCAGAATATCCTAACATCCCCCCTTAAGAACAACTTGGGATAGGATTGAAGGATTTATAAATATGACACAATAGGAGAAGGAAGGAGGCACTAGAGCCTATCCCCCCTTAGTGACAACTTCCTGAACTCCAACCATAAATCGAAGTTTACTGAACTTCGCCTCTGTGAGAGCCTTTGTAAAGATGTCTGCAACTTTATCATCTGTTGAACAATATTGCACTTCAAGAACATGGTCGTGAATGAGCTTTCTAATGAAGTGCATGTGCATTTCAATGTGTTTGCTACGCTGATGTTGGACTGGATATTTGCATAGTTGAATGGAACTTTGATTATCACACCAAAGTGTAGTCGCATGCTGCTTCTAAAAGCCAAACTCTAACAGGATCTGACGAAGCCACAAGGCTTCCTTACTGGCTTCTACGGCACCATGATATCTACTTCTGCTGAAGAAAGAGAAATGGCACCTTCTTTCTTGCAAGCCCATGTAATAGGTCCTGAACCAAGAGTGAACACATAACCTGCAGTAGAATTCCGATCATCAGGGTCACCAGCCCAATCGAAATCAGTGAAACCAACCAATAGAGGAGATGCTTCGGCACTGTAATGAATCCCAAACTGAACTGTACCTCGAACATAACGAATTATTCTTTTAGCTGCTTTCCAATGAATTTCACGTGGGTTTTGCATAAACCGAGCAATAGGGCCAACAAAAAAGGAAAGGTTAGGACGAGTATGGGTTAGATACAAAAGTTTTCCTACAAGTTGATGGTATAAGGTAGCATCAACTTCAGGAGAAGTACAAGTGACTGAAAGTTTGACTCCTGACTGAAATGGAGAAGGGGTTGGCTTATAGTCTTCCATGTGAAAATGGCGTAGAATATCACAGGCATACTTGGACTGGGAAAGGGAAATACCTTCCTTGGATTGCAAGACTTGAAGACTAAGAAAATAATGTAAGTGTCCTAAGTCTGTCATTTCAAACTTCCTTTTAAGGCTAGTCTTCACATGGTTTATAAGGTTGGGATCACTACCAGTCAAGATAAGATCATCAACATAAAGAACAAGAATGATAAGAGACTTGCCCACTTTCTTGGTGTAGACAGTATTGTCAGAATGACACCTAGAAAAGCCATTTTCTAAAAGAAAGTTATCCATTTTGGCATACCAGGCTCGAGGAGCTTACTTGAGACCATAAAGGGATTTCTTAAGCCGACATACAAGGCTGGAGTCTGCTTGTATAAAGCCAATAGGTTGTTCCATGTAGATTTCTTCATGAAAGTCCCCATGAAAGAAGGCGAATTTAACATCCATCTGATGGACTTCCCATTTGAAAGAGGCGGCAAGGGACAGAACAAGGCAGATAGAGTTCATTTTGGCAATAGGGGAGAAGGTTTCAGTGTAGTCAATGCCTTCAACTTGTTGAAAACCCTTAGCAACAAGACACGCTTTGTGTTTATCAACTTTCCCATCTGGTCCATACTTGGTTCTGTAAACCCATTTGCATCTAAAAAGTTTTCGTCCCTTTGGTAGAGGAACAAGATCCCATGTATCATTTGCCAATAATGAATGATTTTCTTCATTCATAGCTTCTTCCCAATCTGAATGGCCTGAAGCTTCTGCAAAGGTGTCAGGATCATAATTCACTGAAGCTTGAGCCAGTAAAGAAGAGGCTCTATCAAACTGAGAATGTGTACGTCGCTGATCTGTAGGATCACCGACAAGATCACCTGTTGCATCCCGAGTAGCACGGACCCATTTTGGAAGCTGAGGAGCTGAAGAAGGATCCTGAGAAGGTGGGGGAGGATTGTCATCCTCGCTTTCATCATCTGAAGAAGAAATATTTTCAAAAGTAGAAGAGATAGGAAGAGGTGGCACATCCACCGAACTAGGCTCGTAGGCCGATATATTTTTAGCAAACTTTACATCTCTTCTAATGATAACATTCTTGGACTTAAGTGGAATAAGTCTATATCCTTTGACATCTTCATAATATCCAACAATAATACATTTTTCACTCTTAGGCTCTAAAGCTTTACGTTTCTCATCTGGAATATGGGCCCATGCTTCACTTCCAAAAACACGAAAGTGACTTACATATGGTTTAATTGAGCTCCATGCTTCTTCTGGAGTGATATTCTTTAAAACCTTAGTAGGAGTGCGATTTACTATGTAATTTGCACAGTTAATTGCTTCTGCCCAATAATTAAGACTAAGTCCTTTATATTGAAGCATACAATTATCCATTTCCTTTAAGGTGCAATTCTTCCTTTTAGCTACACCATTTTGTTGTGGAGTATATGGAACAGTATGTTGCATTTGAATTCCATGCTCAGTACAAAAGTTGATGAAGTTGTTTTTAACATATTCTCCACCATTATCAGATCTTAGCTTAAGAATTTGATGTCCAGATTGTTTTTCAACAAATGCCTTAAAGGCCAAGAACATGTTAAATACTTCACTCTTGAGTTTTAAGAAGTATACCCAAGTGCGTCTGGAGAAATCATCAATGAATGTTAAGAAATACTTGTAGCTAGAGAAGGAAACAACTGGAAGTGGACCACATAAATCATTATGCAAGAGCTATAAAGGGGCTGAGGCATGCCAAGAGGCACATTTTTCAAAACTGTCCCGATGATGTTTTCCGACTACACATCCAGAACAAACACCATCTCTACAAGATACCATTGGAAGACCTGTCACCATATTTTCTTTACATAGATTCTGAAGAGAGCGATAGTTTAAGTGACCAAATCGCTCATGCCAAAGTTTGCTCACTTCATCATTATGAGCAACAAATACTGAGGGAAGATTTGATGACCCAAAGTTGTGAAAGTTTTACAACCTTGTAGAATCATCAGCAATGCCAGTAGCTAAAATCTGTCTAGGATCTCTTAGGTCCTTAATTACAACATCGTGAGGTGAAAACTCAACGACTTTACCTTCACCTGTATGAGTTATCTAATATACAGATAGAAGGTTGCAGGATAAGGTTGGAACACATTATACATCATTAAACGGACCATTCTCTAGATGAACAGTTCCATTCCCTACAACACTAAGAGATCTATCATCACCAACATATATATTTTTGGTGTTACAATCATTTGAAGAAGAAAACATGGCTTTGTTTTTTGCCATGTGATAAGAAGCTCCAGAATCAATGAGCCACTCATGAGAATGAGAAGAAGAAGATACATTTAGTGCATAGCCAGATCGAGATGCTTGACAACCACATGCAGAAAGTGCCATTCCTGAAGATGAAGTTGAAGTTGAAGAGTGTTCCAAATGGATGTTATGCTTCTTCATTGCTGCTTCCAAGGCTTCCATCTTCTTAAAGCATTTGGATTCTAAGTGGCCATCTCAATTACAAAAGTTGCAATGTCTATCAGTCTCCTTCCCTTTGTTTTTATTTGTCTTATCATTTTGTTGAAATGATTTTTCATTTTGAGGCTGAAATTGCTTAGGACCCTTGTTTGGTTTAGGACCATTCTTTTTAGGATACAAATTCTTATGATTCTTTGGATTTGGTTGCTGCTGGGCGGCTAACGCTTTCTTAGAAGAGTTTCCAAGATTAAGAAGACCAAGGTGTAAGAGTTTTTCTTGTTCTCTTATTAAAGAATAACAAAAAGAATCAAAGGAATGGGACTTGAAGTCTTGTCCTTGAGAAATGAAGGCTTCTCTTGTAGAATGGAAGGTGGAAACAAACACAGAGTAGGCTGGTCCCAACTTAGTAAGAATGGAATAGATAAGGTTTATCTTCTTTCTTAACCTTAACACCTTCCAAGAGAAGTCTAAGGGTCTTGAACTTGGACAAAAAATCTTCAATGCAAGAAAAATTATTGGGGTCCAATGTAAGCAACTCATTTTCAAGTTGATGGGCTCTAAGTTCATTTTTAATTCCAAAGACTTTAGTAATCTGTTTCATTGCTTCATGAGGAGTATCAAGTTCTGCAATATGGAATCTAAGATCTGGAGAAATAGACATCCCTATCAACCCACGTGCTTGATCTTGCCTATTTTCCCATTTAGCTACCTTATCTTCATCTTTTGGTTTGGTTTCTTGGCCTGTGGCTATTCTGTAGAGACCTTTACTTCTAAGTAAATCCACAATGTAGGACCACCATTGGAAGTAGTTGGTGTTGTCAAGAATAACTTGGCATGGAATTTCCATTTTAACAGAAACTGAAGCTATATATGCTAAAACTAAGTGTTCCAATGGAAAGATCTCGAAAAATTAGGCTGTTTCAAAAAAACCGGTTCTGAAAACGGCTTCTGGATGAAGAAGTTATGGCTTTTTGAAGAAAATTTGATGAAGTCATCGACGAAGTGCGAGAATGTGCGGAAATGAAAAATTCGCCCCCACAAAAAGGAGACTTGAACTCAAGACCTATACTCTCATAAATTAGCTTTGGACCAAGTGAGATATACAAGAAGTTTGAGAGAGAGAGAGAGAGGGGGGGGGGGGGGGGGGGGGGGGGGGGGTGGGTTGAAGCTTTGGGTTGCGTGCTTGCTTTGAGAAAGCTCGTTTTTCCCTACAAAACAAAAAACAAAAAACCCAACGCAGACATACAAAAAAAATGAACCTTGCGGCTCGAAGTTAGCTTTACCCGGAAACTAAATATTTTCCTCAATGTTTCTGATTTTCCGAGATCACACTAAGGCGCAGCGGAAAAGAGCATACGCATGAGAAAAATCCTTCCTTTCTGTTCCTCATTTGCCCAGATCGCACAGAGTCATGGGGCAAAGAGCATACGCAGAAATGAAAGGTATAGATTTGGTAATAAAAAAGGCTAAACAAACCGAAACCGAAATAAAAAGAGAGAAAATAATTGTAAACTACAAATAAACACTGTATACCTCCAGATCTTAAAAATGACGCAGCTAGGGCTACCGGAAACCTTTTCGCGTGAAACGAAAGGGGTTCCTCACTGGAATAGATGCTCCCAACACAACAGAGCAGTCCTCTCGGCCTAAAAGCTATCAAAAACACTAGATCTAGGAAATTGTAGTCGGATGCAGTTCTACCGGCTTCAGATTTGGATCACCAACGGACGCGGCCCTCAAATAGCTCTGATACCATGTAGGAATTTACAGGGTAAGTTCCTCAGACAAAACACCAAAGGACACCGCTCACAAATAGATCACAGATCAATACACCAGTACTTTTGGCATGTTAAAACGCTCAAAGAGGGAAACAGTCCACGGCCTGAGCCAACGCGGCCACTTCAGGAAATTTACTAATAAAAGAATGAAAATTTACATAAGCTTCTCTCATGAATGGTTAACCTACAAATGACCCTCCATGCTCTTTAAATAGAGATCATGGACCAATCGGGTGTTAAGCCACGGATCAGGTGTCGGTAATACCGAGGAGAGAATGAACCGTCGAATCACTACATATCGTGACCGTCGGATTGTAAGTTATAAAATGTACATAGTAAAGAAACACACTTTACCTAACTCTATACTAGACCAAGTTATACTTAACTATTTCCTATGTGTCGGAATATCCTAATAGTGCTTTCCTTATAGTGAAATACAATGGTTTAGTAATTTATTCATTTCTTTGGTGAAGTTTCCAAAGATCAATAATTAGGGGAGGATGTGAATTGATTTTCATTTTGTTTATTGGTATATCTTATTTGGAGATTTCTTCAAATTATGTGGCAAGCTTCCAGCACAATCTATTTGTTGCCATATTTTGTGGGTAACAATGTTACCAGCGAGAACTTTACCAAATATTCATTTTATGGATGTCCAATAAAATCATCATTTTGATGTTTATTTATTGAAAGTGGTGATGCAAGGTCTACTTTTTTTCTTTATTGCAGGGTAAAAATTCCAAGATTTGCCAACTATCCCATTAGAAACCAAATAACCTTATTACAAAAGGCATGAAAAACCAGGTTCAAATGTGAAGGTGGTGATGCAACATATATTTTTTTTTAATGGCTAAAATTAAAATATTTTCCAAAGATGAAATTAAATACCAAACATCATGACTATGAAAGCAAGAAAAAAGATGCTAAGATAAAAATTTGGTGATATAACATCACACATTTTATAGGGTTGAAATTAAAAAAAAAATCAACCATAGCATAAAATAACAAATATCATGACTATTAAAACCCCTAAAAATCAACATTTTCATTTTATCTATCTTCCTTCCTTTTCTTTAATTCTTGTTATTTAAATGTTTTTCCCTTTTATTTTATTTTGATTTACTTTTATATTTAAAATAACCAATTAATTAAACATTTTGCCCTTGAATATTTGCACCATAAAGAATAAAAATATGAAGTTGACAATAAATTTACAAGTTTCATTACATAATTTCCATTTATTTATTAATTTTTTAATAAATTACAATAAAAAAATTGAGAGAAACCTAGCGCGCACGCTCTCTCTCACTCATTACGAAAAACAATTTTTGGTCAAATCATGATCTTTGGTTATTTAAAATGCATTTTGGATTGCATTTATGGAATTAGGACCTTCGAAAACCCTTATGACACTTATATTATGGAGATTTCACAATTCAAACTAGTGATTCCAACGATTCTATGCCAATTTTTTGGCAAAATCAACTCGGAAATATGTCCTAAAACAATCTAAATGTATAAGCAGTAAACTACGAGGAAAGAAAACTTCAAAATGAAATATAAAAGTTTAGGACTCTTTTTCACTCTCTTTCCCCACACACACACACACATACACACATTAAAACACTTTTAGAAAAATAAATACTAAAAAAAAAAACACGCTTAAAATAATTTATAAAAAATCTTAAAATTAAAATTAAAAATAAATAAGTAAAAATTATTTATAAAAATTATAAATAAATAACGAAAAAAACAATGAACAATGTTGTTGTGGTAGGCAGGGAGGGGGGAAGGGAGATGCAATGTCAGGCATTTCCCCTCTTCCCACACAACCAACTTGAAGCTGCTACATAGCTAGAGCATGGGGTTGACCACATGAGTGGAAAGGAAATTCCCAACAATGCCCTCCTCGTGATGACTCTATTTGTTTTAATTTACTTTTGTATTTATAAACAATATTTTATATTGTTTATCTATTTAATTTATAATTGCTATGTGTACATGTTAAAACTATTTTTTTCTTTCTCTATTTGTTTAATTAAATGTGTTATTTTTAATGTGTGATTTTTTAAAGTTTTTAAATAATATATTATTGATGGTGCTACACCCGCCAACATTAAGAGGGTATCCCCGATATGTGGTCCCAATTAGATCTCACACCATTTGGGATAGGAGACCCATCTGGAATATGGCCCGATTGTCAGTTATCTTAAAGATATTCCTTGGTTCTCACTGTCAGCAAGAGAGAGGAGTGCAAATGTGCCTTCAAAAAGAAAGGGGTGTTCCTAGTGAGTGTTTGGTCATATGTGTGTCAAAGTTCTTTCACTGCAGAGGGGACAAGAAGTGAGCATCTAAGAGGGAGGTAGTAGTATCATCCTAGTAGAGATACACATAAGTAGAAAGGATCTATAGAAGATTAAGTTAAATAATCCACAAACATGTAATGGCGATTGCAGCCATTATAAGAAGGAATTTTTGTCGAATATCCAGCGGAATAGTCCACAAGGGTGCGACAATGATAATAGAAATTACAACACATTCTCAATATGATAAGTACCAAAATAATCAAAATAGCTCAACTAGTTTAGCACAAATGAAAGCAAACATGAATTACAAATATTCACATAATAGGTTTACAAATATCCATATTTCATGCATGAATAACATGTTGGCCATACGGCTTCCTATATTAAGAAAAATCTCCAAGACACATGTATACAATGAACACCACTTGCTCCAATAGTGGAGCGTTGGAGCCATTCTTTGCTCCTCAAAGGAACTAGCTTATCTCTCTAATGCCTTGTGGTAAGAGCCAAGGTGAAAAGTCCCTTTCTCTTATAATGAGGTTGTATATATAATAATGAGGAGGTGATGCTTCACATTCCTTGTGACTCTTCATTTACCCTCATGATTGTTTGACTTCCTATGAATTTTCAAATTTACATGACTCTTCATATTCCATACGTGTTCTTTGGACTTTCAATTGATAATACATTTTCAAAACATGAATTACATAATCCACCATAATGGTGTGGCATGTGGCAACTCATGAGATGGCATGACATGAAACTGCTGACATGGACTGCTTGATGATGTGGCAATGTCAAGCCACTTCTGTTGTTGTGTGTTGCATATCTTCTTAAGAATGATTTTATTTCCACCTCCACATGGTTTGGTGATAAGGAATCTTCAACGGTCTCAAGTCTTGAGTTGTGATCACAAACCATGTCCATTTTCTTTCTCTCAGTTGATTAGCTTGCGTAATCAACTACAAAGATGTCTTTCAACATGTTTCCCTTCTTGATATCCTTCTTCATCATCTTTCCATGGTATGATAAGGTACATGCATGTACAATTTACTCATGATGAGACGACATTAGTATGAAAACTCCTATCCTAAGATAGCGCATATTGATCCATTAGCTGAGACATAACTAGGTGACAAGATGCGAGATGGGCTCAGTGACTACGCAGTTGTGTAGCTCAAGATGTTAGGGTGAACCTTGAGCCTTAAGACTCCACCATGCGTAATCCAATCTGGGTTGAGGAAGAAAACTGTGCAATTATGGAAGCTAGTGTGATGGGCTGAAGGGATGAGCATTCGATCATCACATTGCACAGTTTTGAGACACCAAGGAGAATGGACCATTTTTCAATTACATGAACAAGGGGCTCAAGGGATGAGCTTGAGGCTAGAGATTGTACAAAGCGCAGTTAAGGCTAGGTTGGGAATATGGATTGCGCATTCCACCAAAGTCAAGGCTTGAGCACTCGAACTACGCAGTGCAACAATCCTAGGAGGCGGGAACTACGCATTGCATAGTTTCAAGAGGTGAGTTCATAGCTAGAGGACTGAGACAGCCCAATGTGGAGTTTAGGGACGTCAGGTGAAGCTAGGTTGCTTGGTCGGGAAGCTTTTGAGAAATTGGCCAAGTGTGGGATTCCTAAGTTTGATGTGAACAGTAATAAGACTTCGACTGTGATCACACACTTAGAATACTTGATGACACAATAACATATATCATCTTGGACACATGAACAATGTGTTTCCCTTAGTGTGATAACTTTACAACAACGTATGAAAGGTGCAACATTAAAGATACACTTTGCGACGACTGTGACGACACTTGTTCGACAATGCTTGAAACTTTCAAAATGAGAGTGACATATGTTTACATGGATAGATTAACTAATCTGAAAGAGGTAGCCCCTTGAAACCACGAGAACAGGCTTATACATATTGTGCGATAGTTAACATGAGAAAAGATGAAATTTTTCCTATCTTACAAAAGGGACCAAAACATCTGAAAGAAACACATGGAATGAGTTTCACTATTTGCAACGACAATGCACAAGACCAAGGAAGGCTTCAAAATTCAGTGTCGGCCAAAAATTTGGATGGTGTTGTAGCAGTGACAAAACTTGGTGACAGACTAGTAGAATTCCATCTTCTTTGCCTTGGTTAACTCCTTTGTGCAAGGCTTCATCTCTTTGGGGAGTATTAATTCATTATGTATATTACTTTGGGTCCCCAACTTCCTGCATGAATAAACATGGTCCCCTTTATACCTTTCTCGATTGAACACAACATAAGAATCAATGGTATCACAATGTTTCCAGTTGGGAAGGGTAGTGTAGTTCATGAACTTTACATTTTCAGAGTATGATTTTTCATCTCTGGTGTTCGTCCACTACTAGTAGGCCTAGAGATACCCCAGCGAAGTCATTATAGGAGTACAAACATTGCATCGCTACCAAGAACCCTCGAAAATACACGAAAAAGTTGCTTTCTTCATCTCTCTCAGCAGGAAGCCTTTTTTTCTTTCACCTTTATTTATTTATTTTATAGGATTGTGCATTGGCACTTATTCATTTTATGGACCGAAGAGGGACCTTGACTTATTGAGAGAAGGAGAGATTCTTCCTTAATTATAGAGACTTCTCATTTTGGTTTTCTCGTTTAGATTTTTCCCCTTTTCCTGTTTTATGGATTGGATAGGCGTGAAAACAATGAAACAAAACCGAGTGTGGGAATAAGGCTTCCTGAATAGACACAAGTTCGTTGTTTAACGAAAACTCTCCTCACGGACGGATCGTATTTTCCGTCAGAACTTCATTGACCAAAAGATATAACCAAGATAAGGAAGATGGACCAAAGGTTAGCCAAATGTTTAAGTTTCATAAGGCGCCCTTTTAATTCAACCACACACAAAGAAGTCAGACAACACGTTGACATGCAACGTTTATTTACATCATGAAATCAAAAAAAAAAAATAGAAAAAAAATACTATGTACATAATGTTGGGTACAACCCTAGTTCTTTTTATTTGTAGGAGCCACAATTATCGTTGTCTTATCCATTTGATGTCAGTGAGACGCCATTTTATTTGTGATGGAGGCAGGGTTGGAATTTGACAGGAAAAATGCCCATCATGAGGCATTTTGACTGTATTCTACGTTTAAAAATTTTGAAAAGACTTTTTTCGCTACGGGTTTTCAAGGGTATAGAACGTATTTTGGACGGTTCACTTTTTAAAAAAAACATCATTACTACCCTGTCAAACAACTAAAAACATGCCTGGCAGCAGTCCTGGAATTTGATCGGACATATTTACTCGTAATATATTTTATTGACTGGTCAATAATTAAGTGCTGTAATATTTGTTTTTATGGAAATAAATTAAGTTGTTTCTGATGAGATGTAATGTCAATATTTTATGAATGAATATAATGCTTTTTTCATTTGGGAAAAATTAAGTTCATGTTATTTAAAGTTATATGTAAGTTATATGTGTATATTTGATGGCAAGTATTGTTGTTATTAAGTTAATCAATAATTAATTGTTGTAATATTTGGAATTCACATTATAATATTTGTTTTTATTTAAATAAAATAACTTTATGTTGTTTATATTTAAATAAATCAAGTTATTTTATTGTGTTCGTTTTATTAAAAATTAAAATTTTATGTAGCTTTTATGTGATTATTATGGCACAAAGGATGGGTTATTATGGCAGAGAGGATGGGTAATGTGGAGGATAGCCTTTAATCAATTCTAAAGTTTTTTAGATGAAAATTTTTTCTTGGGAAGTTTTTTTTGGTTCACATTAGTGGAAGAAATCTACTTATTTTTATTGAAATTGTAACATTTGGTAATGAATCAAAATTCCAACCCTCAATGAAAAAATATTAACCATATAAATCAATCCCAAAAATAACAACATAAAATACATAAGTGTGTATATTTATAGAATTATGAGAGTAAGATTCAAAATGTTGATAGGTTAGTGTTCTTGCACTTTGGTGAAAGAGATAAAAAGTATTAATAAATAATATTATATTAAATTTGTACATTAAAAATGTATTTTATTTAAATTAAGAAAGACTATTTAGTTTTCAAAATTATTTATGATGTATGAAGGATTGTTAATAATGGGTTGTTTTTTTTTAATATAAAAAGAATAATTTACCATATTTAAAATATTTATTTATCATAAAATTTTGATAATTTTATATGTCGTATCGTATTTATTTTGTAATTTATATATAGAAAAATGTGAAAAATCATTTTAGAAATGATGAAAATTATAAATAAACATGGTAATTGTTAAATAGGGAGTCCATACAGGTGAAGATGGTTTTCGATAGAGGAGGAATAACCTGTTGAAGAGTTTTGTGAACCCAATGTTTCGGACTGCCAAGTGAGTCCATCATCAGGGGCGCGACAATAGATAATCTTTAATCAATGATGTGTCCATGAGCTGGGTTTTAGGGTATATATATCTAGGTATTTGAAGAATGGTGTGAGAAAATTAGGTCGGCCAAAGTGTTTACTAATGTATATATTTAAACTTTTAATTTTTAATTTTCTTTAACTTTTTTTAATTTTTTAGTTTAATTATATATTTTTGAAAAATATGTATATATATAAGTTTTAATTTAATTTAATTAATTATTTATTTATTTATTTGTTTGTTTATTTAATTATCTTTTTATTGTGATTATTAAATTATTATTAATTTTTATAACTTGTAATTTTTTTTTTTATAACCTTTAATTAAAGTTGTAAAAATTTTATTATTAATTTTTATAATTTATAATTTTTATTAATTTTTATAGCTTTAATTTATTAATTTTTTTTTTTTTAAGTTTAATTATATATTGTGAAAAATATGTATCTATATATAATTTAATTTAAATTTAATTAATTAATTATTTATTGGTTTTATTTTAATTTTAATTATTATGATTATTAGATTATTACTTTTTTATAACTTTTTAATTTTTATAACTTTTAATTTTTGATTAAAAGTTCTTTGTTTTATTTAATTATCTTATTAAAATTATTATTAATTTTTTTTTTAATAATGTATAATTTAATTATATATTTTCATAAAGATGATATTTAAATTAATTTAATTAATTAATTAATTAATTATTTGTTATGTTTAATTTTTTGTTTAATATGATTGTTAAATTATTATTAATTTTTATATATTTCAATTTCTTTCTTTTTTTTTATGATTTTTAATTTTAATTTAATTGTATACAAAAGGGTTTGATGAAATATGCATGGTTATTGTTATAATTATTGTATATATATGATATATTTTAATTTAATAAATCAATTAATTAATTAATTAATGTATGATTAGTTAATTAATTAATATATGATTAATTAATTTATTAATGTTTTATGATTTGATTAGGTTAATAGATTAAAGCTTAAGGAGGAAGGTTAAGAGAAGATTTTAAAATGATTGAAAGTTTTTGAGATAATCAGAGGGAAAGGGAAAACATAGGGAAAGGGTTAGTCTAGGTGGTGATTATTGTTTTTTATGATTTCTATTAAAGGTTTCCAAGTGTTACTCAATTTTAATCCATCATCACGGTTAAAATTATTTTTCCTTTTTTCTATTTCAATGGCTTCTTTAATTTTTCTTTTAAGACAGTGTTCTTCTTTTCTAACAAGTTTGGCTTTTTCCATGCAGATGTAATGAGAGGAAGAGTGAACATGTTCAGCTAAGGATGATTTAGAGATTCTTTCTCTTCTTAAGTCAGCAGAGTGTTCTTTAATTCTAACAGAAAGGGATCTACCAGTTTCACCTATGTATTCCTTGCCGCATGAGCAAGGAATCACATAGACACCTCTCTGAAGGTTAGGGTTTATGGGGTCTTTAACAGAGTTGAATAATTGTTTGATGGTGTTAGCTGGGGTGAAAGCAACATCAATGTTATGATTATTGAAAACTTTGGAAATTCTATCTGTGGTACCTTTTATGTATGGAAGGGAGACCTTATGAGTTGATAAATTTTGATCCTTAATATTAATGTTATTTTTCTTTAGGGATAGGTGCATGGCTCTCTTTATGGTATTTCTATTGTAGCCATTTAGTTCAAACACTTTGTGAAGGTGTCTATGTGATTCCTTGCTCATGCGGCAAGGAATACATAGGTGAAACTGGTAGATCCCTTTCTGTTAGAATTAAAGAACACTCTGCTGACTTAAGAAGAGAAAGAATCTCTAAATCAGCCTTAGCTGAACATGTTCACTCTTCCTCTCATTACATCTGCATGGAAAAAGCCAAACTTGTTAGAAAAGAAGAACAATGTCTTAAAAGAAAAATTAAAGAAGCCATTGAAATAGAAAAAAGGAAAAATAATTTTAACCGTGATGATGGATTAAAATTGAGTAACACTTGGAAACCTTTAATAGAAATCATAAAAAACAATAATCACCACCTAGACTAACCCTTTCCCTCTGTTTTCCCTTTCCCTCTGATTATCTCAAAAACTTTCAATCATTTTAAAATCTTCTCTTAACCTTCCTCCTTAAGCTTTAATCTATTAACCTAATCAAATCATAAAACATTAATAAATTAATTAATCATATATTAATTAATTAATTAATCATACATTAATTAATTAATTGATTGATTTATTAAATTAAAATATATCATATATATACAATAATTATAACAATAACCATACATATTTCATCAAACCCTTTTGTATACAATTAAATTAAAATTAAAAATCATAAAAAAAAAGAAAGAAATTGAAATATATAAAAATTAATAATAATTTAACAATCATATTAAACAAAAAATTAAACATAACAAATAATTAATTAATTAATTAATTAAATTAATTTAAATATCATCTTTATGAAAATATATAATTAAATTATACATTATTAAAAAAAAAAAAAAAAAAATTAATAATAATTTTAATAAGATAATTAAATAAAACAAAGAACTTTTAATCAAAAATTAAAAGTTATAAAAATTAAAAAGTTATAAAAAAGTAATAATCTAATAATCATAATAATTAAAATTAAAATAAAACCAATAAATAATTAATTAATTAAATTTAAATTAAATTATATATAGATACATATTTTTCACAATATATAATTAAACTAAAAAAAAAATAATAAATTAAAGCTATAAAAATTAATAAAAATTAATAATAAAATTTTTACAACTTTAATTAAAGGTTATAAAAAAAAAATTACAAGTTATAAAAATTAATAATAATTAATAATCACAATAAAAAGATAATTAAATAAACAAACAAATAAATAAATAATTAATTAATTAATTAATTAAATTAAATTAAAACTTATATATATACATATTTTTCAAAAATATATAATTAAACTAAAAAATTAAAAAAAGTTAAAGAAAATTAGAAATTAAAAGTTAAAATATATACATTAGTAAACACTTTGGCCGACCTAATTTTCTCACACCATTCTTCAAATACCTAGATATATATACCCTAAAACCCAGCTCATGGACACATCGTTGATTAAAGATTATCTATTGTCGCGCCCCTGATGATGGACTCACTTGGTAGTCCGAAACGTTGGGTTCACAAAACTCTTCAACAGGTTATTCCTCCTCTATCGAAAAACATGGTAATTATTCTTAGAGTCCCTCATATTTGTGCTTATTGTTTGAAACAAATTTATTTTAAACGTATTTTCATCGTATAGTTTCAATATTAATAGTGTTTTTTCTCTTCGAACATATATTAACTATTAAATATCGAGTGACATATCGATCCCTATTAAGCTTAAAAACAAAGGTTAAATAATCAAATTTTAAAGTTAAATAATGGATCACAAATTTTGAATGGTAAGACTAAATATTAATTTACCTTTTTTGAAAAATTTATTATAAGGATATTGTAAAATGATGTGACTTTTTTTTTTCCATATTTATTCCTTTTAATTTAGTTTATCGATTTAGTCTTTACTAATCTTATTTGGATTTCATCATTTAGATTATTGAAGTAGACCATAGTCTAAATGATTTTATCACGCCTCTTATTTAGTGGGGAAATAATGTAGTGGGGGAATTCATGTGAGTAAGAAAGGAATGGAAACATTAAATTCATAGTCCTGACTATAGTTATATATACATCACACCTTTTCAACCATAGGATAAGGATATTTGTTAATGATATAGGTTTTAATATTGTTGGACATATAATGCTTTTGTATTTTTGTGTCATTGTCAATCATTTGAAATATGAATAGATAGGTGAATATGAAAGGTCAATCAACTTTTTGAAAGATGATATTAAGAGTCATCTTAGTGTATTAAATATGTATTTACATTATTGGAATATCATTCAAGTTTTGAGTTACATATCTATCTAACATGACATCAAACATCTGTTTATTTTGATTAGACCAACACTCTCACTTAGAATTGCCTCTCTACCTATCTAACATTCTCTACCCAGCAACTATATTTGACATGGTGTTCAATTCCCATGATGTTCAAGCTTCAAGGAATTAGTGAGGTGGAGGTTCGAGCTTGATGGAGTAAAGAATCCTCTTGACGTGTTGAGTGGATGTGACCCTCTTCAGAGATTTAAATAGTGTGTTTACATTAATTTTAGTCCTTATATCTAATATGTGCTTTCTCTTGAACAGATCATGTCTCTTATAATAATCATCCAAATCACTCCTCCAATGCTATACTAGTACGGACGTCTATCATTTCTCTTTAGTTTCGAGGAATTTTCAATTATATTAGGTTGACAACTCTCCACATCCAACAATGGTAGGTTGCAAAGTTCAAGCATAAAAAAAACAAAAGTTGACATTTAATTGGGTTCCCATTAACCCTAGATGGATATACGTATTATTGGGATGTGATTATAACTTGGTCACAATTTATGACAAAACTATTATAATTTTGGTTAAATATTCATATGAAGTGAATACTATTCTTTTAAAGGAAGAGACCTACTAGTTTCCTAGACATTCAAGTTATTTATCCATTTTGTTATTTAAATTCTTTACTAGATTTTCTATTGACCTTTGTCATAATTTCAACAAACTTGACAACAAAATTTGAGTAGTGGTAGTCCATCCAAGGAAAAAATATGTCAAGTATTGGAATTTATATACATTCAACTTCTAGCCACAATGGTTAATAATGATGACCTAATATGTTAAGTTAGTTTCTTCCTCTCTTAGTTAATTCTTGTTTTAGTAGTGGTATTCAAACTAAGGAGTAAATATGTCAAGTATTGGGAGTTATAGATATTCAAAATCTATTCATGATGGTTCATAATGATCACCTAATAGGTGAAGTTAGTTTCTTCCTCTCTTAGGTCATTCTTGGAGTCAAACTAAATATCCAATGTTTCAAATCCTTGACTACAATGTTCTTAACATTGTAATTGGGTAATGCCTCTAGCAAAGCTTCATGATGCATTTATACAAGCTTAGGTTCAGTTGTAACTAGAAACTACCATGTTTATTGATGGAAATTTAAAGGAATTTGTTCACCCTTTGAAAGAACATCACTGATAAATGGTATCCAACATTTTTATGCTTCAGAAAGATTTGTAATGACACTTTTACCGGGTGAGAAATGTAGGTTGCATATAATGCACTTGGTAGAATAAAATGATTCTAAAATATACTAAGATAACTACCAAAAATACCACTGCTATGGAGCACCTAGAGATTGCGAGAAATAAGACAACCACTACATTATTTCATCTCCAATGTTGATGTGTGTTGACTAGTAGGGAGAAGTACAAAGAGTTGTCTAGACATAATGTACAATGATGTTTATCATATCAAATTATTACAATTCACATGAATATAATACACAAATTATTTATAAACAAATATACACATTAGTATTAACAAAAAAATACATGAACATATCACATTGAATGTTCAAAATTACCTCTAGTGCTCATTTTAGTATGTAAAAAAAAAATATTCAATACACAATAGTAAGTGATCTATTTATGTTTATGATACCCTCTATTTTAAAATGAAAAGAATGGGTGGATTTGTACAAATTATATGTGAACCTATGTGCCAGAAAACATAATGGAATGAAGTAGTCCATAATGTGTGTCATATGAAAAAGAAAAGAAAAGATGGAAATGGTGTTTCTTAATGATATGATGACAAATGCATGTAGTTTTATGTATGCATAGGCATGTGTTAACTGAATATGCACTAATTTGTGTTACCAATATGAGCATTCAAGAATAAAAAATCATCTAAGACATTTGATTACCTAAAATATTTTAGTTATAGGCAAGAGCTGTTAAAATATGTCCTAAAATCTAGCCATTAAAAATAGCTAAGGTTGTCTCGAGTGGAAAGAGGGGGAGGGAATGGATTTTCATTAATCCCGAAGGAATCATTGAATTTAGTTATGCTTTGGGGCTAGGCCAGAAGACCAATAACCAAGATGAAACTTATGGAATTCTCTTGGGACTAATCCTGGCACACAGAAATGGGATAAAAAAGATTCAGGTGTTAGGAGACTCCATATTCATTATAAGGCATATGATTAACTCTTCAAAGGCTAAGATCTCTAACCTGAATCAAATCATTATGAGAGCCCATAACTTTCTCCATGCTTTTGAATCGGTGACCTTTTATCATGTCTTGATGGGAAATAATCATGATGTTGATAGATAGGCCAATATGCAAGCCATTTGGAGGAGGAAAAATGTGTAATAAATGATACCGTGAGCATGAAAAAATTTCTTAATAAAATGAAGAGAGATATTTGTAGGCGGGAAATAAAGTCTCAAAGGATAGTTATGGAAGTGAAAAAGTTGCATCTAACATACCATAATGATATGAAACCCCCCCCTTATCCCCTAGATCTCTCTTAGCATCTTCCTCCCCCCACCTCCCCTTTCCTATCCTTACCCCCATCCATCCAGCCTCCCTTCACCTTCCTCCCATTCCCTCTCCCCTTCCTCATTACCCTCCCATTTCCCCTTCCCTATGGCCCCTCCCCTTTCTAACCACCACCTCTACGTTATAACCACCACCCTGGGTTCCTCCTCCCCCTGTCGCGTCACCCTCTACAAGCTCTTGCTAGCCATGCAGACTTGTGGCAAGCCGGAATCCAGACTCTCTTAAAACATGGCGTCCTATGGAAATTGTGTACCACGCTTGTTTCAATATTAAATCACGGCATGCGACATCACCATTTTTGCCCTGGTTATTGGAAAATTGGGTGGCGCATCACCTCGAGCATCTGCAAGGATTTGATTTTTACGGAGAAATATTTAATTCAAGACTTGAGTGACGTCAAGGTCGCTCATGGGAGAATTGTGGGGATGCCTGATAAAGATTAGGAGCTTGGTGGGAAATTAATGGAGGAGGGTTGAATTATGATGGAGTACTCATGGAATCTTGATTATAATAATCTCCTCGATCTTCTCTGCATCACTTTGTGGTCAGGAAACAGGGATAAAGTGTAAACTGGTATTTGGATTTTGTATTTTTTAAGGTTTGGGAGTGGGGCAACGACCTCTGCGAAAGCCTGGTGGCTAGAGCCTAGGTTGATGTGTATCAATTTCAGTGTCATGGAGGCTAGGAATTGTGCTGTGAAGAGTCAAAATGAGGGTCAAAAGGTTTGTATATCTAAGGTTTGAAAGGAAAATAAAGAAATTCTGGGTATAATTGAAGGTCGCAGATGTTGGGCTTCAATCCCTCTGAGTGTTTGCAGTAAGAAAGGATTTGGCATACCGAGTGGGTTCAAAACTCTCTCTGGAAGAGGAAGGAGAATTGGAGTAGGCATGAGGTTGGGCGGTGTATACTTGCTGAGGATCAAGGCAGTTTTTTGTGGGCAAGAGAGAGTGCCTGGTTGTGGAAGATCATGAAAAAAAGTGCCAATTTATGGAGCTTCATAAAAAGTGAGGTTTTGGAAGCCAACATGTAGGGTATTGAAGGTAGTTCTTGGTTGGGCACGTGGGGAAGCCACAAGCCGAGGTTTGGTGGGCTGAGGGCCTGTTCCTCGATGCACGGTGACATATATAGACCCGCCTGTCTCACCTATGTTCATGATCATTGGGACCTGTGGGAAGCACTGTCAGAACTCCAACACAACATGCCTCACCAAATGCATGAGAACATGACCATGCAGGAAAGGGAAATTGAGAAACAAGAACGCATTAGGCAACCTGAGGACAAAGTGGATGCACTGTTCCATCATCTCGAAAATTTGAATATCAAGGTGGAAGCCATGGAGGAAGGTATGTAGGCAAACGTGGAGGGTGTGATAGACCCGGAAAATTCCAAAGACTCAGAAGATGCCTCCCCAGGCCTAGATCTAAACAACCCAACTCTTATGGATATCTGACCACCTTTGTATTGGTTTTGTTTTTGTTTTATCAAAATGATGAACTGTAAATGTATGTACCTCTAATTTCATTTATGTCGAAGTTATAGTTGTATATATCCCAGAGTGGGAAATTTTTTGTAAGAAGGACAACCATATCTACTACAATAGTCTAGATGGACCAAGAATTTTTATCAACTTGTTGAAGCATGGATTAATTAATGTAAATAACCGATTTTGTTGCGAATGGGCATGACCTTTTTAATATAAAATATAGTCATTCTAGTTAAAAAAAATGGCTAAGGTTGTAGAAGAATTTTTTAAAATTTGACTAATATTATGAGACTAATAACCTCCTGAAAAATATCCACTTCAAAGTGCTTTCCTTGTAGTGAAATAGAATGGTTTAGTAATTTATTCATTTCTTTGGTGAAGTTTCCAAAGTTCAATAATTAGGGGAGAATGTGAATTGATTTTCATTTTGTTTATTGGTATATCTTATTTGGAGATTTCTTCAAATTATGTTGCAAGTTGGCAGCGCAATCTATTTGTTACCATATTTTGTGGGTAACAATGTTACCAATGAGAACTTTAGCAAATATTCATTTTATGGAGGTCATATAAAATTGTCATTTTGATGTTTATTTATTAAAACTGGTGATGCAAGGTCTACTTTTTTTCTTTATTGCAGGGTAAAAATTCCAAGATTTGTCAACTATCGCATTAAAAACCAAATAACATTATTACAGAAGGCATGAAAAACCACATTCAAATGTGAAGGTGGTGATGCAACATATATTCTTTTTATGGTTAAAATTAAAATATTTTCTAAAGATGAAATTAAATACCAAACATAATGACTATGAAAGCATGAAAAAAGATGCTAAGATAAAAATTTGGTGATATAACATCACACATTTTATATGGTTAAAATTAAAAAAAAAAAAATCAACCATAGCATTAAATAGCAAATATCATGACTATTAAAACCCCTAAAAATCAATAGTTTCATTTTATCTATCTTCCTTCCTTTTATTTAGTTCTCGTTATTTAAATGTTTTTCCCTTTTATTCTATTTTGATTTACTTTTGTAGTTAAAATAACCAATTAATTAAACATTTTTCCTTTGAATATTTGCACCATAGAAAATAAAAATATGAAGTCGACAATAATTTGACAAGTTTCATTACATAATTTTCATTTATTTATTAAATTACAATAAAAAAATTGAGAGAAGCTCAGCGCACGCTCTCTCTCTCTCTCTCACTAAGAAAAACAATTTTTGGTCAAATCGTGATCTTTGGTTATTTAAAATGCATTTTGGATTGCATTTATGGAATTAGGACCTTCGAAAACCCTTATGACACTTATATTATGGAGATTTCACAATTCAAACTAGTGATTCCAACAATTCTATGCCAATTGTTTGGCAAAATCAACTCGGAAATATGCCGTAAAATGATCTAAATATATAAGCAGTAAACTATGAGGAAAGAAAACTTCAAAATAAAATATAAAAGGTTAGGAATCTTTTTCACTCTCTTTCCACACACACACATTAAAACACTTTTAGAAAAATAAATACTTAAAAAAAAAACACGCTTAACATAATTTATAAAAGATTATAAAATTAAAAACAAAAATAAATAAATAAAAATTATTTATAAAATTTATAAATAAATAACGAAAAAAAACAATGAACAATGTTGTTGTGGTAGGTGGGGAGGGGAGAAGGGAGGTGCAATGTCAGGCGTTTCCCCTCTGCCCACACAACCAACCTGAAGCTGCTACATAGCTAGAGCATGGGGTTGACCACATGAGTGGAAATGAAATTCCCAACAATTCCCTCCCTGTGATGACACTATTTGTTTTAATTTACTTTTGTATTTATAAATAATATTTTATATTGTTTATCTATTTAATTTATAATTGTTATGTGTACATGTTAAAACTATTTTTTTCTTTCTCTATTTGTTTAATTAAATGTGTTATTTTTAATGTGTGTTTTTTATAATTTTTAAATAATATATTATTTATGGTGCTACACTCGCCAACATTAAGGGGGTATCCCCGATATGTGGTCGCAAATAGATCTCACACCGTTTGGGATAGGAGACCCATCCGGAATATGACCCGATTGTTAGTTATCTTAAATATATTCCTTGGTTCTAACTATCGGAAGAGAGAGGAGTGCAACTGTGCCTTAAAAAAGAATGGGGTGTGCCTACTGAGTGTTCGGTCGTATATGCGTCAAAGTTCTTTGACTGCAGAGGGGACAAGAAGTGAGCCTCTAAGAGGGAGGTAGTAGTATCATCCTAGTAGAGACACACATAAACAAGATGCATCTATACAATATTAAGTGGAATAGTCCAGAAATATGTGATGGTGATTGCAGCCATTCTAAGAAGGAATATTTGTCGAATATCCAGTGGAATAGTCCACAAGGATACGACAATGATAATAGAAATTACAACACATTCTCAATGTGATAACTACCAAAATAATCAAAATAGTTGAACTAGTTTAGCACAAATGAAAGAAAACATGAATTACAAATATTCACACAATAGGTTTACAAATATCCATATTCCATGCATGAATAATGTGTTGGCCATAAGGTTTCCTATATTAAGTAAAATTTCCAAGACACATATATGCAATGAAAACCACTGGCTCCAATAGTGGAGCATTGGAGCCATTCTTTGCTCCTCAAAGGAACTAGCTTATCTCTCTAATGCCTTGTGGTAAGAGCCAAGGCGAAAAGTCCCTTTCTCTTATAATGAGGTTGTATATATAATAATGAGGAGGTGATGCTTCACATTCCTTGTGACTCTTCATCTACCCTCATGATTGTTTGACTTCCTATGAATTTTCAACTTTACATGACTCCTCATATTCCATACGTGTTCTTTGGACTTTCAATTGACAATACATTTTCAAAACATGAATTACATAATCCACCATAATGGTGTGGCATGTGGCAACTCATGAGATGGCATGACATGAAACTGCTGACATGGACTGCTTGATTATTTGGCAATGTCAAGCCACTTCTGTTGTTGTGTGTCGCGTATATGATTAAGAATGATTTTATTTCCACCTCCACATGGTTTAGTGATAAGGAATCTTCAATGGTCTCAAGTCTTGAGTTTTGATCACAAACCATGTCCATTTTCTTTCTCTCGGTTGATCAGCTTGTGTACTCAACTACAAAGATGTCTTTCAACATGTTTCCCTTCTTGATATCCTTCTTCATCATCTTTCCATAGTATGATAAGGTACATGCATGTAAAATTTACTCATGATGAGATGACATTAGTATGAAAACCCCTATCCTAAGATAACGCATATTGATCCATTAGCTGAGACATAACTAGGTGACAAGATGGGAGACGGGCTCAGTGACTACGCAGTTGTGTAGTTCAAGATGTCAGGGGTGAACCTTGAGCCTTAAGACTCTGCCATGCACAATCCAATCTGGGTTGAGGAAGAAAACTGTGCAATTATGGAAGCCAGTGTGATGGGCTGAAGGGATGAGCATTAGATCATCACATTGCACAGTTTCAGGAGACCAAGGAGAATGGATCATTTTTCAATTACATGAACTAGGGGCTCAAGGGATGAGCTTGAGGCTAGAGATTGTGCAATGCGTAGTTCAGGCCAGGTTGGGAATATGGATTGCGCATTTGAGGAGCCAAAGTCAAGGCTTGAGCACTCGAACTACGTAGTGCAACAATCTTGGGAGGCGGGAACTACACATTGCATAGTTTCAAGAGGTGAGTTCACAGCTAGTGGACTGAGACAGCGTAATGCGAAGTTCAGGGACGTCAGGTGAAGCTAGATTGCTTGGTCGGGAAGCTTTTCAAAAATTGTCCAAGTGTGGGATTCCTAAGTTTGATGTGAACAGTAATAAGACTTCAACTGTGACCACACACTTAGAATACTTGATGACACAATAACATATATCATCTTGGACACATGAACAATTTGTTTCCCTTAGTGTGATAACTTTACAACAACGTATGACAGGTGCAACACTAAAGATACACTTTGCAATGACTGTGACGACACTTGTTCGAAAATGCTTAAAACTTTTGAAATGAGAGTGACATATGTTTACATGGATAAATTAACTAATCTGAAAAAAGGTAGGCCCTTGAAACCACCAGAATAGGCTTATACATATTGTGTGATAGTTAACATGAGAAAAGATGAATTTTTTCCTATCTTACAAAAGGGACCAAAACAACTCAAAGAAACACATGGAATGAGTTTCACTATTTGCAACGACAATGCACAAGACCAAGGAAGGCTCTGAAATTTAGTGTCGACCAAAAATTTGGATGGTGTTATAGGAGTGAAAAAACTTGGTGACACACTAGTAGAATTCCATCTTCTTTTCCTTGGTTAACTCCTTTGTGCAAGGCTTCATCTCTTTGGGGAGTATTAATTCATTATGTATATTACTTTGGGCCCCCAACTTCCTGCATGAATAAACATGGTCCCCTTTATACCTTTCTCGATTGAACACAACATAAGATTCAAAGGTATCATAATGTTTCCAGTTGGGAAGGGTAGTGTAGTTCATGAGCTTTACATTTTCAGAGTATGATTTTTCATCTCTGGTGTTCGTCCACTACTAGTAGGCCTAGAGATACCCCAACGAAGTCATTATAGGAGTACAAACATTGCATCGCTACAAAGAACCCTAGAAAATACACGAAAAAGTTGCTTTCTTCATCTCTCTCAGCAGGAAGCCTTTCTTTGCTTTCACCTTTATTTATTTATTTTATAGGATTGTGCATTGGCACTTATTCATTTTATGGACCGAAGAGGAACCTTGACTTATTGAGAGAAGGAGAGATTGTTCCTTAATAGAAGCACATAGAGACTTCTCATTTTGGTTTTCTCGTTTAGATTTTTCCCCTTTTCCTGTTTTACGGATTGGATAGGCATGAAAGCACTTAAACATAAAAACTGAGTGTGGGAATAAGGCTTCTTGAGTAGACACAAGTTCATTGTTTAACAAAAGCTCTCCTCACTGATGGATCGTATTTTCCATTAGAACTTCATTGACCAAAAGATATAACCAATATAAGGAAGATGGACCAAAGGTTAGCCAAATGTTTAAGTTTCACAAGGCTCCCTTTTAATTCAACCACACACAAATAAGTTAGACAACACGTTGACATGCAACATTTATTTACATGATGAAAAAAAAAAAATCAAGCAAAAAAGAAAATACTATGTACATAGTGTTGGGCACAAACCTAGTTCATCAATGAAAGTAGTGTTTTGAGTCTTGGTCATTGATGGTGAGAGAGTCAATGTTCACATCTAGTGATTGTTGAAGATATATGTGTTGGGAAAGATTTTTGTGAATAGTGAATGGTCCAATCTACAGAGATTGAAATTTGGTGTGTTTTCCTTTGTACTCATGCACTTTCTCCCACTTCAAGGCTAATTCACCCACAATAAAGTTATTTTTCCCTGCAAACTTATTATCAAACCACCTCTTGTTGCGCTCCAATGAAGGGAAAATTTTATTTTTTTCGGCCTTTCTTCTTATATCTTGTGTAGAGTGTCCATCCTATGTTGAACTAATAAACATGACTTTCCCTAGGATTCCTTCAAAATCTAGAGAGTAGGAAAGTATATTTTAGGAGCAAGGATGACTTCGTTTCCATACACTAGGAAGTAAGAAGAGGTATTTAGAGATGGATTTGGCATGACTCGATCAATCCATAAGGCATTTACCAAAGAAGATATTTTTGATGATACAAATAAGTTTCTTATTTATGGACTCAGCAAGACCATTCCCCCATGGATAGTAGTTAGCATAATGTTTCAATACGATTCCATTTTCTAATGCAAAATCATATAATTTTAGCGATGAAAAATATGTTGCATTATCAAGAACAAGAGAAGTTGAAATGTAAAACCTGGAAATGATATTCTACCTAAGGAAGTTGATGAATTCTTGATCATTCACCTATTTGAGCAAAACTACTTCTGTCCACTATGTGAAGTAGTATGTAGCAGTGAGAATATAGTGATTTTGATTTGAAAAATGCAAAAATATTTCAAATGAAATCCAAGCCCCACTACAGAAATGGTTATTCCATTATCATAGGTTGCAATGGGTCAACTGACTTCTTGTTTGGGTTGACAAACCTTTGACAAACTGGAAACTTATAGGCATTAGTATGAGAATCTTTGGACAATGTAGGCTAATAGAAACTGACCCGCATAACCTTATACATTGTTGTGCTTCCCAGAAGGTGTACTCTGGCTGGTCCATCATAGATATCACACAATACTTTCTCTAAATTGCGCGCTTCTAGGAAAATGAGCAATACTCCATTATGATGCTTTCTAAAAATCACCCCATGCACCAAATGATAAGATAATGCTTTAATTCTAAGTTCCCTCTTCTACGGTGTTGATAAATGAGAGGGAATGATGTCATGCTCAAGGTATTGGAAAATGTACACATACCAAGAGTTTTTGATCATAGTGGGGGAGGCTTTCTCGACATTGTACATTTCATTCTCCATCTCCCATCTTGAAGGATATTCTTTTTTTGCATCCACTAATTGTTCTGCTCTCTGATAAGGAACGTGGCCCTTGATTGTGAGAAATAGTTTGAACTCCAAGTCGTAATCCCGTAAACCAATCATCCATTTCACTCTTCTTTCTCCCATCTCTTGTTGAATGAATAGTGATATGATTGCTAGGTGCAGAACAACAATGATACAATGATTTTTTAAGAGATAGGGTCATCAATGCTTCACCACCTTATAAACTACATATTCTTGCTTGTGAATGGTAGGATAGCTCAGTTTAGGTCCCTAGAGGCTAGCACTCATGAAAAATATTGGCCACTCATTGTTTTGATCATCCTTTTGCGTAAGAACAACAATGAGAGAAGTGTCAGAAGCAAAGGTGTATAGTAAGAAATATTTTTTGAAATATGGGTTGTACAAAGTGGGTGCTTCTACAATGGCTTGCTTAATACATGAGAAATCATTTTTTTCCTTTTTATCTCATTTGTATATCACATCCTTCTTAAACATCTCCTATATAGGCTTCACGATGTGAGCGTAATCGAAGATGAATTTGCAGAGGAAGTTGATTTTCCGTAGGAAAGACTGCATAGCTTTCTTATTCACATGGAATAAAATTTGCGTAATTTCTTTGAACCTCATTAGGTCTATTTTAATCCCACTTTTGGAAATGATATGGCCTAAGCTATTAATGTATACAATGCAGAAATACTCTTTTTCGGGTTAAGCGATATCCCAAGTGGCATTTATGGTCAGATCTCTTATTGGAAAATACCATGACATCGTTGAGATAGACCACTACAGTCTATCTCATCAATCCATGGAATGCGATGTCCTGGCATGTTGAAATTTTGCACCAATGTTGATAAACCCAAATGGTATTCTTTTAAATGTACCCCACTTCATGCGGAAAGTTATCTTTTGTCTATCAGGATCTGAGACTAGAACTTGGTTATAACTAGAATACCCATCCAAAAAAGAAAACATCTCTGACCCTGATATTGTTTGCAGTATCTATTCCATAGATGGAACAGTATAATTATCTTTGTCTGAGGCATGGTTCAATTTAAGAAAATCAACACACAAGCGAATTTTCCTAGACTTATTTCTCACTGGCATAAAGTTCGATACCCAAGTATAATTTCTCACTTTGTATATAATCCGAGCATCCAACAATTTCCTTAACTCTTTCCGAATTAGGGGCTCAAGCATCAGATGCACCTTCCACAACTTTTGTTGAAATGGTTTGGCCCCTTCTTTGATTGGAATCACATGCTTGATTATTCATGTGTCATAAGTTTTGAGCTCATCGCATGTCCATGCGAATACATCTTGGTATTGCTTGAACAAGTGGATGAAATCTTGTCACTCATGTGGTTTGCAGCAAGTACCGAGATTGAAAAACTTCATATCCTTTTATGTTCTGAAAATTATTTTCTCATGCGACAACATTGAGCTATGGGTTTTCATATTAACTGTCCCTTGGAAGCAATTTTACAACTCATATGACTTTTCCAATGATACCATACCTTTCGGCATGTGGTTCTCTTTGCTTGTGTAGGCTACATCCTGTAACACTTTAGTAGGCTCGTCTTCATCAATAGCTGCTTCTTTCAATACATTATTATTTGCCATAAAGTGAAGTATTTACTTGTCATCACTAAAAATGCGTAAATTAGTAATATTGTTAGGGACCGATGGTTTATAAATAATATCTACAAAAACACCATCCCTAAATGGTGAAAACCTTACATCAACATTTTCCAATGCATTTGCAGCCATGTTGCATATTCCAGGAACATAAATAATTTTAAAATAGTGGAAATGTGAAATTAAATGCCATGCCTCTTGTTGATAATTTTTCAGATGAGGTGACACACAATGTATAGTATCACGTACATGCCATAGGACAACTTCTGAGTCACCTACTGCTTTGAGAACCATAACATTGAGATCGATGGATCTTTTAATTTACCCAAGATGAGTGCTTCTTATTATGCGGTGTTGTTTGTGCACTTGAATTCTAAGCGGCTGGAGATCAGAGGTTTTCTCTGTCACGGGTCTACTAAAACACAACCAGCTCTAGATCCCTCCTATGTTTTTGAACCATCAAAATATAATGTCTAATAATCATATGTACCAGGACTATGTGTTACACTAGTACTACTATTACTACTACTAACAACTATATAGATGTGATTTTCACCAGTTGAACTAGGAAGGAGCTCCAATTGTGTGTCTCGCAGAACTAGGGATGTTGAGCAAGATAACACCGTAGATCAGTTTCCAAGAAGAAATTTCCAAAGATGAGATTCAGAAAAGGCATTGGCTCATTTTCATCTTCTAAGGGAGTTACTATGTGCTTCATGTACTGCTCTGAGTAGACCCAAATATGATTGTTTTTGCCTTTGTACAGAAGCCAAAAATGTGACCAGTCCACCGCAAAATACCCTCGTATCTTGTTGGACTAGTCTTTGCTTAACAATACACCATATGCTTCTGGAATGTCCAAAATTACTATATTTATACATTGGCGAACTCAGTGATCATATGATAAAGGAATAAGCAAATTATCGAGTTCATCAATTCAGTGGACAAGAGCCTTGTCCAACTAAATGATCCATGCATCCATTTTATCCCACTTTGAATTTATTTTCTTTGCGACAGATAGAGGAATTACATTTACTAATGCACCATACTAAGAAAGTGTGTACATTATAACTGAAAATTTCAAAAGTTAATAAAAGGTAGAGGGTAGAGTTTGTTTACATAAAATTTTCAACCATTAAGTATAGAATTCTAGGAACCAGAGGACTTACCAGGTTTAGATCCCTTCTGTGAAGAAGCATCATCACATGAGATGAATTGTCTCAGTGCATGTTGAAGAATGTCTTGTCGCATCACAATCTTCATCCATTTGAAAAGTGAGATATTGACGCGAACTTTCTTCATCTCTTTAACTATGTTGTGTTGTAATCCAGTATGGAAGATATTGTCAAAGTTTCTGGGGGAGTGGGCTTGTCTACTTATTCTAGAGTGATGGACTTACTCTTACTGCTTGTGAAAGTACTTTTCACCATAAATTCATTTTAATACTTTCTCTAAGTGTTCTGCATTGAGTTGATGGGTGGAGTGGTCTTCCTTAACAAATTCTCTTTCAATTTCTATTTCGTCAACTCTTGTGTGGAAGATGGCCCTTGAACTCTCAAGTTATATCGAGTGTTATGCTTCTAGGTCGAGTTATCACTCAGTGGCCACTTTTCGGCATTGCTATTTGTTGGAAATAATATTGAGAGGGGGGGTGAATCAATATTATCAGATCAATAATTTTATTTCCCAAATAGATTTATATACGCTACTTCAGTGAAGTGAACTAGCGTGTAGACGCGACTGTGCTTAAAGAAACCAGCGTATATGCAGAGAACTTGTGATTTAGACAATTTATCATGTGTTGAGCTTAAACCAATATATCAGAGATTTATTAGACAGTGCAATAAAAGAAAAATAAAGCATCACACATAAGCAACACACATGAACACAAAGATTTAAGGTGGAAACCCAATGTGGGTAAAAACCACCTGCTGTTGTTGTCTCTATCTTCTTTTAATAATAAGAAAATATGTTTACAATCTTGTACTGGTGCAGACTCATACCAGTATGTAGGCTTCTACCTGCAGAAGGTTACAACCTTCTCTCATTTTCCAGCTTCTACTGGAAGGGAGCTACAACCCCCTAGCTCTTGTACTAGCCAATATGTTTACTAGTATGTAGGTGCCAGCCTACAGAAAACTCCACTCTTCCACCAGGGACCACGTTTCATGAATTTTCAGATTGGATACTCCTGGATCACAACACCACAATATGAAGGCCATGTTTCATCAAATTTTCACACTAGACCCATCAAATCTTTTTAAAACTTAAACTGCATCAACCAATATTCAGTTAATCTGAACAATTAGATCACTGATACCAGAACAGTGTGATGAACCCAGAATCATTCAGAACCAGCTGTAACCTCAAAAATCATGCATTAGAGTGTATACGCTACTTGGAAGAACCGAACCTGTTGTACACACTCTTTTGCCAAGACGAACTTGCATACAGATCTGCAAATTTTGACTCATACCTTTGTTGCAATTCCTAACTTCAGACAAACCCAAATCATGATAGATAACAAATAGAACAGGTGCAAAAATTTAGATCTGGTCTCAAACAATATCAAATCATTCAAGAATAAGTCGTTTCAAGTCTCATGATTCCTAATCCAATATTGAAATCAAGGTGCACATGAATATTTCGGATCTAGTCCCAAACATAACCCTGCAGCATAAAATAGACTTCAGATAGAAGTATTCCTTAGAATCTCATTGCTTGCACATCTTGGCCTAATGATCTTCTCCTCCTTATATACTCTTAAGCCTTTCTCAATACCTTGGACCAAAACCACTTAGGACCAATACCTTGGACCCAATACCTAGGGTCAATACCTTGGACCAAATACCTCAGACCAAATATCTTGGACCAAAATACCTTGGATCAAATATGTTGAACCAAAAACTTGGTTTTCCAACATGTACACGCTTTTCCTCCTGTGAAAGTGTGTGTATATGTTATACACTACTTTTTTTCTATTAAACTATGTGTATATGTGCCTTGGACATAGTGAACCAACATATACCTCTCTTTCTTCATTCTTTGGAGTCTGATCTATAATCCTTTGTTGTTGACCTGCTGCACTATGAACTTTCATATGAGTGAGTTGCCATCAAGGACAACACCTGTATCATAATGCCAAAAATCTCCCCCTTTGGACTTGATGGAAACAACAACACCAAGATGTTGGCATTATGATACAGGTGTTGTCCTTGATGGCAACTTACTAAGATGACAGACCACAGTTCAGGCTCACAGAATGAAGAAAAAGAGATATACGCAGGTTCCCCTTGATAAAGCCGTGTATACATGCGTGTTAGCCGACCAATAGGTGCGTATACGTATACATGCACTTTCATGCAATGGCAGGTGCGTACGTTGGGTTTTGGTCCATGGTATTTCGACCATGGTATTATGATACATGGTATTTGGTCCAAGGTATTGGTTCTAAGTGGTTTTGGACCATGGTATTGAGTAAGGCCTAAGACTATAAAAGGAGGAGAAGATCATTAGGCAAAGGCACTCAGAAAGTCTTGAATATCTGATGAAGTATGAGATCTAGTATGTAGGTTATGGGTTCATAATGCTTTGCTTGATCTAAGCTAAGGAGGAATCTCAGCGGTTGATGGAGAACAAGATCTAAGGATAGATTGGGATCTAATGGCTTGGAATGAATCATCTCTATACAGTTTGATCATGTTTATTCTAGATCTGTATACTGACGCATGTAATGTTCTGTAAATATTATGATCTGGGTATAACTCAAGTTTGGAATAGTTGCAAATCATGAATGAATATTTATAGATGTATACACTGGTTAACTATGATAAAAGCACGTACATATGCAGGTTCGATACATCTATGTAGTGTATACGATATGAACTATGATGTTTGAAGTTACAGGTGGTTCTGTGATCCAGGTGGATGTTAGTGGCCACCCACCTATCCCATTTGGACACCCACAACTGTCTCTTTCAGTTTTTCAGTTTCCTTAATTATAGCGCAGTTTACTATTTTTAGCAGTTTTTCGGGTCCTAAACTTCTGGAGCCGTTTTGAGGCCCTAAACGAAGTTTTTTGGGAAATCTACCTCTGACTTTTCCATCGTATTCCTTGGAGAGATCTTTCCAACGGGTTATCATGCGCGTCAAACAGAGATCGTATGCCAAAGTTACGACCCCGGGAAGTTGATGTACCAATTTACCCAAACGGGGCCCATAGTTTGGCGTTTCATCTTCTAGGGTTAGGTTTTGGAATGTTAAGGGTTTTCCATTGTTTCTCAAAAATAAATAGGCCTTCGAGCCTCATTGTAAACACAGTTTGAAACAGTTCAGAGGCATGTAGCCGACACATCTCTTCTCAGAGATAAGCTACCATCGCCCTAGCTGGGTTATTTCTATTTGTAAGCATATTTCAGTATTCTCCATTAATGAAATGAAGTATTATTTCTGCTGCATCTCTGTTTTTATGGTTATTGCATCTCTGTATTTATGGTTATCTCTGTAGTCTATTGCATTCCTGCTTAAATCCAGATCAGTGGTATCAGAGTGGTCTGCTTTTTCTCTGTTTTTCTTTGCATGTCCCCAACGAGGTCGGGATATAAGGAGTTAGGGCTTGAATTGGTCGAACCTTTGCAAGACCAGCCTCGCAAATTTTGATGACCTCCCATGGCGGATGAGAAGAAAGACAAGGGGGCAGGAGATCCTATCAGAATCTTGCTCGAAGAAGCCCTCGAGCGGCAAAGGAACGCGATGATGGATAGCTTTGCACAGATCCTTCGGCGGCTACCCAGAGGCGACGCATCGACTTCCAACAGCTACTCTGGAAACGCCACACTGTTTAAGGTACAAGTTAATTTTTAAATCCCCATCTTTGAGGGTCAAATAGACACAGATGCTGTAGATAAATGGTTAAATCTGCTAGATGGGTGTTTTTCTGTTCATGAATTTTCAAGTCAAGAAAAGATTGTTTTCGCTCTTCTCAAAGCAGCCCCCCACTTCAAGGACTGGTGGGAAACATACTGCGAGCAGAAGGATGAAAGTACAGGCTCACTGTTTTCAGCCGCCCCCACTTGGAATGACTTCCAGGATGCCATCAAGGAGCAGTACTACCCTGTCAAAAGCTATGAGGACAAATACATCAAATGGACCACACTGCGGCAGGGACGAGACCAAGATGTACCAGAGTTCACAAATATTTTTCATACCCTTCGCACACAGTTGGGTATCAAAGGTTCTGAGCTGCATCTGGTACTAAAATACCGCAGCTGCCTACACAGATACATCCAGGAAGAGATGGAGTTCTTGAACATCTTCTCACTTGGCACAGCATACCGATACACTGTCAAAATCGAGCAAAAGTTCAAACAGAAGAAGCAAGACTTTGGATCTGCAAATCCGAAGCCCAAAGGACAAAGCTAAGGCGGGGTGACCCAAGACAACCCCTCTAAGCTGCAAGAAAAGAACAACACCACGAAGCCGAAGAAGGACATAGGAAAGTGGTGTGAGTTCCACAAGAGTCCCACTCATAACACAAGTGAGTGTCGGACCATGCAGTGGTTGGTGGCCGAGTTGAAGGCTTCCGAATCAGATGCATGTTCTGACTCTGAGCCGGAACCCGACAAGGGGGATGGCAAAGGGAAGCAAATCATTGATGCGGATCCTAGTGCCAGTATTGCCACTGCCAAGATCCAGAAGAATGAGCCCGAAGAGTCAGAGGAGGGGGAACGTCTTTTCCACTCATAGATGTGGGTGAAGGGTTCACCGCTGCAATTCATTGTCGATAGTGGCAGCCAAAAGAACCTCGTTTGAGCAGAGGTTGTGAAGCGGTTGGGCCTACCAACTACGCCACACCCACAAACATACAGTATCGGGTGGCTTCACGAAGGACGAGATCTCAAAGTTCACCAGCAGTGCCGCCTTCCCTACAGCATGAAGCCCTTCACAGGTGAGGTATTGTGTGATGTTACACCTCTGGATGTTTGTGATGTACTATTAGGCCAGCCATACTTGTGGAGGCAACATGCTGTGTATGAGTCAAGGCCTCGCGCTGTCATTATTTCTTTAGATAATTCATTATACAGGATACCAGAGGTAGCTCCACCTACCACCACCTCTTTGATCACTACTAAGAAAGGCAGCAAGCTCATCTCATAGACTAGGAAATTTATTTTCTGTCTGGTTCGCTCCCAAAGTAAGGGGAAGATCGTTGCTACATCCATGACCCCCGCAAAGGGTTCCTCCACGCAGCAGCAGCAACATAGGGATACAGTCATGACAGAACACAGGAAAAACTTCTCCTTACCCAGAGGGGTACCACACAAGTTTCAGGTGGGCGAAAAAGTTTGGTTACATCTGCAGAGAGAACGCCTTACCAGAACCCATCAGAAACTCAGACCGCTTCGACATGGTCCTTACACCAGTAACAAAGTTGTGGGCAACAATGCTTTGAAGCACAACATTCCTCCATTCCTTCACTTGCACTAATTGTTCAATGTGGACCATTGCCAACCATGCTTCCCACCATTTATGGACACATCAGAGATTGCAGAACAGCTCACTGGAGACCCAGCTCAGTAGAAGCTTCCTCATCTCAAGGAGGAACTCAATGCAATGGGGACCATTGCTTCCTAAGGGGGGAGGAATGATCCAGGTGGATGTTGGTGGCCACCCACCTATCCCATTTGGACCCCCATAACTATCTCTTTCAGTTTTTCAGTTTCCTTAATTATAGTGTAGTTTACTATTTTTAGCAGTTTTTCGGGTCCTAAACTTCCGGAGCCGTTTTGAGGCACTAAACGACGTTTTTTGGGAAATCTATCTCCATCTTTTCCATCATATTCCTCGGAGAGATCTTTCCAATGGGCTATCATGCGCGCCAAACGGAGATCGTATGCCAAAGTTACTTGATGTACCAATTTACCCAAACGGGGCCCATAGTTTGGTGTTTCATCTTCTAGGGTTAGGTTTTGGAATGTTAAAGGTTTTCCATTATTTCTCAATAATAAATAGGCCTTCGAGCCTCATTGTAAACACAGTTCGAAACAGTTCAGAGGCATGTAGCCGACACATCTCTTCTCAGAGATAAGCTACCATCGCCCAAGCTGGGTTATTTCTATTTGTAAGCATATTTCAGTATTCTCCATTAATGAAATGAAGTATTATTTCCGCTGCATCTCTGTTTTTATGGTTATCGCATCTCTATATTTATGGTTATCTCTATAGTCTATTGCGTTCCTGCTTAAATCCGGATCATTCTGGTTGTTGATGAGTTCTGATGACTGTTTACTGGTGTAAAAATTCTGCATATTCATTTTGGTTGATTTTGTTTAGCTTCAGTTTTGATGGATGAGATATAATAATGGATCAGGATCATAATGGCTTATCTTTACGTGATCTGATGGACTAGATCTGGTTGTTAACACACATATTATCCTTGTATATGTAATGATCTGCTTATGTCTAAAGTTAGGAAGTGCAGCGAAGACACAACTAAGTAATTAATGACATATACACTGGTTTGCTTTGGTGAAGTTGCGTATACATGTTGGTTCGGCTCTTCTAAGTAGCGTATGCACTCTGATGCATGATTTTTGAAGATACAGTTAGATCTAAACATTGTTGCAGAGTTCTGTGTTTTTCTCTGTGTTCTGGTGACTGCATTTTGTTGACAGGGTTTCAGTGATTCAGTGATTCAGAGATTGATGATGCTAGTGTTGATTGATTGTGTGCTTTAATGATATTGATGGGTCCAGTATGAAAATTGGATGAAACGTGGCCTTCAGATTATGGTGTTGTGCTTCAAGAGTATCCAGCCTGAAAATTTATGAAACGTGGTACCTGAAGGAAGAAAGAGAAGGTTGTAGCCTTCTGTAGGTCAGCACGTACGTACTAGTAGATCAGCTAGTACAAGAGATAAGGGGGTTGTAGCTCCCTTCCAGCAGTAGCTGGAAAACGAATGAAGGTTGGAGCATTCAATAGGCCAACGCCTACATGCTAGTAAAAGGATTAGCTAGTACAAGAGCTAAAGGGGTTGTAGCTCCCTTCTAGGAGAAGCCGGAGAACGAGAGGAGGTTGTAACCTTTTGCAGGTAGAAGCCTGCATACTAGTATAAGGCTACACCAGTATAGAAATATTGTGAAAAGAAGTTTCTTATTAAAATAAGATAGAGACAAATTGTAGCAGGTGGTTTTCACCCACATTGGGTTTTCACCTTACATCATGGTGTTCATATGTGCTTCTTGTGTGTGATGATCTGTTCTGTTTTACTGCACCTATTTACTATTCATATGGTTAATAAAGTTCTGATGCACTAAATAAAGATCAACATTTAATGGATTAAATGAATCATAATTTTACTGGATATACACTGGTTGCATTAGACATAGTTGTTTGTACACATAGGTTCCCTTAACTGAAGTAGCGTTTATAATCTGAGTATGGAAATGAAAAAGTGTTTGATTTGATAATGCTGGTTAACCCCCCCCCCCCCCCCCCTCCTCTCAGTATTATTTCCAAAAATTGGTATAAGAGAAGGTCCTTTGGTAGAAGATTGATCACTTGAAGGAGATCCGTAGAACAATGGGAAAGAAGCTTAAGAAGAAAGCGTCTAAGAAGAAGAAGACATCTCAGAAGAACTATGACAGTGGGAGAATCGATTGGGGAATATGTGGAAGAAGCACTTCAGATTTAGAATCACTTTCGAATGAAGATGAACAAGAAAAAGAACTATCAGGTATGAATTTGTTATCCTCTGGTGATACCTTTCTCCATCCATTTGAAGATGATGAAAGTGATAGTGAAACAACTGAATTTGCTCTTATGGGTGAGAAAGAAAGATATCAAATAGAGGATGAATTTAGAAGGCTTATAGATAAAATTAGAGATCAACAGGATCTATTGCACAAAAGGGAATGTATCTCCAAAGAAGAAGTTACCAAACTAAAAGCTCAACTAGAGGAAGGAAACAAGGTAAGGAAGTTATTCAAGGAAAAGGAAGATCAATGTCAAAAGTTGCAGGATGAAGTGACATCATTAAGAAATGAAGTAAATGAAAGGAGCACAACAATCAAAAAACTCAAAGAAAGATCCAGTTACCATGAAAGCCTTGAAGCTACGATCCTCTCGCTAAATAAGATCTTGAAGAATCAAATAAGCAGAATAAAGAACTCCTCCAAGCTCTTGAAAAACAAAAAACAAAGTTCATGAATTAAAACATCAGTTGGAAGAGGGAAGAAAAGCTAAAGAAAACATGAAGAAGTAGTATCGTGAAAAGGAAGAGCAAATTCTAAAAGATAACTTAGAAGGAAAGGATAAGCTCTTACGATTTCAAGATAGTACTAAGATCTTGGATGATATTCTTAGTAGTCAAAGGTCTCCTGCTATCAAAACTGGTCTTGGTTTTCATGAATCTGTTGAAGGTGAATCTAGTTCACAAAATGCACTATCTGAAATGCTCAACAAGGAGATGAAAGGTCAATTCCATCAACAACCAAGGAAAGAAATTCTTCAAAGAAAATCTTTTACTCCTCCGATGAATAATGTTGAATGTTATTTATGTCGTAATCTTGGACATGTTGCAGCTAGATTCAAAAGTAGAATGGTTCAAGACCATCACATAGAAAGATCACCACGTTACAGGTACTTTAAGGGATATTTTTTTTCTTGCAATATGTTTGGTCACAAAGATGTTGATTGCTACAGAAGGAGGATGAAACATCTAAGATGTTATGTATGTAACAAGCTTAGACATATAGCTAAGGAATGCAAGAACAAAGTACGCGCACCATACCAAAAGGAGAAAACATCATCACATTTGAAGATATGGAAGAAGAAGGAAGTACAGTCAAAAATATGTGGCACAACACAATGTATAGACATAACAAACTTAGAGGAAGCTGAAAGTGTAAAACTTCAGTGTTCTCAATCTCATACGCAAATTTGATAAAGAGAAGTTGCGTATATACTCGAGTTAGACAATGCATAGTCGCGTATATGTCAGTTTGAGAAAAGTAGTGGGACAGGCTTAGTGAAAGGGTCTGATATGCTTCAGTCCATTATTTGCTATGTTTGATAATGTTTACAATCTACTAATGATGTGTGGAAATGTCTAATAAACAAGATGGCACAGGTTCAGGGGGAGCATATACTTTAATAATGCATTGTTGTCATTATGGTTAGTAGTCCTTGGTGATGATGCTTATATGGCTAAATGATACATCTTGCTATGATATGGTTATGAGTTGTCCATGACAAAATCTCATATGATTCTTGGGGTTACATAGTTGGCATTCAGATCTGATTTGTGGTTGATTCTCTGATGATGCATATATGGTGCTTACATGGTGATCTTCATAAGGATAAGGAGAAGTACAAAGCTTGAATACACAATTTCATTACTTGATGATGAGTCACTCATATGCTATTGTCAACATATAATATAGTTATGATGCAAGATTCCTATAGTTCTTGGCGCTCACATGGATGAGGATTGTTGCTATTGATGATGTCAAGAAGTCTTGACAAAAGATCTTGAGCTCAAGCTACATAGTGCTATTGGTCCACTGCTTTATAGGTAGATAAAATTACAGAGTTGGGGCCATGTGTGGCCAGGCAGGGTCAGAAAGTGCTAGATTAATATTTGATAATATTGAGTAGGCATTGGAAAGTCCATCTAACATGGGAATATCAGCGATATTTCTATTGATGGGGCTATTAACAGATTCAATAATTGAATTTACTGGTCAATCATTGAATCAGAAAATTCTAATTAACCAACTCACGATGAATCTCGACATCAGATGCAAGAAAAGTGGATCTTATGTGCACAAAAATAGATTTCAAATTAAATAGGATATTTTTCGTATAATTCGGAAAGGCATGGCTACCTACAATTTTCCTATAGTTAAGAGATGTATGGCTATGTGCAACGGTAAATTTAAATGATGTGTTTGATAAATTATTTCATTATCAAAGGTTTTCTCAACATTACTAGTCACTAGGTTTCATTCTATGATTGGGTTGTTGCTTTCTTTGTCTGGTCCTTAACGAAGTTGTTTAAGTTACGAAACGATGAGCTTGGTTTCTTTTCTTTTTTGTATGAAAAAATCATATTATATTATATCATAGGATCAATATACAAGATTTAATCATCATCTGCCAAATCCATTACATCCTAAAGTCCATCTGGGTGAGTATATCATGCTTCCCATCCAGAAATATTACAGCATCCATAATACAAAAAGAACAATCCATAGGTCCACTGTTGTTGAGAATAAAAAAAAAGTAGACATAAGTGTTAACAATAGAGCATGTCCAAAAAATTATGTACATGGATTATCAGATATTTCTCCATTCTATATATTTGTGCAAGTGGGAAAGCAGCTTCTCCATCCATTCATGCAAGAAAACTGTGAAAATTGACAGATATTACACTAGTAGATATGAAAAATATACAAAAAAATGAAGGGATACGGAAGTTACGAGGAAATGGAAATTCTCCAATATCTAAAACATTGTGACCCCAAGTTATTTCCATGTGCATATTACCAAAATTACCTAGTAGCCCCCTCTTTGAAAGCTCATCAGCTTTCTTGTTCTGTTATCTGCCAATGTGCATAATTGTAGAGTTGTTGAGTTGATTCCATAGAAGACCAATTCTCCCCAGCCATCCAAGTAGCAAAGGATTGTTGATATTTGCACTGCCCTTTACCTGATCTATGATAATCTTGGAATCCCCATAGATATGAATGACAGGGATACCAAGGAAATTGTTGAACCATAAAAGTCCCCATAAATCCATTGCTTCTACCTTGGTATTGGTGCCACTTCCCCCATTCCAGTGAATCATGTATGACAAATCGTTTGAAATGGCAATCCAAAATCCACAACCACAAGTATTCCTTTGTGCAACACCATAAAAAAACCCATTGGATATTCCATACGAAGTCTGTTATGCTTGTGTTGAGACTTTTTGGAGCATGAGTCATGAGGGGTGAGCATGGATAGATTTGTTATAGTTCTTTCAAATACCATATAGAAATATTCTATAGAATTCTGAAAGATGCACTTATTTCTCCATTTCCATATAGCCCAGAAAAGTAAAAGAGGAATGGTTCTCCATATAATCTTCTGAGTGCTCCACAATTTCATACATTCCATAATGCAATCATGTTGTGTATAAGGAAAACCAATATGAGAAGTATCTAGTTTTTCCCTTGAATCATATGATGGCACTGGAGAAATATGTGAGCGTTGCTCTCCTCATCCTATTTGCATATAGAAAAAATACTAGGCCCATGCCACTGCCTCTTCTGCAAATTTTCCCATGTGAGATTTTTGTTATGGAATACCAACCATGACAAGAGGGTGATTTTGCTTGGAATTTTGGTCCTCCAAAAGGCATATAAGACATTATGCTCCCCATACCGAGCATCCTTGATACAAAGGGATACATATGTATTAGCAACAATGATGTCCTCAGATTTCATCTTCCCCATCCACATAAGGTTGTCATGAATCCCGTCAGATTTCATCTTCCCTGTCCACATAAGGTTGTCATGAATCCCTGCTCGGCAAATACCAAGATGTTTCATGCCAGCAATAATCCGGTTCCATTCGTGGTCCATTTAACCAAACAAACCCATCTCTAGTGCACTTTCCCATACGGGGTAGGGACCATGCCAATGAGCAATGGCTTGATTCCAGAAATATATGCCTCAACCATTTAAGAAGTGTATGAGCCCCACAGAGATATTACAGTCAATTCCAACACCCAAGATCTGATCAACATCGATAAGGATCATGTGGCCCGATCCCATGTTCCTTGCAAGATGTAAGAAAATTTTACCAAACTTATGAAAGCTAAGCCAGATTATCGATCCATGGAGGGATCCAATAATACCTTTACGGTACCCAAACAAAAAATCACGATGAACCTCATTTCTACAATCGTAATCATTCTTGTGGATTCATGCTTTTTATAAACAAGCCAAAATTAATGCCAAGACTCCTAATTTCCCCTCAAATAGATGTCGACATTCAATACGAGAATTCAAGAACCAAGATCAACAGAATCTTTTCCCTCTAGCTTCGTTGCGATCAACAAATGAATACTTACAGAGAGTAAATGCAGAGGTGTGGAGAAATCACCATTCTCTGCACTCCCCCACTTCTGCCTTCAGCAACAATTACCCACCACATCATCTTTTATTTTTAGTCACATTTAAAAGCATCATCACTGATCATGAGATTGTGAACTGAAAACACTAGGTATGAATTCATGAATTGGAAGATTGCTATCTAAACAAGAATTCATCGCGGATGTAAAAAACATAATGGACTGACAAAAATACCCCACTGTAAGCAAGGTATGGTGAACTTCATTCCTATTAAGCTAACATCCCTTATCGGTGGGAGGTGTGCCACCATGATTCAATTGTGCCACAATCTCAAGTATATTTTAACAAGGACTGCATGCTGCCTAGAGTCCCTTCCGTCAGATAAACAAATATTACTTTTTCTTGATAAGATTGAAACATATTTATGGGTTAATAAGGACATGGGCTACGAGAATTGAAAGTAGCATAATGTTAATTTTGTTGGATAAGATTGAAACATATTTATAGGTTAATAGAAATTGGGGCTATGATATTTAAAAGGATCATAAAAAAGATGAAGTATATACATAATTTTTCTATTTATTATTTATATAAATCTTGTTTATGAATTTATAACAAATTTATAATATATATTTATATAATTTTGTATCTATTTATTATTTCTTAGTTATTGGTTATTCCATAATCAAACAGTTAACTCAAATGATAAAGATTATATATAAATAAAGAAAAAACTAAGTGGAGTTTTAATAATTGATAATAATTAGAAAACAATATTAGTTTATTAATAGTCAATTTTTTTTTTGGTTGGTTATTCCATAATAAATGGATAAAAGTCAAATGAAAATAGAAGAATAATGAAGAATTTTTTGTAAGTTTGGCAAGACTACATTTTAATCATGTCTAATATATCAACCCGATTGGGGCAGAGAGTGACTTCACATCAAAGAGTGCCTTAATAGAGCCATACAATGTCCATCCTTCCAAGACCTGATGGACAAGAAATTCATAAAAGTTAAATATAAATAAAAATTTAATTGGAGTTTTGGAAAAGAATTAAGATAAATAAAGAATCAATTAGTGTTGGTAGTTGAAAACTAATTATGTACATTTGGGTCAAATTTATTAGTGATTAACAAGTTAGTTTTATATCGAAAGATCAGTTATGTAACTGAGGAGGCTCATATAAAATTGATGAATTCCCGATCTATTGTATGGAGAATCATTTTATTGATTAAATAGAGATTCCAATCCCTTGCCCCGTGGATGTTTCCTTGACACTCTGTTAGGGTTTTACCACATAAATCCTGAGTTATTACTTGTGTGTTTGTATTCAATTTTCTTGTTAGTTACATTACTTTCTTGGTTAATTTATAACTGTAAATGCTTCAATGCCTCTCCTTTCTTGATCAGTAACTCACCTAACAACAAATGGTATCAGAGCGAGTTGGAGGTGAATGTTTGTGAAAAAAAGGGCTGCGTAAAACCATCGAGGAAGGAAGCCAAAGATGGCAACATCTCTCAAGAAAGCAATGTAGCCTGCCCTTGTCCAGAGCCCCATGGAGCTGTTGTTGTTCATGGCTTGCAAACTATCGAGGGTTGTGTGCTGGCCGGTGGAGTTGAAACCGAGGACTGTGTGCTAGCCAGTCGAGTTGTTGCTAGCTTGGAAGGTTGTGTGCTGGTCGAGGAAGCCAGAGCCAGAGGAGCATGTAACCGACATCCTACGTGTTTTTCTCTAGAAGAGTTGTGTAGAAGAGCTGTGTGCTATCCAACGCTGCATGCTGCATAAAACCCTACAGGTTTTTCACCTGCCACCAGAGTTTGAAGATTGCCACCCTCTGCGTGTGAAGACCAGAGTCATCTGCTCTCTGCGTTGGATCAGAGGTGAAGACTAGATCCATTTGCGTGAAGTTTGCAAGGAGCAGAGAGGAAGAGCCTGTGTGGTGCATGTTGGTGTAGAGAGGGAGTCGTTGAGATCTCTATGTGCTTGAGCAGAGAGGAAGAGCCTCGTGTAGTACTAAAGCCGTGCTGAAGGGCGTAACGTGTCGCGGACCTATCATTGAATGCTGCTACTAGAGTCATCAAGGAGATTGCTGAAGTAATCTGGTTATATCTGCGTGGGGTAAGTAATTCAAGTATTTGTGAAAAAATATTTTTTTTCTTCAAAAGCAAAGCTTCCAGAAATTTTTAATTTGGTCAAAAACCAGTGGAATTTTTTTCTAGAAATTAGTTTTTTTTTCTCTGAGAAAGACAACAAAATCCAGAAAAATGAAATCAAAATTAGATTTCGAGATAAATAAATCTGTTTTGAATAAATCTCTGAGAAAGGTAAACAGAATTTAGAAAATTGAAATCTGGATCGGAGTTTTTTTTTAAGGGGAGATTCAGAAATTTGTAAACAGGCTCTAGGCTCAAATTTTAAATTTGTAAATAGGCTCCAGGCTCAAATTATTAAAAAAAAACACTCAGAATTTTTTAGAAAAGAGGAAACCTAGCTGAGAAACCCTAGGAGGAAAAATGGCCAAGATGTCGAATGCAAAATTCGAGGTGGAGAAATTCACTGGCAAGAGAAATTTTCTCTTTGGAAACTGAAAGTTAGGGATCTACTGGTGCAACAAGGGTTTCACAAGGCATTGGACACGGCAAATAAAAAACCTACAACCATGACTGATTCAGACTGGTAGGACTTGGATGCCTGAGCTCTCAGTACCATCAAGTTATGCCTGGCGGATGAAGATCTCTTCAACATTGTTGAAGAGAGTACAGCTTCAGGTTTATGGGAAAAACTGGAAAAACTATATATGACAAAGTCGTTAACCAATGGAATTTATCTGAAAAGACAACAGTATAGTCTTTGAATGAAGGAGGGTTCAAAAGTTGCAGAACATTTTAATTTTTTTAATACACTTATATGCCAATTAACAAATATGGAAGTTAAAATTTAGGAAGAATACAAAGCTATAACCTTGATGTGTTCTCTGCCCGAATCATGGGATAAGTTCGTAACTTCAATCAGCTTGAGCACCATTGATTCTTTGAAATTTGAATAAGTTGTGGGAGCTCTCTTGTTTGAAGAAGTACGAAGGAAATCCAGTACTGAAACAGCTACATCAAAAGCCATGATAGCTAGAGGACGGTCAAAGGAAAGAGGAGAAAAAATAAGGGGGTCTTCCAGATATAAATCAAAGGGAAAGAAGTGTAAGGCAAAATGTTGGCATTGCAATAAAATTGGACACCTGAAGAAGGACTGTTGGAAACAAGAAGAATCTGATAACCCAAAGAATTATGTATGATAGCTGAAACTTCACCTGTATGTAATGTCTCTCAGGGTTTAGAAAGCTGACTGTTAGACGCTGGTGCTTCTCATCACATGTGTCCACACAGAAATTGGTTTACTTCATATGAAAATGTAAATGGTAGTTCCGTGTTTATGGGTAATGATGTATCATGTCAGACTGTTGGGATGGGAAGTATTAGGATTAAAATGTATGATAACACAGTTATAACATTAACTAGTGTTAGACATGTACCTGATTTGAAGAAGAATTTGATTTCTTTAGGAGTGTTGGATTCAGATGGTTATAAGTTTATAGGTCAGAATGGCATGGTGAAAGTCTTTAAAGGATCCCTAGTTGTTATGAATGAAGAAAAGGTTGGAAATCTTTACAGACTCAAATGAAGTACTCAGATCAGTGAAGCAGCGATTGTGTTAGAAAAAGAAGAAGCATGTACTCTCCTATGGCATCAGCGATTGGTTCACATGAGCGAAAAAGGTTTTCAGACACTGATGAAATGTAAATCTCTTCCCGATCTGAAATCTTTGAAGTTGGATTTCTGTAAACATTGTGTGTATGGAAAATAGTGTAAACAGAGATTTAAAATTGGAAATCATAATAGTAAAGATATTTTAGACTATATTCATTCTGATCTGTGGGGACCATCTCCTGTTGTATCATATGGAGGTGCTCTATATTTTTTAACGTTTATTGATGATTTATCCCGTAAAGTTTGGGTCTTTATGCTAAAAAATAAAGTTGATGTATTCAATGTCTTTAAACAATTTAAAGCAATGGTAGAGAAAAGAACAGGAAAATCAATTAAATGTTTAAGAACTGACAATGGTGGTGAATTCACTTCAATAGAATTTGAACAATACTGTAAGGATGAAGGAATTATTAGACAAAAAACTGTTGTTTATACTCCTCAACAAAATGGTGTTGCTAAACGTATAAATCAGACTCTTATGGAAAGAGCCAGAAGCATGATCAGCAATGCTAACTTGCAAAGGGAGTTGTCAACAAAAGCAGTATCCACTGCTTGTTATTTAGTTAATAGATCACCTTCAGTAGCAATTAATTGTAAAATTCCTGAAGAGGTTTGGACAGCTCAGTCTTGTGATTATTCACATTTAAGGATATTTGGTTGTGATGCTTATTCTCTTATTCCTAAAAATCAACGTTCAAAATTAGATCCAAAATCAAAATGTTATGTCTTTCTTGGGTATAATTATGCAGTGAAAGGATAGAGGTTGTGGGATCCTACATCATGGAAGATAGTCATTAGTAGAGATGTAACATTTGATGAATCTTCTCTTTTAAAATCAAATATTCAAAGAATTGAAAAGGAACAGATATCGACAAATCAAAAATTTCAGTTGGAGGCTAGACCTTTCGGTGACATTCAAAAGGAAGAAGAGACTTCTGGGGAAAAAGGTGTTGAAGATACAAAGGAAACTGTTGAAGTTTCTGAACTAGTTCAAGTTTCTGAACCAGTTCAACAACCAGTCACTCTAAGAAGGTCTACAAGGGAAATAAAAACTCCCAAAAGGTATGAAGATTCTGCTTCATCTTTTGCTTTGATTACTGAATATGGGGAACCTTATTGTTATCAGGAAGCAGTAGATGATACATATAGCAAAAAATGGAAAATGGCTATGGAAGAAGAAATGGATTCCTTAGCCAAGAACAATACCTAGGATCTTGTAGAACTTCCTAAAGCGAGAATTGTTGTTTGATGCAAGTGGGTCTTCAAACTGACATGGAAAGTTGATGGAAGTATCGAAAGGTATAAGGTGAGACTGGTAGCAAAAGGATATTCTCAGGTTGAAGGTATCGACTTTCATGAGATTTTTTCACCAGTTGTAAAACTTGTTTCTATTTGTACTGTGTTGGCACTAACTACATTACTTAACCTTGAGTTAGAAGAGTTAGATGTTAAAATAGCTTTTCTACATGGTGATTTGAATGAAGAGTTATATATGGAACAACCAAAATGTTTTGTACAAGGTCGCAATAGAAGATTAGTTTACAAGCTCATGAAATCATTGTATGGTCTGAGGCAGTCTCCCAGACAATGGTACAAGATTTTTGACTCCTTCATGGTGAGCCAGAACTTTATTATAAGTGAGTATGATCATTGTGTATACTTCAAAAGTTTCAATGGCATATTCATTATCTTAGCTTTGTATGTTGACGTTATGCTTATTGCAAGCATAAGCATGGAAGAGATCAATAGATTAAAGGCTCAGCTCTCTAGGACATTTGATATGAAGGATCTTGGAGCAGCAAAACATATCTTGGGCATGGAGATAGATAGAGACAGGAAAAATGGTAAGCTTTGGTTATCACAGCATAAATATGTGGAGAAAGTACTTGGAAAGTTCTGTATGAACAATGTAAAACCTGTTAATGTTCCATTAGCTTCCCACTTTAAGCTTTCTTCGGTTTTGAGTCCTAGAATTGATGAATAAAAGCAATATATGTCTCATGTACCATATGCAAATGCTGTAGGCAACTTAATGTATGCGATGGTATCTGCAAGACCTGACATGTCACATGGAGTTGGAGTTGTCAGCAGGTTCATGGCAAATCCAGGTGAAGAACATTAGTGAGCAGTGAAATGGGTGCTTCGATATCTAAGAAGCACAAGTGACCATTGCATCATCTTTAATGGTAGTGAACGGTCAGTCTGCAGATATGTAGATGTCGATTATCCAGATGATTTGGACAAAAGAAGATCTACTACAGGTTATTTCTTTACTCTTGCAGGTGGAACAATTAGTTGGATGTCAAAGCTTCAAGAAACAGGTGCATTGTCCACTTCCAAAGTAGAATTTATAGCTACTTCAGATGCCAGTAAAGAAGCAATCTGGTTAAAGGGTTTACTTGATGAGATTGGAAGGACGCAGGAGAAAGTGAATGTACTTTGTGACAGTCAAAATGTTATTCATTTGGCTACAAATCCTACTTATCACACCAGAACCAAGCACATTGATGTAAGGTATCATTTTTTCAGACATGTGATTGATGGCGGAAAAGTAGCTCTTCAAAATTTCCATACAAGAGAGAATTGTGAAGACATATTCACAAAACCAGGTATAGTAAAGAAGCTGCGATGGTGTTTACCTTCTCTTGGCTTGCAGAAAATATGATGAATGGGCATGGGCAAGGGATTAGGAAATTTGTTGTCAAGGTGGAGTTTGTTGGTAGTTGACAACTAATTATGTATATTTGGGTAAAATGTATTAGTGATTAACAAGTTAGTTTTATACCGAAACATCAGTTATGTAACTAAGGAGCCTCATATAAAACTGATGAATGCATGAACTATTGTATGGAGAATCATTTTATTGATTGAATAGAGATTCCAATCCCTTGCCCCGTGGATGTTTCCTTGACACTCTGTCATGGTTTTACCACGTAAATCCTGAGTTATTACTTGTGTGTTGTATTCAGTTTTCCTATCAGTTACATTCCTTTCTTGGTTAATTTATAACTATAAATGCCTCAATGCCTCTTCTTTCTTTATCAATAACTCACCTAACAACAAATAGAACTTTAATAATTGATCATAACTATAGATCATTTCACATTTTATTACTAGTAACCAATAATAAAAAGAGCTATGTGCAATGAAAATATTAGCCAGAGATTCAATTTAATTACTAAGTGGTTTAAAAATGCATTAATTTGTTGGGATAATGGTATTATTAAGAGTTTTAATAATGGATTTTTAATAATTGAGTAAACTATACACCATTTTGGTCAATAATAATAAAGTTATGCATAATGAAAAGATTAGTGAGAGATTTAGTTTAATTACCGAGTGAACTATACATCATTTCACATTTTATTACTAGTCAATAATAATAATAATAAACGATTGCACATTTTATTACTAGTCAATAATAATATTAATATAGCGATACATAATGCCACTCATTCAGTTTAATTACCAAGTGAGTTAAAATTGTGTTAATTTGTGAGGGTAGTTGTACTATTAGGAAGTGCGATGTTCTCAATGTGATTTCAACACTCAATTCCATTTGTTTGTTTCACTTTACACTTGTTGACGTAAGAAACTAAATGCCTAAGTTTCATTTTTACATGCCATCTTTAGCCACCTACTCAATGGCTCCTACATATTTCTAGGTACCAAGGATGTGAGTTACAGAGGTGTGAGAAAGAGACCATGGGGACACGGGTGGTTGGATACATTTGATACTAGTGAAGAGGTAGGGAGTGCATATGATGAAGCAACCAAAAATATGAAGGGAGATGAGGCATAGAGAAACTTACCAAGTACCTCTCTCTATCTTAATGCTATGCAGAACGAGAGTTGCACCACCACTGCCGCTACCGAACATTGGACCCCATGATTTCCCTCTCTGCCTGTTAATCGCAATAACCAGATAAGATCTTTTCGCACAAGGATCATTTTCTGATTGCTTGACTAAATTTAAGGTGTTTTCCTCAAGTAAGAAGCTTTTTTTTTTTGTAGGAGAGATGAGAAATTACTTCTTTTTGTTTTGGCGCATGGTAAAACATGATATGCATTATTTTTTTAGTGATGTGTGCTTTAAACTTGTAACAAAATTTAGATTTGCAATTTTATTTTTGACATGTCCAAAAAATAAATATATGCTAAAATTGTAATTTAGGTTTAAACATGAAATCAATGAAAATAAAATTGTAGGTTTAAATTTGTCCAAAAAAAAAAAATACATGCTAGAAATAACGAATTAAATTGTAAGTTTTATTTTTAACTATGAAAAAACTATTTATCCCTTTTGTTCACATTTTCTGTGGAACACTTTTAATTATTTTGAGAAGTGTAATGCAAAGTAAACTTTGTTTCTTTGCAAAACTTTCATTAGAAGTTGTTTTCGATATGAATTTGCTATAGCAACGACGACTACCTTTTATTCTGGGTCTGGATTTATCAAAGGTACATATACAAAACTATAATAATTGGTAATTTGGTCTTTAGGCTTATACTATAATAACTAGTAGTATGGTCTCTAATTTATAAGCTAGTAGGTGGAGTTGTTTTAGTTAATCTGGTCTCTAGTATTATACTATAATAACTAATAATCTGGTATCTAAAAAAATAGTGGGGGAACCTTTCTTTATAAGCTAGCACGGGGGAACTGTTTTTTATAAAGTAGCAGGGGAAACCATTTTTTTATAAACTAGCAGGGGAAAATATAGGATGAAAACATAGTCTATGAGGAACTATTTTTTATTTTCTATGTAGTAGGAGAAAATATTTTCACAGCAGGGGAATCAAAATAATAAATGGAAATAACATCAAATTCTATATAAATATGTATATAATAAGAATATATAGTGTATAATAAAGCTTACCATACAATATGTTTTGATTTAAATTCATTTTGCAGATAGCAACAACCATGTCTGATTTTTCTTTGAACTCTTCACCTCTACCTGATTTTGTGTTTGCAAAGGACCTTCTAAAAAAACAAGACTGCTTTATCGGGCTTCTTTGGTATCCACAAATAGGGAAACATGGTATCCATGAACATGCAAACATGGGGAGAACAGGCAAACATGGGGAGTGAAATTCCAAAGAAAGAATACCAAAGCCGAAATGTGGTGGTGTTAGTGAGTTTCATTTGTGGAAAAATGCATGAAAAATGCAAGCATAGTTGTTGCAAATGTTGCCTTATACATTAGATGAACAAGCTAGCTGAACTTATATAAGATGTAATCCAACCATGAAACTTATATATAGCAAGCATTGAAACTTATATATAGCATTTAAACTTATATATATAGCATTTTGAAGTAATGCTAACTCAAAAATAACATTGAATTATGATGGAATTGAAATTTTAAACTAGTTATCCTAAGTTTTATGAAAATCAGAGTCTCCTCGACAATAAGAGGTCCAAACTGAAACTTTGGATAAATGTTTTTTGGCTGATTTTTTTTTTGAAACATTGAATAAAGCATTAAATATATGAGTTGGGAAAAGAAATTTAATACTACGTCAATTCCTATCAATCACTATAGCCCCTCTGATTCCAAAGGTAGGGACTAATAAGTGTGCTCTCGACCCAACTCACACTTGTCTCTTCCTCTGTAATACTAGAGTACAAATGTTGAAATCCCTTTCTCTGAAAGTAAGAAACTCTTTTTAGACAGATAACGCATTATTGTTGAAACTTACCCATCAAAATAAAGTGATATGTGTTGGACTCCGTTTTTGTCTCTGCTCATACACTTTTCTTACTACTTTTTGCCCTATTTTAACCTACAATTGAACTCTTTTCATGTCATTTTGACCCCCTTGTGCCTAGAATATACCAAATTCCCATCCAAGGTAAAACCATTGCAAATGGTGTTGTTTTAGCTATTTTGATGATCAATATTAGGTAGTTGAATGTGTACTTGTTTGTTTACTGATAATTATGGGTGATAGATGTGAAGATTTCTCTTGCATGGACCCAGGACTTCTCCATCAAAAGAGAATTTTGCACTCAAAGAAGGATCTATACTTAAGCAAGAAATCCAGAATTACACTCTAGGAAATTACACTTGAAGATTTGCACTTAAGGATGAGCAAGATGGTCAATGTGGCCTCATCGAATTAAACGAGGAAGATCAATGCTTCTTATGCATAGCCAGCTTTCAGCTTCCAATACAGAATTATGTCTTATCATTTAGATCTTGTATAACAAATTGTTGGTTGCTAAGCCTTGATTAGAATGGAAATCAGATTGGCATCTCCATGATTTGATTTTTACTAATTGTAATATGTAAGTTGGATTATAAATCCTATAGAAAACAATGTGGAAAAGGAGAGATACATGCATACATAGTCAGGAATCTAAACTATTTGTTTTACTATTGTTCTACTGAGATTTATCAATGGAAATGATCTTTGCCTTGGTTCTACGTTGAAGAAGAAGTTGTGATTGCAAGAGCTTGTAAATGGTTGATATATTTATCTGATCCTCTTCATCTTACTGTAAGTTTCATACCTAGTAGTAGCAAGGGCCAAGCACCACTGGGCAATCTAATCATGTACCTAGTAGTTGATTTGTTGCTTTAAGCTTTAATTCATTTCATTGAATTGTTTTGAAAAGAATCTAAATCTGGTTTGCAGCATTTGACTGATTGTTTTAATTTATTTCTAGAGCATCTGAATCCATTTTGTTTATAGAGTAACAACATTTTGGCATTTTGGCATATCTTTCTTTGGTCTCTGAATGAGCTAGTTTTCATAAATAGCCTCGGTTCTTTGCTTATGATCTAAAACACATTTCATAACCTTTGCGTGATTGTTCCATCCCTTGTTTTATTACCCTGTCGCAGCTTTGTTGGCATAATCCACCGTTGTGAGTGGGCCAAGTCTGTGAGTGGTTGACATCTCCATGGAAGTTCTATTACACAGCAACGTTGCCTAGTCATGGGTATAACCCAAATCACAAGCTTGTATGCATGCCTTTCTGAGTGAATTACACAACGATCATATAAATTCCTCCATAAAATCCTAATTACAAATACTTATCTGAGCTTGAAGAACACTGAATGAATGTTGTGTGTAAGGTTTATGCAGCAAGAAAATTAGAATTCACAATGTGGAGTATCGACTGATCGATCTCATAAGATCATTGAAATTTAACATAAAAATCCCAGAACTGTCAATTGAACTTGGTTTTATAATGATAATCTAATAATCCTTGGGATAATTGAGTTGCTAAGATAGTTAATTCCACTCTCTATTTTCCATTCATAACTTGCAAACAAAGCAGAGCATGTGTTAAGAATTAAAAGTTGATTTGCAGAACAGAGTTGAAGAATAGTTAGTTATTGGAGGATTGTTCTCTCTTTGATTGATTAGATCAGGCAAAAGATTACTTTTAGATCAAATTTCTATTGTTTTGGAACAGAATAAAGGTTTGGAGTTACATAGGTTCACAAAGACAATCTTTCATTGGTTTGATAAGAAGATTTGGCACCTCATTTAGCTAGGTTTTCCTTTCATGATGGTTGAATGCAAGTTTATAGGTTATATTTTGTTAAGCTAGGGTTTGATAGTAGATTGAAAGTTATTGTATCCTTTTAATTTCAGGCATAGGATTTAGATTTGTATGGTACTTAGTCAAACAAGCAAGATGATTGAAATAGGTTTTTAGTTGGAAATTCTTCTGAGTTGCACCCAAGAGTGAAGCTTATCATAGAGTCCTAAAGATTTAAAGTTATCTTTTGAAAAGTTTAGTCTCAAGTCTACTTTCCTTTAGAACATGCTTGAAGTAAATTAGAATTTTCAACCTTTCATTCAAAAGTAGCATAGGTAACAAAATTAGGGTTTCTTAGGGTTTTTATGGGATTTGAGTTATTTGATAAAGTGTTTTAATGAGAAGTTCTTTCTTAGAATATATCTCATGATTCATAAATAATATTGGGATTTCATTTCAGTATAATAGTTTTAAAGTACAGATTCATTAAGAGTTTCAAAGCTAAAATTTGATTATTGATTTTGCTTGGTAGAATTTGATGAATTGTGTGCTAGATTCAACTAAATCATTTTATAAACAAAACCATTAGAACTATGACGAAGAGATGATTTTAGAAAGAGCAATAAAAATCGTGTTTACGAGCCTGGATTGACATATAGATGCAGGAGAATTAATACACCCATTAAATCTCCCAACATTTTTGGTGTCATTGCCGAGGAAGTTGTAATTTCTTATTCAAGTACCTATTATTATCAGTGTTTCAGGATCTTGTAGGACTCTCAGAGGGCAGAGAGTGTATGGTAAGACGTGAGTGAAGAGCCATGCATCCACTTTGGTGGGGTTGATCCAAAGTCTGACCGATTATTGCTTGTTCTTGAGTTTCTATTTCCTTTCCTTTATGCGTAGAAGTAGAAGCAGTTTGATTTCATTTCCGCATTTCATGTAATTCGCAAAGTTTGTAAATCTCAGAGATTTAGTAAGACACATCTACAGGAAACATAGCTAAGCTACACAAGCAACATAGGCCTTAGAATAGTCTGAAACACTGTGAGATATTTAATTTCTAAATTGTTTTGATTTTAATAGATTAAATAGTAATCTGATTCACTCTCAAGTGTCATGACCTTTACTTCAATCAATATAACTTTTAAATTCATCTTCATATTCCAATATTTAACATTATATCATTTTTGGGTGCTATAAGAACCCTTGTTGCTAATATGTGTGTGGAGACAAGGACTATTAATCAACCAGATGGACTTGAAGATGATAAATATGAAGGACCTCTCACAAGTCCTAGCAGCTGTTGGGATATTGACCTCTACCTCTCAGGAAGAGAAATTCTTGACAATAGTCAAGAACTTGTCCATTTCTCCACCACCACAAGAGGATTTGGAAGTCTCTTTTGATTTCCATTACCAGTCATCTAAGGAGATGAATCAATCATGAACTATAATCAATGGAAAGCATCCACTAGAACCTGAGATCGAGGAGTTCTTGACATGTCTATCAACAAATCCAGAATGTAATCAAGAGACTACTCACCCTACAAAGAACAGTCAACATGACATGGAAGAAGAGGATGAACAACATGGGAGAAATCAAGAAATTGACCATGAATACCATGATTACATCGAACATTGGTTCCGATCAATGACTCAAGCGAGGCAGTATTCTACTCTTCTAAAAATATTGTTGTCGTATCAAGTACATTTGTTGGTTTTTCATGCTCATGTACACTTCCAAGTTTATATGTTAAATCTAAGCATGAATATCTATTTGTACCTGCTCCGCACATGGCTTCATTGGAAGTAATCCTTCACTTGAAGGAGGTCATCTCCATTTCTTCAGCAGAATAGGAAAGTTTGTATTGTAAAAATAAATGAAAATAGTAAAGAGAAAATAAGTCCTTTTGTGAAAACCAAATTGTTTCACGCAACTTGGCAGGGACTTTGCTTGAAAACTAGGTAACTGGTGGGAAAAGTTACCAATAATGTTTGTAAATTTGTATGAGTTCTTCAAATCATGTATATTTCAAATCGTTATGTCTTATACTTGTGTTGGTTGATGTTAAATAACTTAAGGCCCACTTGCCAACAAGATTTGTCCCATCGACATCAACAAATTATTTGGGACCAAGGCTAGAGTTAGATCAAGTACTTAGGAGCCGACATGCCTTAATGGCACGTATCCTTATCATATACCAAGGGAATACATCAATGTTTCTTGGTGGATGAATTCTGCAATCCATTCGACTTTGAAAAATCTATTCATGGCTAGTAGAATGTACCTAGTGACTTGATTCCCATTGGTATCAAAGTTGGGATATCTTGCATTGGTTAAAGACTTCCTCAATGGTCAGTAATCAAATGATTCTTTCTTATGTTCGACATCGACACCATTTATTCACATAAGAAATATTTCACACAGTGTGTAACGGTTCAAGACTATATGTTTTTTTGATCTCAATACATATTTGCAGTAGTGTGAACATTTGTAGCAGCATTTCCTTATCCTGTAGTAGTTATATTGTTTCAATAAAGGTTGCCATATAGCATCTTGATCATCATTTGCAACAGTCATCTTCCTTCTTTGTTTGGGGACATACAACTCCTCAGGCATGGGGGAGAAGGGGACCTTCATTTTTTAGCCTCCTTTATTATCTCTAGTTCAGCCTTCTTCAGTAGATTTCATGCCAATTTGTCAAAAGAATTACAGATCGATGTTCTATTTCCTATGTTTAACTAGTTTTGTTCTCAAGTACTTAATGTTGGGCTAGAGTTTTCCTGAGAATCATTTTGTTTCAAGATTCCAAAATATTTGTAATGATATGTGTTTTCAAGTGCTAATCCTGACAACAACACTAGCAGACTCTTAAAAACATATCAGTGTCTCAAAATTATGTACACTCTGCTGCTAAAGCACCAAGAAGTCTTCTCAGATGTTGGATCTCTCAGTTCACTGCAAAAATCATTGTTCTCTGCACAGTGAGGAAACATGTTTCAACCAATGGACCTAGAAGGTATTCACACCATCTTCTATACCCAAGATCGTTATAGTAACACATGTATTGCACTTAACTTACCTAAGTTGGTCTCGAATAGTTCTAATGCTCACCAAATGTAATTGTATTTTACCTAATTTCCTAAACATTAGGGCTATATTCCTATTTCCACCCCAACTTCCTAACATATTCCTGGATTTGATTGAACCACTTACCATTTCAGCTTCCTCATGATTATGATCCCTATCCTTTCCTTACGTACGTTCATAATTCAGGCATGATTTCCCTTGATGGGAACGACATACGCCGATCCGTGGGCTGGATGCAGGGTATTATTCCTTAGAGTATGCATAAGTGTTAGTATGATGTGATGAGCAGTCTTTGGTTGAGGTCGACACTGAGTCTATTCCATATCAATAGTCCTTTGCTGGCTTTTGTTCATAGGTATGATGCCATAATGATGAACAATTGTCACCTCTCGCTCCAAAAGGTGGCCAAAGCATTATTTCTCTCGATGGCCATGACTCCAACATGAAATACACATTCCTTTCTAAGTGCATTACCTTAAGTTCCATTCCCGAATTTTTAATTGTTGCATCATTCCTATTTATTCACAATCACTGCATACGAATTATTCTCACCGCAGAGGTGTCTCGTAATTTCGATTGGGTGCTAATTGTGGAGTGAAATTTTCTATAAGAGAGTTAGTTCATTGGTGCAATTGGTCACTTGTCTGTGTTAGCGAATTCTATAGGTGCACTCATAATTTGACCATGGGGGTGGATAAGCATGAGCCAACATTTGGCCAGTTTTCACAGACCCTTGAGTATTAGTATTGTAAGGTGGTCATCGAAGAGAAAGGATGGACAATTTTTCTCCAAAATTTTCAGGGGTACAACGATGCAGTTTCTTTAGCCTTTGCCCAAACATTTGACAGGAAGAGAGCCAAAGTTGGAAACCTACAACTCAAGATCACATAGCAGTCTCTCAACGAAGAAATAGGGCTACCTTCAAGTGGGGAGCATTTCTTCAAGGGCGGCCAATTACACATTCCTAATTTTGCAGCATTTCTAAAATTGGCTTATCGGTTACTAAGTTGGGCCAAAGGAGTCTTGCGTACCTGCATTTAGGATCAATGGCATCCCTTGCTAACTATGATCCAGTGTCTCTTAACCTGTGAAGGAAGGTATGTCATCGTTTTCTATATCATATCAGGCTCTTGATGCATTTTACAAAGGACTTCTCCATAAATATTCCCCATTTCTTGAAATTAAGCCTCCACAAGATGGCGAGGGGAGTGCAATTTGAGGGTAAGAAACCAGAGACTTCCCTCTACCACCATAGCTTGATTAAAATTTTGATTGTGGCTAAACTGAGTAAGAGAAAGAAGTCTTGGGAAGACTTTCTCATAGAGAACTTTCCAGGAGAAGAGACACAGGTCAAGTGGAGATAGAGGCCTATTGGTAGAACCTTGAAGTCTAGGAGGGAAACCCCTGCACCTACCTCACAAAGTACCCCTACTTCCCCCACTTCTCTTGCCCATTCTGTGTCACCTCCTTCCAAGAATTTTAAAATTCTTGATCCCTCTTCTCCCCAGGCAGCCAAGCCTTCAAAAATACAGTTAGAAAAGAAGCAAAAGGAGAAAAGGGGAATGGAGACCTTAACCTCCATAGATGAGCCAGCTAAAATTCCCTCAACAGGTCAACAAAGTCACCAACCCAAGAATAAGGTTAGGAGAACATTGTTTCTTGTTTACAAAACTTCACCTCCTACTATAGAAACTTATATACAAGGTAGAAGAAGGACTCGAAGCATGAACAAACCTCCTCACACCCCATCTACATCTTGAGCTGCCAATCCTCAACAAGTGTTTGTAACCTCATCTCCAGAGTTTGTTGATTAATCTCCATTATCTCTCCCTTAGTCTCCTTCACCTCCATTGCAGTCCCAAATTCCCGATAACATTGCCTAGGATTTACACACTTCCACTCAGCCTTCAGCTAATAAAAAACAACAATTCTCTTCAACTAAACATAGTGTAAGTCAAATGCCTGGAGGAAGTCCTTCCCAACAATCAAAAGCTCCAACAAGGACACCTATTTTTGAAGAAGAAGAGACCCTAAGAATTAATTTGACCATACTCGAGAAAAGGATTTGTAAACTGAAAGATCAGGATCATAAATTTAAGGTACCATTTCACTATATCAAAGGAGTGAATAATAAACTATGTGATTGTAATTTGAGACTTTTCACTGAAAATGATGCTTTGAAGAGAAAGAATAGATATCTCTTGACATGGAAAGCAACTAGGACTCGTCCTGCAGAAAGGATCAATGCTAAAAAATTAGTTAGGAAGTTCACCAAATGTTCAGTGCCAGTGAAAAGAGGACTTGAAGCCTTAGTCAAGGAAGTTGGCCTTTGACCAGAGACATAGGTGATTCAATTTCTTTTTGGTTTGAGATGCATGAGCACATGCATCACCTCAAGCATGGGGGATATGTTGGACTCAATTTTTGTCTCTACTCATACACTTTTCATTCTACTTTTTTCCCTTTTTTAACCTATAGTTGAACTCTTTTCATGTCATTTTGACCTCCTTGTGTCTGGACTATACCAAATTCCCATCCAAGATAAAATAATTACAAATGGTGTTGTTTTATCTATTTTGATGATCAATATTAGGTAGTTGAATGTGTGCTTTTCTTTTTACTAATCATTATGGGTGATAGATGTGAAGATTGCTCTCACAGGGACCCAAGACTTTTGCATCAAAAGAGAATTTTTCACTCAAAGAAGGAATTGTACTTAAGGCAACAATCCAAAATTGCACTCTAGGAAATTACACTTGAAGATTTGCGCTTAAGGATGAGCAAGATGTTCAACTTGACATCATCAAATTAAACAAGGAAGCTCGATGCTTCTTATGCATAGCCAACTTTCAGCTTCCAAAACAAAATTATGTCTTATGATTTAGACCTTGTGTAGCAAATTGTTGGTTGCTAAGCCTTGATTAGAATGGAAATTAGATTGACATCTCCATGATTTGATTTTTTACTAATTGTAGTATGTAAGCTGGATTATAAATCATGTGGAAAATAATGTGGAAAAGGAGAGATACATGGATACATACTCAAGAATATAAACTCTTTTGTTTTACTATTGTTCTACTGAGATTTATCAATGGAAAGGATATTTGCCTTAGTTTTGTGTTGAAGAAGAAGTTGTGATTGCAAGAGCTTGTAAATGGTTAATATAGTTATCTAATCCTCTTCATCTTACTGTAAGTTTCATACCCAGTAGTGGGAAGGGCCGACCACCACTGTGCAATCTAATCCTATAGCTAGTAGTTGATTTGTTGCTTTAAGTATTAATTCTTTTCTCTGAATTGCTTTGAAAAGAATCTAAATCTAGTTTCTAGCATTTTACTGATTGTGTTAATTTGTTTCCAAAGCATATGAATCCATTTTGTTTATAGAGTAACAGTATTCTGGAATTTTGGCATATCTTGCTTTGGTTTCTGAATGAGATAGTTTTCATAAATAGCCTCGGTTCTTTTCTTCTCATCTAGAACACATTTCTTAACCTCTGCATGATTGTTCCATCCCTTGTTTTATTACCCTGTCGCAACACTGTTGGCATAATCCACCATTGTGAATGGGCCAAGTTTGTGAGTGGTTGACATCTCCACAGAAGTTCTGTTACATAGCATTGTTGCCCAATCGTGGGTATAACTCAAATCACAAGCATGTACGCACACTTTTCTGAGTGAATTACACAACGATCATATAAATTCCTCCATAAAAGCCCGATTACAAATACTTATCTGAGCTCGAAGAACACTGAATGAATGTTGTCTATAAGGTTTATGCAACAAGAGAATTAGAATTCACAGTGTGGAGTATCGACTCATCGATCTCATAAGGTCATTGAAATTTAACATAAAAATCCCAGAACTGTCAATTGAACTTGATTTTATAATGATAATCTAATAATCTTTGGGATAATTGATTTACTGAGATAGTTAATTTCACTCTCTATTTTCCATTCATAACTTGCAAATAAAGCAGAGCATGTGTTAAGCATTAAAATTGATTTCCAAAACAGAGTTGAAGAATAGTTAGTTGCTAGAGGATTGTTTCTCTCTTTGATTCATTAGATCAGGTAGAAGAATACTTTTAGATCAAATTTCTATTCTTTTGAAACACAATATAGGTTTGGAGTGACATAGGTTCACAGGTTTGAAGACAAGCTTTCATTGGTTTGATAAGAAGTGTTGGCACCTCATTTAGTTAGGTTTTCCTTTCGTGATGGTTGAATGCAAGTTTATAGGTTGTATTTTGTTAAGATAGGGTTGGATAGTAGATTGAAAGTTATTGTATCCTTTTAATTTCAGGCATAGGATTTAATTTTTTATGGTACTTAGTCAAACAAGCAAGATGATTGAAATAGGTTTTTAGCTAGAAATTCTTCTGAGTTGCACCCAAGTGTGAAGCTTATCATCGAGTCCTAAAGATTTAAAGTTATCTTTGAAAACTTTAGCTTCAAGTCTACTTTCCTTTATAACATGATTGAAGTAAATTAGAATTTGCAACCTTTTATTCAAAAGTAGCATAGGTAACAGAATTAGGGTTTTTAAGAATAAGTAACAAAATTAGGGTTTCTTAGCGTTTTTATGGGATTTGAGTTATTTGATAGAGTGTTTTAATTAGAAGCTCTTCATTAGCATATATCTCATCATTTGTAAATAATATTGGGATTTCATTTAAGTATAATTGTTTTAAATTACAGATTCATTAAGAGTTTCAAAGTTGAAATTTGATTATTGATTTCGCTTGCTAGAATTTGATGAAATGTGTGCTAGATTCAACTAAATCATTTTATAAATGAAACCATTAGAAGTTAGACCAAGAGCTGGATTTAGAAAGAGTAGTAAAACTCATGTTTATGAGCCTGGATTGACATATAGATGCAGGAGAATTAATGCACCCATTAAATCTCCCAACAATACGTTTAACGAGCCCATTTCAATATATCACAGTGTCACTAGGTACATTTTTTTCCGACTCATTCTAAGCTTACTTTAAGATATCTATTATGTTAATATATTTGTATTTTCATGGTGGTGGGGGAGAATAATTGTAGATGTAGATAAATATGTGATGTTCCAGACATAGATAGATTGTAAGGTATGAAACTCATCTATGGGACAATAGTTGTCGGAGATAGGGACAAACCCATAAGAGTGGACAAGGTGAGCTTTGTAATCTATTAAAAATATTTTCTCATATTTTGTTTTTGTTGTGATTTATGTTTCAGTGCATTTTAGTTTAGCTGTATTTGTTTCATTGTGGAGACATTAGAAATAGTGCTCTTTTGTGAATCGTTAATTTTCTTGTGGGTCTAAGAATTCATGTGAAACATTTGGGGTAACGGGTATCCATTTCGAATATTTTTATATAAAGATCACATTGAAATTTTTGGATGTTCACATTATTTGAGTTTTTGTCGGAGATAATTATTTCCCCACCATCACACCGCCTTCCACTTCACTCACTAGTCTTGTTCTGTTTCTAACAGTCACCTTCACTTACAACCACACCACCTCAACTTCTCAAATTTGAAAGGCCAACATCGACTTAAATTATTCAAATGTGAAGGGGAAACATTGCTTGGAATAATTATTACTTGATTGATGTAATCGACTATATTTTTTGTATAAATAGAAATGCTTAGCTAGAGGCAGATATCCCGCTATCGACTTTTATATTTTCATGAGTAATTTAGCAGTTGTAGTTGTGGTTTGTATTTTTTGTGTGCTCAATTTCTTTCAACTGGTATTAGAACTAGTTTGTAGATGTTGGAATCTCCGAGTGAGGTTCAGAGAATTGAGGATTTTTTTGTGTGAATTAGAAAAGAGTTGTTGCACAAAGTGCTTGTGATTGTATTGTTGTTGGTTTTGAATTGTTGAGTATCGTGGAGCTGTAGTGGGTTGAAAAATGAGTTCAAGTCAAGTTTGTGTATGCAGTTGAATGTTTATGTTGAAGCATTGACTTCCCATCTTAATATTTTAATTGGAGTGTGAAACCCATGACTATAAGTTATTGGAGCTATTTAATGCTACAAGAATCATCACTGTATTGTGAGCATCACTTGGATTATCAAATCACTACACTGAAACTATGTATGTACCTTAGTATTGTATGCTATTAGTGTGTTTTAACATTTCCATTTAATGAGGGTTTATAATTTGGCGTTAAATAAATATTGCTACAATATTTCTTTGTAGAAATTAAGGAGTTCAGTGAGGAATATATTGTTTTGTCAATAGATAAAAGAAGAAAAATTTATTTATTGCCTTTGGTATTGTTCTAAATTTTTAATCGGAAATGTTTTGAAGGGTATTTGACTTAGTATTGGAACCATTTTATTTCTCTATAACTTTGTATATTTTTTCTTTGAAGGAAGTGACGGTAATAGAGTGTAAAAGTGCTTTTAACTTTCGTTTGAAGATTTTTGTTATCTATGAGACATGGTGACAAATACCAATATTACTCATTCATCAATTCTTATTTTGAATGAGAAAAAACTGTTATTCTTGGTATATTCGAATGAGAACAATATTGCATTCTCATTATCTTTGGAGAGTTGTTATTGATGGGTATCCAAAGCCCCTCGCCCCTCGATCAGGAAGCAGAGATGGCTCTGACAAATGTTGAATGAACATTGTTGAGGGAGAATAGAAAGAAAGATAAAAAATCTCTTGGCCTTATTCAACAAGGCTTAGATGATGTGATATTTTCAAAGGTGTCAAGTGTAGAGTCTTTGAAGAAGGCATGGGACACTCTCGAATATTGTCATCAAGGTGTGTCAAAAGTGAAGAATGTCAAGTTGCAAAATTTGAGACGAGATTTCATGAAAATGGAAATTAAAGAAAATGAAATCGTGGATGGTTATATGACTCAAGTCAAGAATATTGTTAATCAATTGAGACAATATGGAGAAGACCTCTCAAATAAAAGAGTAATCAATAAAGTCCTTTAAATTTTTCCAAGGAAATTTGAAGTTGTTGTTGTATCCATAGAAGAGTTCAAGGACACAAGTCAAATGAAAATTTATGATTTGATTGGTTCATTTATTGCACATGAATCTAGGATGTCAAGATATCATGATAGTGCATTGGATAATTCTTTCAAAACTCAACTGAAATATAATAGAGGAAGAGGAAGAAGAATATCAAGTAATAGAGGAAGAGGTGACATAGTAGCTTATCAAAGATGTCTACGAGATAATTATGAGCATGAGGATAAATCTCAGCAATATCCTTCTAACTTAAAGGGGAGTAATAATAGAACCGTACATCAAGGAAATAAAAGGTTTGATGTGTCTAAATTTAAGTGATATTATTGAAAAAGATGTGGCCATTTTTCTACCAAGTGTTTGATGAGGTAGGCATATGCTGGCAAGAAATATTCATACATCTTAAAAGAATTTGAAGACAATTGGAAGCCAGTGTTTTTGACTTTTAATGTGACTCAAGAATGTTCAAATGATATTTGGTTTTTGGATAGTGGTTGCATCAATCACATGACTAGAAACAAATATTTGTTTTCAGTGTAGACACCAGTATTTAGCTTGAAGTCAAGTTGGGTAATGATAATAAGGTATGCATTAAAGGTAAAGGAGTGATTTCTATTTATACTAGAAATGGTGAGAGAATAAAAATTGATTATGTGTATTATCTACCTAGTTTAAAATGCAATTTTTCGAGCATTGGCCAACTGATAGAGAAAAGGTACAAAGCTCTCTTCAATAATAATGTGTTTACTATAATTGATAAATATCCAAGGAAGGAGCTAATAGGAAGTGTGAAAATTAAAAAGAAAAGGATGTTCCACTTATAATGAGAAATGAATTGTCTCCCTCGTTGAATTCTTATGAAACTAATAATTTGTATGAATGATGGTTATGGAATTTAAGATATGGTCATTTATATTTTGGTGGCCTAGAATTGTTATAGAAGAAATAGATGGTGAAAGGGTTACCCAGTATTCAATAGCTAACAAGCTTGTGTGAAATTTATATACTTGTAAAGCATCATAGAAATAAATTTGTATCTCAAGTTTTATATAGGGCGAAACCTCCATTGGAGATTTTTCACACAAATTTGTGTGCGCTTATGCAAACACCTTCATTGGTTGGTAATGTTTCCTTTTTTACCTTGATGAATACCCATGAAAAACTTGGGTTTGTCTTGTAAAATAGAAGTTTAAAGGATTTTTTGTATTTAAAATATTTAAAACTATGGTTGAAAAGGAAAGTGGAAAGAATATTAAAATTTTAAGATCATAGAGAAGTGGTGAATACATGTTGAATGATTTTATTGAGTTTTTTCAGTTTTATGGCATCATGATACAATTTACTACACGTTATACCCCACAGAAAAAAGGAATAGATGAAAACAAAAATCGAACTATTATGAATATGGCTTGAAGTATCTTGAAGGAAAATCATCTACCAAATGAATATTAGGGAGAAGAAGTATCTTGTTTTTTTTATATACTTAACACAAGTCTGACTAAAATCATGAAGGACTAAGTTCTTGAACAAGCCTGGAGTGGTAAGAGTTGACATATATCTCATTTAAGAATTTTTGGATGTGTTTCTTATGCACATGTACCAAAAGAATTGAGGAAGAGGTTAGATGATAGAAGCGATAAATGTATCTTTATTGGATACAGTGAGGAGTCTAAAGCATATAGACTCTATAATCCCATTACCAAGAAATATATTATCAATAGAGATGTTGAGTTCAAGGAAGTAGAAGATTTGGATGGAAGCATAGATAAATTTGTTACAAAGGGAGTTTTATTATTTCATGGAGATGATGATGAGGATGAGAAAGAAGTAGAAGGCGGACAATCAATTCCATATACACCTATTGCAAGCACTTCAACAAGCCAATCACTAAGAGTTAGTTCTTTACAATTCACAACACCAACAAATTAAGAACATGGCGAACCATGAGGTTATGGTCGGAAACAAGCAATAGGATAAGAAACAATTAAATGTTAGAATACTAGAAGTTTAAAAGAACTGTATCAGAAGAATGATGAAATAGTTCAAGTTTAAAATTTCACATTAATTGCATATGAGCTAGTAAATTTTAATGAAGCTATGAAAGAAGAAGTTTGGATAAAAGCTATGGATGAAGAAATTGATGTTATAGAAAGAAATAATAATTTGGAGCTTATAGATTTTCCTGGAGGTAAAAACACTACATGTGTTAAACGAATTTACAAAACTAAATGAATGCTAAAGGTGAAATTGAAAAGCATGAAGAAAGACTTGTAGCTCAGGGGTTTAATCAACAACTTGGTATTCATCATAATGAAATTTTAGCACCTGTAGCTAGACTTGACACATTAATAATGGTATTGGTTATTGATGCAAAAAATAAATGGATAATATATGAGATAGATGTCAAGTCTGCATTTTTAAATGGTTTTCTGGAAGAAGAGGTTTATGTGAAACAACCTCATGGATATGAAATTAAGAAAAAAGGAGATAAAATTTACAAATTAAAGAAAGAATTATATGGATTAAAATAAGCACTACTCGCATGGTATAGTAGAATTAATGAATATATGCATAAAAATGGATTCGTTAGGAGTCCAAGTGAGCCAACTGTGTATGAACATGTAAACAAGGAAGGTGAAATTTTGATTATTTGTTTGTACGTTGATGATTTGATTTTCACTAGAGATCTTTAAATAGATGATTTTAAGACACACATGAGAACAAAATTTGAAAGGAATTATTTAGGCCTAATGAAATATTTTATTGGTATTGAAGTAACTCAATCTGAAGATGCTATTTTCAATTTTCAATCTATGTGTGCAAAGGATATATTGAAAACGTTCAGGATGAAAAATTATAAGCCAGTTGTAACACTAATTATAATTGGTACAAAACATAGTAAGAATGATCAAGGTTCAAATGTTGAACTAACCTTGTAGAAGAAATTGGTTGGAAGTATTATGTATTTAACTGCAACAAGGGTCGATATAATGTTTGTTGTAATTTTAATTTCCATATTCATGGAGTCTCTGGAGTGTACCCAATTGCTAGTTGGGAAAGGGATTTTAAGATATGTTGTTGGAAAAAGAAATTATGGTATCATGTATGCATCACATTTAGATTTTAAACTAAATTGATATACATATAGTGATTATTTAGGCAACATTTATGAAAGGAAGAGAACATCTGGGTATGTGTTTAGTTTTGGATTAAGTGTAGTGTCATGGGAATCAATGAAGCAATCCATTGTGACTCTATCATCCACTCCAGTTGAGTATGTTGCAGCAACAATGGAAACATGTCAAACTGTGTGGATGATAATAATTTTGATTGAGTTTTTGCATGAACAAAAAGAACCATCTCATATTTTCTAGGACAATAAGTTTGTTATTGCATTATCGAGGAATCATGTTTTCCATAAGAAGAGTAAACATATTGATACAAGGTATCACTTCATTTGAGAATTAGTAAACAATAATTAACTTTGTATGGAATTATATAGATCAGAAGATTAGTTTGTAGACATATTTACGAAACAATTAGGAAAATAATCGTTTGAAACTCATAGGGAAAATATAGGAGTATGTATGATGTAATGGCATTTTGATGTATTTTTTTTTTGTGAAATAATTAATGGGTAGAATATTGGAGATAATTATTTTTCCACCATCCACTTCATGACCTTGCCTCATTTAGTTTCTAACATTCACCACTTCCTGTGACCACAACACCTCAACTTCTCAGATTTGAAAGACCAACACTGACTTAACTTACTCAAATGTTAAGATGTAGAACCACCTTGTAGAATCGTTATTTAATTGATGTAATCGAATTATTTTATTTATAAATAGAGATGATTAGCCAAAGGTGGATATCCCACTCTCGACTTTTGTATTTGTATGAGTAATTTAGTAGTTGTAGCTATAGTTTATTATTTATGTGTGCTCTGTTTCTTTCATTTTTCAACTCATTAGTTTCAAGTCTTTTGCAACATGCCTCCTGCCATATCTATCCATTTTCATTGGCTTTCCTGGGGCAAACATGAGCTAAGGGGCTACTATGGCATAACTCAACCTCAATGATGAACTTAAGGAAATTGAGCTGACATAACACAACCTTACTGACTTCCCTTAGCTGCTAGAAGATGCCCAGGAACTAACCAACCATTCCAGGTGTCTAACCCATGAGATAACCTCTTCCTTTAGTGAACTAGGCCCCTAGTCTCTCCCATGATAAGGCCTCCAATTGATTGTAACCCTCCAATCACTCCCACAAGCCTGCTTCCCAGTGACTGTAGTCTCTTCCAAGCAATTATGCCAGCGATTGCGAGATTTAAGCCACTTTTTTCATGGCTAGGATCCAGACCCCTGCTGAGAACATGATAAAACTTCCTAAAACAATAAAGAACATAGAGACAAACCATTTAACACAGCTTACTCAAGGACTTGATCTAACCTTGTGTAACCATGACAATCATTTTGTCAAGCACATAGTGAACATGCAACCTACAGGTCATGAATGCATATATGAACATGGATATTTGAAACTTATTTGATGTTTACTAAGAAGGACTAATGCCCTCTCAAACTAGCTTCCATGATATAAATTAGGTCATGCATTCATTAACTATTCATTCATCAATTAAAAGGTGTTAAGATCCATACTTAAAACTTTCATAAAACCATGCTTCTAACTAGCATATAACAAAATAATAAACAATAATAGAAAAATCATTAAAGCCACATAATAACAAGTACATCTACTCATAAATAAAGGAGGAACTTAAATCTTATTAACCATATGCAAAATCCAACCAAGTTAGGGACTTTCACATACCACCCAACCATACATTGGGATGAACTGAATATTTCTTTCATCCAATCACCCTTGTGCCATATTACAAGCATGAATGTGGGATCTCATGGGATAAACGAATCCATAAACAAGCAAGGGAATCCAAAGGTTAAACCACCTCCACCCTCACACTATTGTGATCTCACTTAAACTAGTCTCGAGATCAAAAAACCATATTGAGCTTGGATGCCTTAGAATTCCTTCACCATCCCTTGAGAAATCTTCCTCTCTCTACCCATCTGTTGAGGGCTTCCCAAATAAAACCATTTTCACCCCCAACCCTTGGGATTTTCATGAGACCACCTCTCCCAGATCCAAAACCTTCTAACAATCCAAAGCTAAAATAAGAATGAATCCCATCAAGGCTAAAACCATTGTCAAAACCCAACAAAACCCATGCCAATGATAGAAAATGAACCAAATACACATATGCATATACCATTCCTGCCAAAGCCAATTAGGAAATCATACATGCAACTTATTACATGTAAGTATTCTCGTTGAATCCACTTGATCCAACTCTTCCTTCCTTGATCCTTACTTTCCTTTGCTTTCTTGTCCTTCCTTTAATTTCCTTGTCCTTCCTTTATTTCCATTGTACTTCCTTTTATTTCTTTATTTCCTTCTCCTCTTGGTTCTCTTCTCCTCTCTAAGTCTAATTCCAAAAAATAAAATGAAAAAACGCTGACTCAAAAGCTATGAATTGATCCCCAGAAACCTTTTTATCATTGAGGCTTCTAATTTCTTCATTTTCCTCTCTTTTCCATTCAATTTTCCTCTGATGGAAATTTGTGACTTTTCAGCTTCCTTTTCTCTTATTTTCCTTAATTTTCATAAAACAAATCCCAATAATGTCTTATTTCCTTTTCAAATCCTTTGTCAATTTCCCCTTAGCTATAATAAATAAAACGTGATGCCCTCTAGGATGTGCTTCCCAAGATTCAGCCTGGAATACGTGTCCCATGACCATGGTCTTATTTTTCCTTTATCAGCTTTATTACTTGAACTTTCAACCTGGTGTTGTTACAGACCCCTCCCCCTTAGGGGAACACCATCCTCAGTGTTCAATGACAACTACAACCAGAAAAACCATTGAAAAGAAAATGTACTTCCCATGGATCTTTATAACCAAGCTCGTTGCATTATTTACAATAAACAACCTGCTCAAAAACAAAACCATCATGAAAAACATGACAACGTGACAACAATACTGCTTATTGGAGCTTTATAACACAATTTATTGTGGTATTTACAATAACAAACATACATAAATATGTAAATATAGCAAAACTTATTTTCCTCAAGCAACAAACAATGAAGGATACTTATCCCACATCCAATCAACCATCTTCCATGTAGCTTTATTGAGCCCAAAGTGCTTCCACTCTGCTCTAACTTGCTCGATTTCTCTATTCTGGATCTTTAGTTTTTTTCGTTGCAATATGCACTGAAGTTCCAACTAGAATTATCCTTCTGGTTCCACCTACAATATAAACCAATCAATAACATGATCAACATCCTTTACGTATATTTTAAGAAATGAAAAACATCATGGAATTTCACTGTTAGAGGTAATGCAAGTTTGTAGGCCATTGGTCCAATCCTCTAATGGATCTTGAAAGGCCCCCAATACCGAGGTTCCAACTTCGTACATGATCTAATCCTCGAGGATCTATTCTTGGGATAGATGTGCAATTACACATGCTCCCCAATCTAAAACCCCTTAAATGCCATGTGTTGGTCTACCTAAATTTTCTTCATGTCCTGTGGTGCCTTTCGATTCATCTTGATAACCTACATTTCTTGTGCCATATGTGCCAACATGTCTAGTCCAATCAACACCCTTTTAATTGGATAACTCCAACATATGGGAGTATTACAACTCCTCCCATAAAGTTTTTCAAATAGACTCATCCTCAGTGACTCCTGATAACCATTTTTGTAAGCAAACTCAACCAATGGAAGATGCTCCTCCAACTTTTGCTATTGATAATGACATACATACTCAACATATCCTCCACAATCCTGTTGACCCTCTCTATCTGTCCATCTATTAGAGGATGATAAGCTACATTGAAGGCCAACACTATACTCAAACCTACAAATAAATCCTTCCAAAACCTGGAGGTGAACTTAACATCTCTATCTAACACAATTTTATTCAGAACACCATTCAAACGCACTCTCTTTGATGAAGAACTATTCCACATCACTAGCCAAATAATTAGACTTCACTGGAATGAAGTGCGTTACCTTGCTCAACCTGTCAACCACAACCTTGATGGAATCATGCTGCTTCAATGTCCTCAGTAACCCTATAATGAAATCCATGGAATTTACCTCCCATTTCCACTCTGGAATTAGAATAGGTTGTAACAAACCAACTGGGTGATTAAACTTATCTTTCACCTAGAGACAATCCAAGCATGTAACAACAAATTTTGTAATTTCCTTCTTCATATTCAAACAATAGTAGAACTTATTCACCATTTTCAATGTTTCTGACATCTTGGGTGACCTAAATATTGATTGACATGAAAATCCTTCAAGATAAGCTTCTTGAACTCACTTTCATCTGGCACATCAATCATGTCCTTGAATCTGACCAAGCCATTTATTGTGAGATGACAGTCCATATCCTAATCACCTATACCCTATTGTAACCTATTCCTAATCTCTTGGTACTTTTCATCCTATTATCTTACTCGTAAGATATGATCTTGTAAATCTGTACCATATCAACTCATAACTACTACGTGATTTATCTGTACTCTTTTGCTAAAAGCATATGCAATCATGTTTCCCTCCCCTTTAATGTATCTGGTCTGGAAGTCAAACTCACTAAGGGTTTCCAACCATCTAGCTTGCCTAGTATTCAAATTCAGTTAGTGAAATAGGTACCTCAACCCACTATGATCACTCATCAATACAAACCTCAGGCCAAGAAGATAGTGCCTCCACATCTTCAATACATGAATGATCACTGACAACTCAAGATCACGTGTCCCATTATTTCACATAGGTTTTTTCATGCTCATTTATTTTTTGTGACCCATAACACACTATTTGTCCCTCCTACATTAGGACTCCACCAAGTACTCTCTTGCAAGAATTTGTACACACCACAAACTTTTTATCTTGATCTGCAATATTTAACAATGGAGCATTTGCCAACAACTACTTCAACTACTCAAAACTTGTTGTGCATGCTTCTATCCATTCAAATTTATTTCCTTTTCACTACAATGCTGTAATAATATATGCAATCCATGAGAAGTTCCTAATGAACCTCTTGTAATAACCTTCTAACTCCATGAATAATCTTACTTCATCCAAATTCTTAGGACTTCCCACTCCATGATAACTCTTATCATTTCCGAGTTGACTATTATGCCTTCCTTGGAAACAACATGTCCCAAGTAATGTACCTTTTCATGGTGAACCTCAGTCTGAACATATGTTTTGCAGTTAGCATTGTGAGCTCATATTTGTTTGAGCCTCACTAGATTGATGCCAAGAATCTTCTGAGATGTCTTCAGGACACAATCTCTCATGGATTAAGATATACTGCCGGAGATGTGAGACTACTTGGATATACTGATGTTGATTGGGCAGGCAGTGTGGTGGACCGTAAGAGCACTTCTGGGTACTATTTCACCTTGGGATCTACTTCGATATCCTGGATGAGCAGGAAGCAGAAGTCGGTGGCTTTGAGCACCGCCGAAGCAGGATATATTGTTGCTAGCATAACCTTGTGTGAGGCACTCTGGTTGCGAAAGCTCTTCAGTGAGCTATTTGGATTTACATTGGATACCACTGTGATTCTCTGTAACAACCAGAGGTGGGATTCGATTATTGAGGAATCTCGTATTCGTCAATTGCTCCAACAGATAGACATCATCTGGGATATGGTAAGTTGATGAGCAAGGAAGCTCCATCACATTAAGATGATGTACAGGTTGATACACCTTGTCAAAGCCCTGAGGAAAGATCTAATCTGTGATTTTCCCAAACGACTTGGAGTCGTCAAGAAACCTTTGTACAAGGGTCCTGCATGTTGCATACATTGAGCTTTGGGAGCTCTGAGGGCTTGCGGTTCCTACTGGAACAACATATGACCACAGGGTGACTCACCCTCCCCTGGTGGTGCACACTGGAACAAGATGATTCGCTCTCTTGTGGGACAAGATGATTCACTCTCTTGTGGAACAGGATGATTCGCTCTCCTGTGTAGCAGGATGATTAGTTCTCTTGTGAGGCCTGGATTGAGGTGTTCTCCATGGCAGCCTGGATTGATGTGTTCTCCATGGAAATTGCAGCAGGATTGATGTGTTCTCCTGTGAGGCCTGGATTGATGTGTTCTCCATGGCAATTGTAGCAGGATTGATGTGCTCTCCTGTGAGGCTTGGATTGATGTGTTCTCCATGGCAATTGTAGCAGGATTGATGTGTTCTCCTGTGAGGATAGGATTGATTAGTTCTCCTGTCGAGGCATCCTACCCATGCAGTCTGGGACTCATGGGAAGTACCTCTCATCTGATCAATGAGCATGGAAATGAAGTTAGGGACCATAGTAGTACCGATGGACACATCGTTGTAACTATCGTACTCCCTACGCTAGGATGACCTCCATTGATCTGGGATCAATGATACTGGTCTGGGACCAGTGGTAGGAGTTGTACCATAGTATGACGCTGACTTCGGGTCGGTTGAGACTGGTCTGGGATCAGTGGTACATACTCTGAGACTGACTTTGAGTCAGTGGAGGATGATATTGGTCTGGGACCATTGGAGTTGTACTCACTATGACGCTGACTTTGGGTTAGTTGAGACTGGTCTGGGATCAGTGGTACATACTCTGAGACTGACTTTGAGTCAGTATGATACATCCTCGATCATTTCTTCTTCTTCATAATTCGGACAAAAGCAGAGTAGAAAAGAACAATGCAAGAGCAGAGCAAAACAGAACAAAACAGTACAGATCAGTGTAGGGCAGAACGAGACAAAGCAGAACAGGCAAAACAGAGTAGAGCAAGGCAAGGATCAGGCTATACAACGCAGTGCATTTGATGGATGAATAGTAACGACCGATAGACAGATTGCAGATGAAGTTCTCCATGGTTGAGAGGGAGTGTTAAAATTGGCAACCAGGGAAAAACTTCATGTGGGTCATCTTATTCATGGCTGATAATATTTTAATTAGATTCCTCTTGTCGAGAGGTGTAGGATTGATATAAAGATCATCCGATTCCGACAAGTATTCATGGAGATATGAATTTATTTTGATTATGGAATTATTATCAAGCCGACCTACAACTCATGTAGGCTCAGAAGCCCAACAGTCGCATCTATTCACCCACCAACGTTGTGTATAAATAGAAGAGGAATTTTCCCCATTTGGAATCACTCATCTCATCACATCTCTCTCTCTCTACTGCGTAGATGTGAGTCTCTTCTCTACTACGCTGAAATGGGTCCCTCTCTCTCACACATGTGAAGTCGGAAGCTGTTGAATTTGAAGCTGCAACTGCAGAAGTAAAGATTGACTTGCATGGCCTAGAAGATCTCCTCTTTGGAACTGCACTGTAGGTTCATATGAACCTCCTTTAAAAGCTGCAACTTTTGGTGGTGGAATGAAGTCAATCCGACGAATGGTTTGCAAGATATCGACTGCCCTAGTTTGAAGCCGGAAACTGCTAAAACTGAAGCTGCAACTGCAGAAGTAAAGATTGACTTGTGTGGCCTAGAAGATCTCCTCTTTGGAACTGCGTTGTAGTTTAATCTAAACCTCCTTTGAAAGCCACAACTTTTGGTGGTGGAATGAAGTCAATCCGACGAACGGTTTGCAAGATATCGACTGCCCTAGTTTGAAGCCGGAAACTGCTGAAACTGAAGCTGCAACTGCAGAAGTAAAGATTGACTTGCGTGGCCTAGAATATCTCCTCATCTGAACTGCACTGTAGGTTCATCTGAACCTCCTCTGGAAGCCGAAACTTTTGGTGGTGGAATGAAGTCAATCCGACTGTCGGTTTGTGAGATATGGTCTGCCCTAGTTTGATAATGAAGCCGCTAATGCTGATGCTACTGATCTAGGATTTGCTACTGCTGATATGAATCAGATTTATTGTACTATTTCTCTCTGCTGAATTATTGAAGATAGAAGAAGATTTGATCAAAGGGTTTCCCCACGCATTGTGGGGTTTGTCCCTGGCTAGCCGCCACATCTTGTGTCTCTTGTCTTGGCTTGTTTTCTGTCGATCATTTAATGTTCTATCTGCACTTTATTTTATGTACATGTGATTGCTAATCGGTGGAATATAATTAGAAAAAGAAGTAAACTGTTATAAGCATAGAACATACCATAATTTAACAGAGTATTCCCAAAAGGGACTAGGACCAAGCATAAGCTCCAGCTCCACTACATTACATGATGTTTTAGTTTCGCTAGTTTTGAAATCCCTGAGTGTTAAAGAGTGATGTTTGAATTCATAAAATACATCCACTGGTTAGCTCTATGAAATAGAGTCCAAACCAGGAGAGTCTGGCTCTACAGAATGCTCTACATTGTCCATGTACATCACACATTATATAGTAATCATAGATTTAGGGAAGTTAGAATCATAACCTAAGAAATAGAAACTAATTCTTATCCTAAGGTCTCGCAAACCAACTCTTACTATTCTAGGATATTCTCCATTGTCTCTAACACTCCCACTTAATGGAGAAGGGGTTCACAAATATGCCTAACATCTCCCTAACATTTCAAACTTAATTTTTCCAAGAGGCTTAGTGAAAATATCTGCGGCATTATCACATGTATTACAATATACCAGATGGATTTCTTTTCATTTCACTTTCTCCCTGACAAAGTGGAATTTTGTATCAATTTGTTTAGTGTTCTTGTGAAACACTAGATTATTAGCAAGTTTGATTGAACTGTGATTGTCACATCTGATTGTTGTTGTGTCTTTTTGTTCATCCTCAACATCCTAGAGAAGTCTCCACAACCAAGCTACCTCACACCGCGCTGTGCACATGGCTTGATAATCTACTTCCATTGAAGACAAGGAAACTGTGTTATGTTTCTTGTTGCTCCATGTAATCACCCCTGATCTAATGCTGAATGCATAGCCTATTATGGATCTGCGGTCATCTACATTTCCAGCCCAGTCTGAATCTGTAAATCCTGTCAATATAACATCAGAGGACTCAGTATAAATAATGCCATAGTCTATAGTACCTTGTAGATACTCAAAACACATTTCGCTACATTCCAATGAATCTCAAGTGGCTTGGACATGTATTGACTTAGCACGCTGACTGCATAAGCCAAATCTGGTCTAGTAGTGGTTAGGTAGATTAAGCTCCCAACCAGCTGTGTTTAAAGTGTCGCATCTGCCTCTTTAGAGCCATCCTCACTCTGAAGTTTAATGTTCTGTTGTAATGGTATTGTTGTAGTCTTACACTGATCCATTCTAAATCTTTCTAGTAGAACTTTGACATACTTACCCTGGGATAGAAAAGTTTGTCTTGAATCTCTCATGATCTCAAGACCCAAACAGTATCTTAATTCACCAACGTCTTTCATTTGGAGCACCTGTGACATTTGTTGCTTGATTTCTTTGATTAGAGCAATAGCATCACCTGTAATAAATAAATCAACTACATACAAAGAAATCAACACTACACGCCCATGTTCATCTTTCATGGTATACATATTATGGTCATTTTTAGTTCTGTTGTAGCCAAGTTACAGAAAAAATGAATCAATCTTTTCATACCAGGACCTAGGTGCTTGCTTTAGTCCATAAAGAGCTTTCTTTAATATACAGACTAAATGTTCTTTCCCTTTTTGGACAAACCCCTTAGGTTTCTCTAAATAAACCTCCTCTTTCAATTCTCCATTTAAAAATGTGTACTTTACATCTAGTTGGTGAATCATCCAATGTTTCTTAGTAGCTAAAGCAATCAACATTCTAATGGTATTTAGTTCAGCTACAAGTTCAAAGTTTTCTTCATAGTCAATGCCTTCTTTCTGTCAATACCCCTTTACTACCAATCTAGATTTTAATTTATCTATGGTTCCATCTACATTAATCTTTGGTTTATACAACCATTTACAACCTATGGTTTGTTTCCCTTTAGGATGTTCAAATAGCTCCCAAGTGTTGTTTCTAATTATAGATTCATACTCACGTTCCATATTTTTTTTCCATTCACTACATTCATATGCTTCCTTATAACTAGAAGGTTGAACAACATTCATCATACTAGTTATAAAATCATTTTCCCTGTATCTAGCAGGCAATTGAGTCTGCCTACCTGATCTTCTGAGTGTTGGTGTAGCCTCTAACCCATTCTAAGTCCCCTTTGCTGGACTCGGCTTCACTGCTGCATCTGAATTCTCTTCCTACTGCTGCTGTTGCTGCTCATTTCCATCGCTTGATTCATCACTTCCTTTTTCCAACAAGAACGGAATATCCCATTCCTAATTGCACTTATCAATTTTTTCATGATCCTGCTCATGGAATATGACATCTCTACTAACGAAAATCTTGTGAGTAGATGGATTAAATAATCTATAAGCTTTATATTGTGAACAATACCCTATAAAGGTACATCTGATGGCTTTTGAATCTAGTTTTCTTGTGTCCTCCTTTGGAATATGGGCAAACGCTTTATACCCAAACACTCTTAAATGTTTTACTGCAGGTTTAAATCCATATAATGCTTCATAAGGAGTTTTAAACTCAAGGTTCTTTGTAGGACTCCTGTTTTTCAAATAAACTGTAGTATCCAATGCTTCAGCCCAAAAACCATTCGAGAGATCCATACCTTTCAACATGCTCCTAACACATTTCACCAATGTTCTGTTTTTTCTTTCCATTACTCCATTCTTCTGAGGAGTATGGGGTATTGTGAATTGCTGTAATATCCCATGGTCTTTACAATACTTGATAAGTTCATCCTTCCTATATTCTCCCCCTTGATCGGAGCGGAGAATTTTTATATGTTTCCCTGTTTGCTTTTCAATCATGTTTCTGAATTGCTTAAAGTGTTCAAATATGTGACTTTTCTTACTCAAAAAATATACCCAAGAAAACTTTGTGCAGTCATCAATAAACCGTAAAAAATACAGTACACCTCCTAATGGTCCACAATGACCTGTGTGCACTAATTCAAGTATGTCTCTCTGTTTCCTTTCTACTTGAACGGGGAATTCTTCTCTATGCATCTTTCCTAAGCACAAGCATCACAATCATTATGCACTTGTTTTAATATAGGAAGATCTCTTACCATTTCCTTTTTCTGAAGTAACAACAAATCATTGTAGTTTATATGACCAAATCTATGATGCCATAACTCTTCTGTAGTCAAACTCGCTATTGTTAAGGCTCAAACTGGTGCTAGTCTTACATCCAATTTGTACAAACCTCCTGTTCGAATTCTTGTAGCAATAGTCTTCATGCCATCTAAGAGATCTTTAATATAACAATTAGATTTAAAAAATTCAACTTTGAGATCTTGATCTATAATCATGGATACAGAAATCAATTTCTTTGTTACACCAGGCACCTACATGACATTATGAATTTGTCTTATAGTACCATTAGGTAAAATGACAAAAAATTTCCCACACCCTTTTATCTCATGACTTCTATCATCACCTAGGTAGATTTGTGCTTCGTCATTGATTTCTTTAAAATCTTCTAACCATTCCTTGTTCTTTGTCATATGTGTTGATGCTCTCGAATCTACATACTAGATATCTGCATCAACATTTTCATCGAAGTCTTCCATGAACAATCTGAGTTTCTGCTCATGATTATCATTTGTGAGATGACCTGCATGTCTTTTTTTCTTCTGCTGTTGTTCATGATATTTATTCTTCCTGAACTCCTTAGCTATATGACCAAGTTTTCCGCAAGAAAAAAATTTAATTTTAGAGTTGTTTCTATTCGGATGCATACCTTGAGTCTGATTTGGTCTTTTCTATGAGTTTCCTCCATTTTGTTGTTGCAGATTTCCTTTTCCTTTGAATAAGTTCCTTTTCGCCATCAATGCAAGATCTGCACTCTGGGGCTTTAGAGTCAATATTATTTCTTCTTCTTACATTAATATTCCAGTCAATTCTTCAAACTTTGGGATTTTCTCTCTCGCATTTATCCCAGTGATAAACATTTGGTATTCATTGGTCATACCATTCATGGTAATTGTTACTAGATCTATATCTGCAACTGTTTCACCAATGTCTACCAATTTATTCTTCAGATCTTTGATCCTCACTATGAAGGAAACAACTGTTTCATTTTCCTCCATCTTCAGGGATAAGATATTTCTCTTTAGTAACAAAAGACGATTTGTATTCCTGATCTTATACAAATCCTTCAAAATTCCCCAAATTTTGCTTGCTGATTTGCATTCTCTGATATGTGGTATGATGCAGTCTTTCGCTGACATCTTCAGTAGCGTCCTTGCTTTACCTTCTCACTTCTCCCAATCTGGGATCGAGGTTGATCTAACTGATGGCTTCTATTCATCCCCATTCGCAATCGTCCAAGCACTCTGTACTTCGAGCAGATTCTGCATCTTGAATTTCTAATTCGCATAATTGGAGCCATTGAGCTTGTTATGCTCATTCAAGTATGCTCCAATCATTTGGTTATTCATCTTGGCGATTAAAAAAAATTGACAGGTAAAAAAAATATATGTTAGATTTACCCCAGATCTTTATGAAAGACAATCTCTGTGATAAACAGTCTCCAATATTGTTTGATCCCGCAACACACATGCAAACCACAGTGGCTTCCTTCATGGCCTCTATCACGGCCTCCACCACGACCCCCTCTCGGTAGACCTCGGCCTCCACACAACCTTTTCTCAACATCCATTGCCAAGACGCAACCGCTTTTTTGTTTGCACAGTCGGCGTGATTTAGCACCACAGATTTGCGACAGTCAGCGCGATTGTACACCACAGATTCACAACAGAAAAATAAAAAAATGTGCAAGTCTCACAATGGGATCGGTGTGATTTTTCCCTCAAATGGACATGAAAATTTCACCTGAGACGTGACTTTCAAATCTTTCACTTAGCGTATAGGTTCCTCGACCCTACAACTCTAATACCATGTTAAAAAGCATTGTTTGAATTCATAAAAGGCATCCACTGGTAAGCTCTACGAAAGAGAGTCTGGCTCTGCAGAATGCTCTACATTGTCCATGTACATCACACATTATATAAGAATCATAGATTTAGGGAAGTTAGAACCATAGCCTAAGAAATAGAAACTAATTCCTATCCTGAGGTCTCGTGAACCAACTCTTACTATTCTAGGATATTCTCCATTATCTCAACGACTCTTACTATTCTAGGATATTCTCCATTATCTCAACGACTCTTACTATTCTAGGATATTCTCCATTATCTCTAACATTGAGATCTTGGATTTTTTATGAATGAAGAGAAATGTCTTCAAGTCAGAGGGAGGAGAGCATTTAGTGATTATTATCCTAAGAGGCCAATTTATGTGGTGAGTTCCAGCACATAAAAGTAGATAATAAATCCAATGAAACTATAATCCTACATCGCTTACAAAGTTAATCCGTATGGAGATGTGGTAGCGTGTAGGAAGTAAAATGAAAACTTCCTCCACACTCCTCACAATATCCTTGAATTACCATACCTTTCTTAAATGCAAAAGAAGGTTTCATTATGCTTCCTCTATACTCCCAGACAGTCGAAAAATATGAAAGTCTGATTGAACCAAACTTCAATTTGGATTTTTGTGATTACGGTGGTTGTGAAGAAACTGATTCGTATTAAATGAACCATTTTTGTGATTATGGTGGTTGTGAAGAAACTGAGTCATATTAAATGAATATAAATTATCTTTGAAATATTGTGGGAATTTAAATCATCTATTTCCCAACAAATTAGTGACATTATTAAACAAGAGCCGCATGCAGTGGTGGTCCCTGCTGGGAATGTTTGATAAAGAAGCTTTAGATGTACCTTCTGGACTTATAGAACTTCTAGACTGGGCAAATGAGAAGAATGCTTTAGCAGTTGTTGTCCATGGTTTTAGTGGACTGCGAAAGAGTACCCTTGCTAATGCTTTGTGCGAAAACTGTATGAGACCATAGAAGGTTTCTAAGTACTGTACTATTAAATTATTTGATGCCATAGAATCATGTCCAAATGTAATAAATTTGCAAACACGAATGATAAAAGATTCGAGCAGGGGGACAATAGATGAGCCGAGGCTATTCCAGATCTCAAAAAATTTAAAGAAGGACAACGAGAAATTAGCCTTCAATTTTACTCTTCCAGTTATTTTAGCTTTTCCCGGTAGTGATGTACAGTAGCGCTCTGACATTGACGTACACTAGTGCGTCAGAAATGTTATTTATCATCCACCCACCGACTTTTTAGAGGAGTAGAATCCACAAAATTCATTCAATTATTTGGTATTAACATGTTTGAATATGAATGTTTAGCCAAGAAGATTAAAAACTTCAGCTCGTCGATCTGTATCAGGATATCGACAAGGAAGCCGATTTTTTTGAAGCTATAGAAAAACGTAGAAAATTTAGAAATTTTAATTATCATCACAACTTCAATCTTTAATCGTTGTTGACATCCCGCATTTTAATTTTACAGTCATACGACTGGGAATCAACAGAGAAGAGTACGTCAAAAATCTCCAGGATGCCCACATTTACACATGCAATAGCTGAATGATGCATACGAAGAAGGTTTCGAGGGAATATTCTTTAGCGTTTAAGTTTTGTCTTTAAGATCGCCTTTTTGAAAAGAGGATTTTTACAGAATTTGACAAGCATCAAAGGATTTTCTGATGCAAAGGTCGACAAAATATGCGAAGCTGCGGAAAAGCTTGTGGTAAAAAAATCTATAGAGCTCGTTTTTTTAATGTATATGTTAACAGTAAAATCATAATCTATCATTTAACTCGTAAAATGTTTCGCTTATCTTGTTCGATCAACAGGTGGCCTTCATTTATATCGACAATGTTTCGCGACGAACACGGAGATGCACTCAAACAACTTCTCCCAAAGAATATGAGGAATGCAAGAAAATTGAGGTTGCTTCACTACACGAGATACAACAGCCACAGACAGCATTACCAGTGTAAAACGAGAATTCTGCCCAAGTACAACCGCCACAAACAGAATAACCATTGTAAAACGAGAATTCTACAGAGTTGTACCTTTGCAAAAGACACCTGTATTGCACGCAGAGATGTCACATACAAAGTAGAAATAAATCACCAAGTTTTACGCCGTGCGCAATTTTACCATTTGTATAACTCTTTGGCCCACTACCCTACAACTTGTCTATCATGCGATGGCCCAATCTGCAAGATGGACGACACAAAGAACAGACGCTTTGATATTAGGATGTAATGCATGTAACCCCACTATCAAATGAGAAACTTATTGTCACGAGGTGAAGCGGCTCCAACGGAAACATGAGCCACTCAGAGAAGTCCCGCGAGGCCTCCAACGGAACCATGAGCCACTCAGAGAGAAGACCCACAAGGCCTCCACTAATGAGGGGACCGACCCAGTAGATCCAGTGGTACCGCCATTTCCGGCTAACAAGAGTAGGCTCGAAGGCCCACGCAGGATTCAAGGCAGCCCCGCCTAAGGCACCGCCGGCCAGAATATTCACACCCAAAATAAAACCGACCGCGAGGGGCGCTATGGTTCCCCTACTCCCCCTTTTCACATCGATGGCTGTGGCGTACAGGGTGTAAACCAACTCCAACGTGATCACGATCTCCAGCACCACAACCTTCCAGGAGCCCATGTCGGACGAGACCACGAAAGGCGACGTCGACTGCAGCGAAATGAACGTATATACAATGAATATATATATATATACATATATATATATATATATATATAGAATGAATATATACATAAAGTGGGGTTGTTTCTTGGTTTACCGGGCCATTAGTGGCGGACTTGAGCCGGGCCATTGGTGGGGGACTTGAGTCAGAGAGAGGCAATGACAGCACCTAGAAGCTGCATGATCCAGTACAAAATGGCCCTTAGAATTGATATGCGATGACCCATCATAGCGCCGAAGTTCACCGCCGGGTTGACATGGCCGCCAAAAATGTTGATATCGACAGCCACAGCTATGAACAAATCAAGCGCATGCGGGAGAGCCATTGCCACCAGACTGGCTATGGTGGCGGCATCACAGCCGGTGAGCTTCGCTGGAAAATCAAGAAACTACGAACCGTGTTATGATCATAAATGGAACAAGCTTACGAAAATGGAAGCTTTGGGCTTTAGGGTTTCAAGTTTGGAGTTTCGTACCTTAAGCCATGAGGTATGCTTCGTTGGCGAAGACGAATATGAACCTGGAGAAGAACTTGGCTATAATAAAAGTTAGCTATGAAAGATGGATTGGACTCCAGTGATGGCTGTCCTTGCAGTTGGGATGGAATTACCTGAGGCAATTTTACAGGTATGGTTATTATTGTTATTCAAATTGTACATAAACTAAATTTATGAATAGTTGATGGTGGATGAAGTCTTGCCTCCTGAGCCCTTTTGTCTTTTGAGCTTTCTCTTCTTAGTTCAATATCATTAATATCTTTTGGGATAAACAGACACAGTGAAAGCATAAAAATGACACAGTTAAAGCACAAAAAATGGATGCATTTAAAGCACAGGAAATTAAAGAACCACAAAAAATAGCAGTTAAAGCACAGAAAATAGATGCATTCAAAGCACAGGAAATTAAGGAACCAAATTGATGCATTTTCTGTTGAGATTTTGAGTAAGGTTGCGGTAAATTCACCTTGAAATTGTTGTGCTAAATTTAAACTTGAACAAGTTTTGTGTCATCGCGTTGTCTGTCAGTCATAATTAACAGGTTTTCCATCATCGTATGCAGTTAGAGGAATAGCGAATCGGTCACAATTAACAAGTTTTCCCCAAATGGATGCTTTTTCTGTTGAGTTTTTGAGTAAGGTTGCGGTAAATTCACCTTGAAATTGATGTGCTAAATTTACACTTGAACAGGTTTTGTGTCATCGTGTTGTCTGTCGGTCATAATGAACAGGGTTTCCATCATCGTATGCAGTTAGAAGAATAGCATATCGGTCACAATTAACAAGTTTCCCATCCTCGTATCCAGGGAGAGGAATAACATAAAATAAGAAGTTGAGAAATAGAAGAATTTCAAGAATCTCTGAAAGGCACCGAGCTACATGCAAAACAATTCTTATGCTAGCAAGTGTCAGACATGTGGCATCAATAACCCTGTGGGTTGGCAATCGTTTTAGATATGCTGTAGCTTGGGATATCATATGTACGCATTGCAGAGAGAGAACAAAACATGAAATGTTTTCCAAGTAATGCTAAATAGAAATTAGCATTAAAGTAGCCATGAACTGAAGTTTAAAAATTATTATCCTAAGTTCTATAAAAATATAACGCTTTCTCCGCAATAAGAGATCGAATCTGAAACATTGGGGAAAATTTTGCTATCAGATATTTATGTTAAAACATTACATAAAACATTCAATAATGTGGTTAGTCAAACCATATTAATATTGGGTCAATGCCTATCGATCTCCATAGTCCCAACTCTTATGCTAGAAAGTGTCAGACATGTGGCATCAATAATGTTGTGGCCTGGCGATGTGGGTTGGCAATCACTTTAGAGACGTTGTAGTTTGGGATATCATATGTATGTATGGTTGGGGATTTCTCTGAGAAAATCCCAAAAACAAACAAAATAAACTCCATATTAATATTGGGTCAATGCCTATCGATCTCCATAGTCCCAACTCTTATGCTAGAAAGTGTCAGACATGTGGCATCAATAATGTTGTGGCCTGGCGATGTGGGTTGACAATCACTTTAGAGACGTTGTAGTTTGGGATATCATATGTATGTATGGTTGGGGATTTTTCTGAGAAAATCCCAAAAACAAACAAAATAAACTCCATCACTGAAGAACAGAGTATTACATCACCATAAATACATTTCTCTTCATTAAAACAAAATGTTTGATACAAACTTCATCCTCTTCGCTGAGAGAGATTTACTAGGTAAAATTCTCTTTTTCTTTTACTGCTGTAAAACCCCTTTTACATTACTGCTGTAAAAAAAAATTTACATACTCTGGTGTTGCTCACCCGACACATAATATTCATGCTCATTTCATTACATAATGCACTGCTTTGCAAAACACCCAATTTTCTTTAAAAAAAAAAAACAACACACACATCATATGCGCTCCCCCTATTCTTTTGTTGCTGCTGGCTTCTATTTTCATCCCGTGTGCAAATATTACCACACGAGCACTGCTGTGTAAAAACTTTTTGGTTTTAAGACGCGTGAGTTTTCATATTACAAAAATGGTCAACTACAAAATAAATACTTGCCGTATATAAAAACTTAAAACCATTACCTACACCTATGACAATGGATTAATAAAAGGTATGGTCAACCAAACTTAAGTTTTACTCCACGCTATGTAATTAATGCAAGCTTGTACGCAAGTATGAGCGATGGACTGCGGATATCGATCAGGGAGATCCGACGGCGGTGGAGGATTTCGGGAACCATCACATAACTGACCATTACGTCCCAAAATATTATATATGATGACGTATAGGGAGGAACACGTGCCCAGATTTGATTGCATCGGGCTCGATCATACGGAAACTGCCTTCACGCAAAAGCCGTCCGATACGCATCAAGGTGGTTTGTGGTTTTGCTGCCGTGGTTTTGAGATGCGCAGTTGAAATTAGATTTGAACCTGCATTGTAGGGAGAGAAAAAAACATTAAATGTTTTTTAAGTAATGCTAAATAGAAATTAGCATTAAAAGTAGCAATGAACTGAAGTTTAAAAATTATTATCCTAACTTCTATATAAAAATATGCGGATTAAGTAAAATTTTGCTTGATCAGATATTTAGTTTAATACATTGCATAAAAAAATTCAATAATATGGTTAGTCAGTCCATATTAATGTTGTGTCAATGCCCATCGATCGCCATAGTCCGCCAAAGGCAGGGACTAATAAGAATTATGCTTTTATTCTCTGCTACAAATATGTTGAACCAAAAGAAATAGTATTTTGCAAATACGCCCAACCTTATGTTTCAAATTCTACTGTTTTGAAAATTGTACGACGATGGTGGCTTTTTAATTTGGGAAGAAGCTCGCAAGTCGATACTCCTTGTTTAAAATAGTGTGCAAGCTCACGATATGTATCATATTGAATACAAAGAAAAAACTATTAGTATATTTTGGTGAGTTTGATTGTGCAATTTCAATGCCTTTTAAGGAATTTTAAAGATTGTTATGGAGAGTCCGAAGGTGGTAAAGATTGTTATGGAAAGTGCAGAGGGTCCGAAGGTGGTAAAGATTGTTATGGAAAGTGCAGAGGTGGTTTTCATGGTGTGAAGTGTGGAGTTATAGAGGCTTTTATAGAGTTAAGATTTCCCAGTGAACTTTACCGTCGCTTGCACTTCTGCATTTTGTATAATGACATATTTTTTCTCATATTTGTTTAGCACCTTGGTATGCCACCACTCAGTGAGGGACTTATAATCTTATCATTTCTGCTTGGCTGGGCAGAGTAGTATCAGTGTAATACATGACAGAGTTAGTGTTAGTGTGAGAGTCAGAGCACTCATTGATGGAATGGCCACTCACAAAATTAGCATTTTTTTTAAATGTTTTTTTAAGCACTAAAATTATGGAAAATAAATTACAATTCACTAGGGGAATTATGTCACATCAAGACATGCTCAACAAATGGAAAATTAGAATTAATAAAATTTCCAAAAATTAAAAATTATTTTTGAATTTATAGAAAAATAGAGATATTCAACATTTTCTCGAAACTTTAATTAAAATTGCTATAACAACTACAAACTAATTAAAATTCAATAAACTTTGACTTCCAAGTAAATGCTATACTCCCTCGTAAGGTAAAGACTATTAAATTAGTGTATACTCCCTCGTAAGGTAGAGACTTAAATTAGTGCATCCCATTGTAAGAGTGAATTAAATTTAAAATTGCTATAACCACTACAAACTAATTAAAATTCAATAAACTTTGACTTCCAAGTAAATGCTATACTCCCTCGTAAGGTAAAGACTATTAAATTAGTGTATACTCCCTCGTAAGGTAGAGACTATTAAATTAGTGCATCCCATTGTAAGAGTGAATTAAATTTGAATGTTTTTTAAAGTGACTTCATTTAACATTTTTGTGTGCACAAGTTATGTTATTGGATTCATTTAAGTATTCATTTTGCATTTCAAGAAATCAATATGATATGCAAATTATTTGTTATAATTAACAATTCTAATAAATGACGAGGAATGTACGAAGGTTCAAGATGGAGATTGAACAAGATGAGAGAAAAAGACAAAAGCAACCAAAGAGAAACTTGTGAAGAAGTAAAGAAGAAGTGACACATAGTAAGAGAGGGGGGATAGGAAGGGTTTGTAATTTTTTGGGAATTTAGTAAATCAATTTTAAATGTTTGTTGTATTTGATACGTATTATAAGGTGGAAGGTGGCGCATCAGGTGTATCAAAGTTTTTTGTTTAATTTTCTAAAAGTATATTAATACAAAATTATTTTTCTAAGTGTTTTGTAAGCCATGTTAAGACATGTCTATATAGATTAGTGTGCTAACATATATAATCATAATCATGTAGCATTCATATATGTTATGTATAAAGTGGACATGATATCAAGTTGTGGAATTAAACAGTTGGATAGTTATGGCGGTAGAAAGTGGACTTGTATCTAATCTTGATGTGGAATCAAAGAAATTGAGTATTCAATTAATGGGGGAAATGTGAGATGAAATCATCTCAAACTATGAGGGACCAAGTTAGAAAGAGTTTAAGGCGTTGACGAACCATGTAGGTGAAAAGGGGTCCTAGAGAGCTAACAAGTATAGTAGATGACATTCATCTATTTCAGTAGATGGATTTCATTTTATATGTATATCAATGATAAAAAAGATTCAGGATGAAGAAGAAAGTTTCTATCTATATGTATACGAGAATGAATAAGAAAGGCCATAATGAAGAAAGAATGAAGAAGAAAGTTTCTATCTATATGTATACGAGAATGAATAAGAAAGGCCATAATGAAGAAAGAATATATGAAGACACAAATGTGATCATTGATGCAACATAAAAAAATAATCGATGACAGTGCACATGGAAGTATTATGACAACAATGATATTGGTTATGAAAGCAATGGGACTCAAATGATGCTGATAATGAATGTAGAAATTGTATAAAGTGTTTTGGAATGGTGTCAAGATTATATTGTTATAATGTGATCAAAACATTATATCATGTTGACTTCTTGTAGTGGTTTGAGAGAATGTTTGAGAATGTACCTAATATCTCTATCAATGGAGTTTTCTATAGTATGCACTTCATTCAATGGCGATTTAAGCCTAATGAGGAAATGTGTACCCCCATGTACTTTGTGGTAATATAAAAACCACATTGTAGTACAGGTTTACAGTAAGTCAGAAACGAAATTAGAAAGGGAAGTTTGTAGTGAACAGGGAATCAATTGGTGTGATTGTCCTTTAGTTCACAATGGATCATGTGTTGCAAAGGACAACATCATGTTGAAGACCTTAGGTGATTGAGATTAACACAAGTAGTTGTTAAGGGGGAGTGTTAGAGTATATAAATCCAATTTTCCTGGGCTTTATCATTAGTTTCAATGGAGATTGTTCCTAGTATATATGACATTGTTAGAACCAGTTGGCATTAGGGATTATTGTCAACTAGTTACTAGATTGGTGTGATGTTGAGATATTTTCTCAACTATTTGATTGGGTGATCAAGATAGTTTCTATATCATTATATAATATACATGTATTTATATTTGTAACATTATTTAGTTAGTTAATTGAAAGAATTCTTATGCAATTCTATTTCTATCTGAGAGTCTTCATAAAAACACACACATCTATACATATCCAATATTATCCTAAATATAACAAGTTACAGTCTTCTACAAAATCAAAGAGTGGTCTAAAGACCTATTATAATAGTATAAATAAGAGCATAGTAAAGTGTAAATTGAAAATATGTCTCTATTTAGTAGTAATTGCATCGATAATCTCCTCCCACTAGATTTGTTTAATAGGTAAAGTAAGATTTGCATACTAAGTACCATTGGTGGCATTTAGAGTAAACAAAATATTTTCAAAGAGTTATGAATTCTCCTTAACTTGGGATATGAGTGGAATAAGAATGATACTCTAGAAATCCAGTTCATAATTCATCATCCACTTGAGAACCATGCGGGAGTCTACAAGTATCTAGAGATTATGTATTCCTCTAATCATAACTTTCAACCATAAGCATCATAATGCTGTGGATTCACCATAGCTATTAGTACCTATTCCTAGATATTCTTTATATTGGACTTAATCATTATTTTGTCATCAAGAATGAGTCTATTAAGAAAAATATAAAAACGCATTGTCTAATTGTTCTACATTTTAGAATTTTGGGCCGACACGATGAAACAATTTTTGGTCAAATAAAGATTTTTATTATTTAAAATGCATTTTTGAAAGTGTATATAAATCTAGTGCCCTAAAAAAAGACCTAGAACACTAAAGCTGTACACAATTTATAGTTCAAACGTGTAATTTTAACAAATCACTACTAGATTTCACATAAATTTCACTAAAAATATATACGTGGAAAAAAAATTCAAAAACATAAAAGAATTATAATAAAATATATTAAAATAATAAAACCACATACCATATCACATTAACAATATACCATAGGACAACATTACACTCCGTTAAATGTATGAACTAGTGAATATCAATGGACATTTTCTCATTAATAATAATTTTTTTCATTAATAATAATTTTTTTAAGTAAATTAAATTGGTATAAAGTTAAAAATCGTAGTTCAAAATAACAATGAAAAATTTATATTTACATACACTGTATATATATAACATTTATTATTTTTATAAATATAGTTATAAACTTATTTTTGCTACAAATAAGATAGTTATATAATATTATTATATGATTATATTACGATTATAATTATTATGCTATATTAAATTTGTTATGATATATATTATACATTTATTAGATGTATGATATATAATTTAGTTTCAATTTTATCATATAATATATTTGTTATAGCTTGAGTAGATACGATGATTAAGGATACATGTTTTTTTATAAAAGGGTATAATTTTAAATTTAGAGGGTGATAAAATATGTATATTTTACGAAATTTTAATGGTGTTGTATTTTATTTAGAACATAAAATAATGTTAATGATGATGATGGTGATGGTGGTGGTTAACATCCATTGAGACCAAATTTTGGTCTATCGGACCTAAAGAAACAAATTATTTAGTTTGATTTAAGATTTTATTCCTATGCTCAAAAAGCTTGGAGAGAAGCCTCCTGAGCTCACTATAATTTTGACATCGTAAAAGGCTAGGAAGGTCAGTATTGCGACAGAGATTATGAAACTGAGATCTAATGTGGTTGTACGTGGGGCACTCTAAGAGGAAGTGGTTTTCATCCTCGATGTTCCTATTCTCACAAAGATGGCAGATCCTTTCCATCCATGGTGTTTTAGGAATTTCCCAATGACCTGTTTCACTATGGAGCTCATGAGAGTTCATTCTAATCTTCGCTATATTAATTTTCATCTTTGAGCTAATTAAAACAGAGAGATAATTTTGATCTTCTAGGGTGGGGTTGATGACCTTCTTATAATAACTTAATTTTCTTTTAGCTGCTAAATGTTTCTCACACCACATTTTTTCTTTGAACTTAGAAGCAACACTATTTTTAATGTTATTAATGTTTTGCAAAGCATCATTCTCGTTGATCTCCCAAAGGTTTAACCAGGTCTTCATGTCTTTATACCACCCTCACTTGAGCCTTAGGTGGTTTTGTCTGGAATTTAAAGCTAGCTTAAGAAGTCTATGATCTCCTATGTTATTGAGTTTTTGCTTGTACAACAGAAGCCTAGTCATAGCTAGGCTCTCGATAGGGGAAATACTTATTTGTATAAGGAGAATAGGATAGGGTGTATTGCTTTTAATTTTCAAGTTATACGTTATAAAATGCTTCTGGATTTGCTCAATCTTTCTCCACGATTCTCTAGAGATGCTGCAACCCTAGACCTCACATCCATATAAGATAACAAGAGTGACTAAAGTTTCAAAGAGGGACTTCTTTTTATCCCACATTATGAGGTTTGTCGTTTTACAATTATTTTCAAGACCAAAATAAGATTTCCACCCCCCATTAATCCTTTTCTCAATTCTATAGTTCCCATTGAGCTTGTGATGAATATCAATTCCTAGGTACTTGTAAGAATACACTTCCTCCAAGTTATTATTGTCATACATTAAATTAGCGTAAGTGTCCTTCTTAGATTTGATAATCATAACTTTATTATATATATAATACTTTATTATTTCCTGAATATTCATCATATTATCAAATTGATAATATCAAAATATTAACTAAATTGAGGATTATATAAATTAAAAAATTTCAAATAAAATTTAATACATAACTTCACTAACCCATTTTTTTATAAAATGGTATAATTTTAAATCCAAAGAGTAATAAAGTATGTATATCTCACGGAAATTTAATAATATTGTATTTTGTTATGCTCCTATACCAATAGATGTCATATTTCATGATTGACTAGTTAAAAATCCCTAATATGTTCATCATTTCCCTGCTGCAAAGGTTTTCCATATTATGAAGATTTCAAAAACTAAAAATGAAAAGAGGGTATGCCCTAAAAGAAAAATCAAAGGGAAAAAAGAATAAGATGGTCAAAAAATGAAGAAATGAACCCCAAAGAAAAGGACCATGAAAGTGTGCAAGTCCAAATGCCACTACTATTTCATGTTCTATAAATAAAGTTTCATGTACAGTTTGTGGAACTCTTTGTCACAACCGATGAATGCTCAAATACTTCAATTTTGGCCAGTTCATGGTCGAATGTCTTGTTTAGAGACAGAGAATAAATTCTGTCCAAACTGTTTAAACTTGACAGATAAGTAGATAGGTAGAGAAGCAAAGGAGCTCAATAGTTTAATCTGAGCCCTTGGAAGAACTAAGTGCAGATTTAGATAGGCTTGGCATGTAAAGAAAAGAAAAGAAGATTTATGAGAGGTTGCTAGTCCAAGTGCACCCAATGGAAAAAGAAGAAAAAATGTTAGGCTTAGTAGGCTGGGTAGGCAGTTTTGATGTTGCAGAAAGAAACTTGTGATCAATTTTGTCTTCATAATGATTAAATGTTACTTCTATCACAACTACTATGACAGAAGCATGACTAATTCCCCTCCATCCTTCTCCAAATCACTCACTAATCTTCCCCCAAAGATATGGAGGTCTGCTCAATTTCTCCAAATTACTCCATCTCATTTCATAAAACACCTAAGTGAAACCATTTTTACTTAAGGAGACTATGCAAAATCACATATAAACTTGTCTCCTTAAGCCTAAGTTTTTAAATTCTATAACTTAGTGCTCTTTTTCAACATATTTCTCATATTAATGATCTCTTCCAATGATTTGATCCTATTATGCTTGGTCACAGAAGAAGCTTTTTCCCAATCTAACTGAGCAGTTGTGTTGTCTAAGGAACTCTGCAACTAGTGGGCCTACATTTCTTTGTCAGCCAGTGTAGAATAAACCATTTCTCCAGTATACTTGTGGAGCTCAATCTGGTCCAATGGGTGAATATCTTCAACTAGGACCTCTAAATTTGTCTTGATATAATTTGCTGCAAACCAGGGTTGCTGCACCTTCGGCTTAAAATAACTCATGATCATTTTTCCTTCTTTGATGTCATATGCAGACATCAACCTTTGCTTGGTTGAGGGGGCCATTTTTAAGTATTGATTATACATTTCAATTCTCACTCGATCATTCCTGGCCTTTATCTCTGTGAAGGTTCGTTTGATGTCAGAGGGTTGTTTGCCTTGTGGCCTAGTAGATGAGACCTCAACACTATGATGTCTTTCTAGCTCTTGCCTGTGTGAGCTAGTTGATGTATCTACCACTGGGGAAGTCTGTTGGCTGATTACCTTCTCACCTCTGAGGCTGTTTGTTGTTTCTTCAATGATTTCCTCTTTTAACAGAGGATCCAATCTTTTCCTCTTTGCACCTGGTTGCTCTGCAGGTCCACTGATAGGTGTGGCCTCTTCTATGTCTCTCTTCTTGCCCTTTTCCTCATTTAGAGGAGTTTGTAGAGCTGGGATTTCAACTGCCTTAGATTGGGCTGGAGGAATTTGCACTTGTTCCTACTCTCTAGACCCCCTGGCTGATCGGTCATTATTGGCCACTCTGTAGTTTCCACTTCTTTGCCCTTTGAGGTGCCTCTGATTGATGTGTTGGTTCTCTGCACAGGCTGCTGAGAAGTTCCAGTAGAGGATGTTCCAACTGCTGAGTGTTGAGGCAGCTTGAAAGATACCTGTCCAAAAGAAGCATTAATTGTCATCAGATATTATCTTCTTCAGATATTTTGTAAGATATTTTGATGTTTTTGTATAAATACCCCCCTAGACGAAGTATTTGGGGTTGGTTGGTGTATGTTCATAGCTTTGACTATAATACAGAAGTTATCTAGAATAAAAGGCTGTTGGAACCATTTTTGTCTGGCTTGCTGAATGAGAAATTGATACTGAGGACCATGTTACAGAATTCTTGAATCATCTTATGGATCAATAAGTCCCTTCTAAACTTGTGTTTTATAATTTCTATGTTTATTATATCTTCTATGTTTCATGATCTCAATAATAAATAAAAAGAATAATTCAGAATTTGCTTGACTGCACTATGTCTTCAATCTTTGTTGTTTTCTATGTTTTCTTCAAAATTAGAATAAACAGTGAATTCTTAATTGCTCCTGTTCCACTGATTCTTTCATCTTGAATATTTGCTAAGGAATTCTTAACTTCTCCTTAACAGTAGTCAGCCATTTTCCCTCTGTCAACATGATGAAGGATTCTTAATTGCCCTTCACCCATTGACTCGATTCCATCTGATTCCAGCTTATAAATTTTTCCATATTTGAGTACCTTGCTCTGTGATACCTCCACTAATAAGAAACCTAATCCAAGAAGCTATCCTTCTTTGACTCCATCATGCCCAATGGACTGAAAATTTTCAGTTTTACCTCACTGTTCTATTGAATCTTCATCCCTCCAACCCAACTCAAAACAAAACCCTTGCGCTTCATAGCTAGTCTAATATACCTCAAAACAAAGTTAAAACATAAAGAGAGAGCCCTCTCTGGATGCAAATTGGCTAGAATCTGTATCTAAAATATTGGTCTGTGATTACCTCGGCTGTATTCCCTTTCTTACAACTTTAGGGAACAACCTGAGTGATAACATATTTTATTTTAAGAACCTAAAATAGTGTTAATATAAAGTATTATCTATTTATTATTTCACGAATATTTATCATATCATCAAATTAATAATATCAAAATATTAACCAAATTAAAAATTATATATAATTAATTTTTTTAAGATAAAAATTTGATACATAATTTCACTAACCTAATTCCTTGAAATTTTAGTAATTTATAAATACCAACTTATCAATATGATATTTTGAAAGTTTCTTATAAAACCCATTTTAAACTACAATAATGTAATATAAATATATATAATATTATTTGTAAAATTAATCTCAATTTCAAAATTGTATCGCATAAAATAATTGCAACTCAACTTCATAATTGTATTAATAAATAATGAGTTCATACAGGTGAAAAAAAATAAAATGGTGAAGGAATAACATGTTAAAGAGTTTTAATAACAACATTTCGGACTACCAAGTGAGTCCATCCTCAGGGGATACGTCAACAGATTAAGAAGATATTAATGATATATCCTGAGCTACTTTTGTATGTATATATATGGATTATGAAGAGGATTAATATAAAAGATGAGCTACTCTTGCATGTATATATATAGATTACAAAGAGGATTAATATAAGAGATGAGCTACTCTTGCATGTATATATATGGATTATGAAGAAGATTAATATAAGAGATGCGCTACTCATAATTGTATCACATAAAATAATTGCAACATACCTTGTAGTGCAGTACTGACTTAAAATATTAAGATCTCATAATGTTTGTTCTATTGTTTAAATGAGAAATTATTAATTAACATTATTATGTATCATGTGTCTAGTTTGAAACATTGGAATCCACTAATATAAATATATAAATTTTCAACTTCCACTATTTAACCTATTCATAACGCTATTTCTCTTAATTATCTTGATACAATTTTTAAACATGGTTAAAGCTATGTTATTTTCCTCTTTTCATAGGTTGAGGGATGACATTCTTATGCTTGTTTAATCTCATTGACCTATAGATATTGATTATGGTAGGAATAAACATTATTTTATCATTAAAATGATTGAGAATATGAAATTAAGAGAACATAATATATTTAATTTATTATTAGTCTTTGTCATAGTAGAATTTATAGAACTAGATTAATTTATTGATCATTATTAATTTAGCATTGACGAATCCAAGTTATAATGTTTAACTTTGAAAAACAAATATTTTTTTTCAATATTATTGAAAATTTTATTTTTTAAACATTTGATTGGACCACAATTTTGAAGGTATAGTCTTCGCTTTATGTGGATACTTGTCTCATATTGTTTTGCCATTATTTGGATGTAGTTACAATATTTATGTCATGATTTTAAAATGTTTGTGCAATGACTTCTCATTCTTAAGATTTATAATTAAAATCCTTGAAAATAGCTCATACTGACAAGCGATTTGCCATCATTTATGACCCACTATAATTTAAGAAAGTATTCCCATAACACCATTAAACAAAATAACAAAAAAATTAATAATATAAAACTATTTTTATTATTTTTAATTAAAAACATTGAGATTTTATTTATTTAAAGAAAAAAGAAGCTAAAAATACAATTATGAACCTATTTAAAAATAAATAAACAATGTTTAAAAAAAAAAAATCCAACTTTAGAAACAAATTTAAATAAGAAAGTGGTTAAAGACACATAAAAATAGTAGGACAAAATTGAGATCAACATGAGATTTATTTCTATTCACAAAGATGTACATATTAATACATTGACGTAACCATTGGTTTCATATTCCAAGAGGTCTATTGGATATTTTTGGCTATTGGAACTCCTCCACACCAACTCTTACGAATTAAGTGTCCAATGTTTCTCCCTTAATCTGAAGGGTGTATGGAAGTCCAAGCGAAGAGATAAAAGACAAAAATGAATGGCATCTAATGGATAGAAGTTCTCTCTAAAATGGTGGTTTAAGGAAGACCACAAACGAAAATAGGTAGAATAACTTGAGAATTGGACCCCTAATTATTTAACATTGACCACCAACTCTAAAACTAAATATCAAAGCAGTTCTTTGGATAGTTATAAATCGACCTAGAAGTTGAAGTCTTCTATGAAATAGAAGTGATTGCCAATGATGGTTTAAAGATGACCAAAAACTAATGTAGTATAAACCAAATGCTTCTATCAGTGGTGGTTTAGGGCAGGACATCAACTAAAAATATGATCATGGAACATGATTTTGTCACTGGCTACAACTATGAATATAGTTAAGGTTGACTCTAGCTCTAGGTTGTGGCTCAGGCTATGACTCAGGCTCTCTTGATAAATATTCAAATAGGGTAGTTGAACATCAACTCCCCCTGTCATATACAAGGTTAGAAGATGAAGAAATATCTCCTACAAGATGTGTAATTACTCGAGAATGAACTCTGAAGTATGACTGAAATATATTGTTTGATATTAAAGACCATTGCCAAGAAGTGATTCATCCAAGGTGAATCTTTGTCCTTGTAGGAGTCTTGTTTTTGGAACATTTGTTTGAATGATGATTGTGTTTACAATAATTGTCACCTGGGTGAGGATTAAAACATTGATCTTTCACATGGCCAACTAAGTCACAATGTTGGCATTTGAAAATATGTTATGGAAGTGATGTACAATGTGGAGTAGGAGAAGATGAATCATCTTGAAGAAACCCAACACTATGAAACACCATTAGCATAGAATATTTTTGGATATGAGAAGATACATCCATATCATATCCAAGATTAGTTTTGTTCTAGTTGCTAATAATTTCTTCCCAGGTTTCGATTATGGGCTTGGGAAGTGCAACATGAACCTTTACATTTTCATGAAAATTTTCTCCTGAAATTGGTACTTGATGGGAATTAACCTCAACTTCACTATTTTGATCAATTTATTGTTGTTTATGAGAGTCGGTCTCAAACTTAAAAATAGGTTTTTTATAAAAATAAACTAGTTGGAATGATTACTGTTCTATTGTATCTCATCTTGTTGTAGTTGTAACTCAAGTTGGAGAAACTCATTTTTCGCACGTTCATCTTGTAGACATATTTTAATATCAACAATACTAGCTTCACCAATTTTCACTGTGATTTCAATAGTATAAAGGATTAGAGTTCTGCATAACTCTAATAATCCATCAAATCTAACAATTTTCTCAAAGAACATATTACACTTGCAATCATCTTTGAAAGGGTGTCTGCTTCAACCAAAAAAGCACCTGCTTACAATGTAAAAGTAATAGTGAACTTGCATATAATAAGACACCATACACATTCAAATAAAACTCCTCTTCAAAGGTGGTATTGCAAGAAGACGAAATCTAAATAGACTTAAACCATTTGAATCCAAATAGTGTGGGGATGGTGCTCAAACCAAATGAAGTAATTCTACTCTCAAAGAAATTATATGTGTCAACATAACCTATTAAAATGCTACCACCAACATCATGTGAGAGTGGAGATGAAGAGGTGTCACCAATATTTAACATGTATACGATAATATATTCATCAAAATATAGCGTCTAGTTTACTATTTGACCATCTAAATGATCATGGATGGTTACAAATGATTCAAACAATACCGATTCAAAGTCTTGCACGAAAATTTTATTCCTTTGAATATTATTTTCTTTAAGAATATTTATCCACACGTGTTACATGTTTCAAGTTTGGGCTATATCTCTCATTCATGTGCCTAAATGATATTTTCCTTTATCTGTAATCAAATCATTCGAATAAAAGCACAATAAATAAAGGTGATGGTATTATTAAAGTCTCACACAAAAGATGTTGAAGTCAATGTTCTCTTCTTCCCTTGGCCTTGAAGATATTTCCTTTTCCCAAAATCATGGCTTCAATGACACTGATGCTTCACTTTGATAAGAAGTGTGTGTATATGTTGTTTTGATAAAAAAAAATCCTAATCCCGTTCATGTCCATGGTGATGGCACCTATATGGCCACATATGTAATTTCTAAGTGCATCGATTACATTATCGGCATGGAAAATGGAAAGCATTGCATTTCTAGTTTACTTTAGTGACGACAAAAAAAGGTGCTGGAAAGTGGTCTATCATAAGCAAATTGAGTCTAGGATGCACAACTTTGGGAGGAAGAAGTAAATAAGAGCTAAAATTTCTCATTGATTTCCACTTCATCAAGTACTAAATTTGATGAAGAAGGCTTTGCAATTCTAATAGTCACTAGGTGATAAAAAATTCAACAAGATTCAAACTAAGGTCCTAAGATCAAAAGAAATCATGTATCTAGTCCCCAACAATGATAACTATTTATTTGACCTCATCTATGTTGAGAAAATGAAGGATATCAACCATGTTTCCATGACTATTTATAGAAATTATAGGTTCTCAACATGCACTCGATAAAATACTTTCTAAGGTTAGAATATAAAACCCGTGCGTAATTTTTCTTCTCATAAGTGAAAATAAAGAGCATATGTTTTAGGAAGATGCCTTCAATTTTCAATTCATGAGTGTCATTTCATGTAAAATCCCTTATGATTGAATAAATTAGAGGGAAAAACCCCTAATAATGCTAATATAAAATTGGAAAAAAAGAACCAGAGGGACACAAGAGGGAAATTATTCTTTACATGTGTGGAAATATGGGATTAATTTGATTCCTTTCTTTGAACAAGACCTATTTCCAAAGAACAAACAAACCCACAACTGTAGTTTTCATAAACCCTTGGTACAACACAAATTTAGAACTCTACTCATATTTTAGGCACGAACATTGTTATTTAAAAACAAGAGGAATGAAATTATTAAGCCTATCCATTACTTGAGGCCATTCATAGTGAAAATTCTGCAGAAGCATAAGCATCCAAAAATAACTATTCTAGTGCCTAGAACAATAGAAACCAAGTTTGAGATTTAGGGATAAAAGGGAATTGTTAAACATAATCACCATCTCTAGAGAAAAAAAAAAGAGACAAGGAGCTTTGGGTAAGAAACCCCAGATAAACCAAACCTGAAATGAATTTACCTTGGATAACCTAAAACCGTACAACAAAATTACATTAGTTAATGAATAACGCTAAAATGAAGTAGGGGAACATGATAAAAATATTAATGCTCATTAGGTAACTCGTAAAATTACCTTCAAAAGAAAATGATACATATTACCTTGTATTGGCAACAAGAAAAATGCTTTGAGAGAGACACCATACCAGAAAAAATAGAACAACATCCCTATAAGTTAAAACCATAGCTGGTAGTAGAAAATTCAAATGACAAATGAGAAATAACTAAAAACTATGGAAGGAAAGGGTAGTCAATATTAGGGGTTTTACCCTCACAACACTCCAACTATTCAATTTCCAGGAGTGATATGAACTATCCACATGTGATCTTGTCACATGGATGCATCCTAACCCCTTGGAAAATGTCACATGTAAAGTGAGGATACCCACAAATCTTTCTCCTTAGTGATGGATGGTCAAATAACCTTTTGTGTGCATGGTATAAGCTTTATCATTAATGCATGGGGTAAGTTTTACTAGTGAACCATATGTCCTAAGAAAAAACCATATGTTTTTGTAAGATATAAGATATACATTGTAAACCAAGGTAAGAGTGACTTGAAGTTAAGACAAGCCTTGTGGGTATTATGAACCCTAGGTCCAAGCACCAAAACTATAATTGTATAAGAGATCTATATACAAATATATGGATTAGATCAATGGAAATTCAAAAGCAAGCACATAGAATAATTAATTATTAGGTGTTGCGGTCAAACAAATATCTATAATAATTTTTGATGTGAAGCCTGTATATCTATAAGCCTCAAATATCACCTATAAGAAATATTGGAAATAAAGATCAAACAAGTGATTTTATAAAGTAACATATCAATCTAAGAGGTACTCTCATTATAGTACACCGATCTTGATGCGTCGCAATTTAACTAAGAAAGAGTATAGAGAATTCTTTTTTAGTGTGTTTTTTGAGGTATATTATAGTCGCGAATTTAAAAATTTCAAGATTCCATATTTTTTTTTGTTAAAAAAATGTAAATATATCAAGGATGGAGTAACCACTTAGGTGGTATCCAATTCTCTTCAAATGAAACTTGTTGGATTGATGGGGCTTGGGCACGGACTAAAGTCTCACCTGAAGCAGTATGGGGGGATGCTGGAACCAAGTTTCCACACCCTTGAGATGTCTAAGGTGTCAAATTAGTCCAACTGTGCCTACCTTCGTGGAGGTCACTTCTCATGTTGTGCTGACCTGCAAGACCTTTGCGTTCTGTTATAATCACCTTCGCGTAACCCTAACTAAGGGCTGAGGTGCTTTCACGCTAATATGGCAGTGATCTGTGCTATTTCCCCAAACTATACCACGAATCTTACTTATATTCTTAAAGATCTTAGTTAACTTCGCATAAACAGATACTTTATCTCACATTCACTTAATTATCACAGTCACATATTTTTGTGCATCATATAAACAGTAGAATTGCAATTCATACCCAATACATTTAATGTAGAAAATAGGAAATAAATACACAAGAATGTTATAAAACTTCTCTTTATTAATGCTTCCAACTATTACAGACTCTACTTGCCCTGCGCACTCAGTTGAAGACTACTAGGCCTCTGCGCACTCAACTACAGAGCCTTCTCCTACTTTATGACCCAAAATTAGACTCTATAGTTCAGATACTCCGATATGCTTCTATTCCATGATCATCAATTGATTGGTTCCATGATTGGTTTACACTTAGAGCCTTGCTCTATTTATACAATCCCATGGTCCACGGACCATTGGTAGATCTCTACAGCTATCATTACATTACAAAATTAAGGGCGGACATCCCTATGACTCATTTACAAGCTACGCACTCTGCCCTCACAAAAGGCAGAGTCTTTTACATCGTGGTTACACTTTGTGACCAAAATCTAGGCTCTAAGCCCCAAAACTTCCTTTAGGGGATCCTGCACCCAACAAAGCTTAAGGATGACTTGGAATGCTTGCAATGGCACCAAACCATTGTGGTCTTCGTCACTACTAAAGCCTTCAAGTGCATTGAAAACACACAAAAAAACACAAGTCACAGTGAAAAGAAAATCGGTATGTCAAAAATAATTGAACCAATTAAATTTTTATGAAGGATAAAAAATGTGGTTTAATCTTGAACAGGGCAGGAATACACCTACTCTAATAGTATGTTAAGAACACACAAAAATAGTAGGTGGAATTAGGATAGATATGAGATTTATTTCTATTCACAAAGATGTACATATTAATACATTGGCTTGACCCTTGGTTTCACCTTCCAAGAGGTCTCTAGGTTTTCCACGGATATTGGAATTCCTCCACACCAACCCTTACATATTAGGTATCCAATAAAAGCAAGAAACTAGATTACAACAATTTTAGAAAGAAATATTATATTATATATAGAGATATATATAAAGGAAAAAATTTAAATATATGTTAAAAAAATATGAAAAAATTAAAACGAAAAATCGTAAAAAAAATAAAAGCGAACAAAAAATTCAGAAATAAGACACTCACACACACACACACATACATTTGTTGTCACTGCTACAACACCCTCCAAAATGTTGGCCTACACTCAGTTTTGTAGCCTTCCTTGGTCTTGTAAATTGTCATCGCAAACAATGAAACTCATTCCATGTGTTTTTTTGAGGTGTTTTTGTCTCTTTCGCAAGATAGGAGAAATGCTATTTTTTTCGCATGTTAGCCATCACACAATGTGTATAAGCCCTTTTTTGTGGTTTCAAGGGGATACATTTTTATAAATGATTTAATATAAAGATGTAAACATTCATCACACTCATTTCCAAAGTTTCAAGCATTGTCGAACAAGTGTCGTCACGGTTGTCACAAAGTGTATCTTTAGTGTCACACTTGTCATAAGTTGTCGTAAAGTTGTCACATTAAGGGAAACAAATTGTTCATGTGTGCAGGGTGATATATGTTGTTGTGTCTTCAAGTATTCTAAGTGTGTGATCACAGTCCTAGTCTTATCATTGTTCACATCAACCTCACAAATCCCACACATAGCCAATTTCTGAAAAGCTTCTCGACCAAGAGGCCTAACTTCGCCAGGCCTCCCTAAACTGTGCATGACGCAATCAGAGTATTCTAACTACGACCTTGGCTCTTGCCACTATGCAATGTGAATTTCATACCTCTAAGGACTATTGCATTGCGTAGTTCTAGTGCTCAAGCACCGACCTTAGCTCCCATAATTGCACAATCCATTTGCCCAACCTGGCCTCAACTATGCATTGCACAATATCTAGCCTCAAGCTCATCCCTTGAGACCGTGACATGCATAATTTCACAATGGCTTAACCTCCTCTACCTCTCGGAACCATGTAATATGTTAATCTAGTGCTCATTCCCTCAGCTTGTCACAATGGCTTCTAGAATTGCGCAATTTTCTTCCTCAGCCTAGCCTGGACTACACATTGTGAAGTATCAAGGCTCAAGTTTCACCCCTAAATTTGCACAATCACTGAGCCCTTCTCCCAACTTGTCACCGAGTTTCGGCTCAACCAATGGATCACTATGCGCTATCTTAGGTTAGGTGTTTTCACACTGATCTCATGTCATCATGAGTGAATTTCAGATGCAGGTACCTTATCATAACATTGGCAAGAATATGAAGAAGGAGATGAAGAATGAAAACATGTTGAAAGACATCTTTGTAGTTGAGTACGCAAGTTGATTAACCGAGAGAAAGAAAAGGGACACCAGTTTGTGATCACAACTGAAGACTTGAGATCATTGAAGATTCCTTATCACTAAGCCATGTGGAGGTGGAAAGAAAATCATTCTCAAGCGTACATGCACCACACAATAGTAGTAGTGTCTTGATATTTCCACATCATCAAGCAGTCCAGGTCAGCAATGTCATGTCATGGCATGCAATGAGTTGTCACATGCCACACAATTATAGTAGATTATGTAATTCATTTTTTGAAAAAGTACTGCAAAGTGAAAGTCAAAAGGACATGTATGAAATATGAAGATTCATGTAAAGTTTAAAAGTAATAGGAATTCAAACAATCATGAGGGTAGATGAAGATTCACAAGGAAGGTGAAGCATCACCTCATTTTTGTATATACACCCTCATTGCAAGAGAAAGGGACTTTTCACCTTGGCTGCTCCTGCAATGCATTAGAGAGATAATCTAGTTCTTTTGAGGAGCAAGGAGTGGCTCCAATGCTCCACTATTGGATCTAGTGGTGTTCATTGTATACACGCATCTCAAAAATTTTACTTAATATAAGAAGCCTTATGGCTAACACATTCTTCGTGGATGGATTATGAATATTTGTAAGAATATTCTGTGAATGTTTGTAATTCCTGTTTGCTTTCATCTGTGCTAAATTAGTTGAACTATTTCAGTTATTTTGGTACTTATCATATTGAGAATGTGTTGTAATTTCTATTATCATTTTCACATCCTTGTGGACTATTCCACTCGATATTAGACAAATCTTCCTTGTTACATTGGTTGTAATGACCATTTCATATCTGTGGACTATCTGCTTGATTTTGTAGGGATCATTCTTGTTTATGTGTGTATCTACTAGAGTGGTACTACTACCTCTCTCTTAGAGGCTCACCTCTCCTCCCCTATGTAGTGAAAGAACTTTAACACACATATGAATGAACAATGAATAGGCACACCCTTTTTCAAGGCACATTTGAACTCCTCTCTTTTCCTAACGGTTAGAGCCAAGACATATATTTAATAAAATGGGGCTCCTATCTCAAATGATGTGAGGTATATGGGACCACATATCAGGGAAACCCCGTGAATTTTGGCACGTCCAGCACCGTCAACATTTCTGGTGCTGCAAGGAGGGCAACCAATTTTTTACGGTTGATAACCTCACCCACCGAAATCTTACTTCCTCTGGTCAAGGCAAAAATATTACCAGCACCTCCCCTGTGCATATTCCTGAATTTGGAAATTATTCCCAGCCCGAGAAAGTACAAACTTGTGAAATATCTTACACCTGTATCTAGGACATTTGCCCCATCACCGTTAGTTTGCAAGAGATATTAGATTGATACCTAGAATACATAATCTTCCATATTTTCCAAAGAAGAACCAAACCACCTCCACTAAGATCGTGGTCTCAAAACTTGAATTATTTTGTTCTCACCACCCTTGAAGAGTTAGCATATTCTAAATAAAATGCAGAAAATCCATAGCCGCATCCATCCTTCAACAATGTTGATGGTCATAACGTTGTACTCTTGGAAGATATGTTTTGAAGGTTAGGTGGTGAAGAAGAGGAAGAATAAAACCAATCACATTCTGATGAAGAAAGGAAAATAATGATGAAGACATGGTGGAACAAGATATGGATTGGATGACTCAGGGCGCACTTTCATTGTCAGGTGTGTTACAACAAATGTCAAGGCACCCAAAGATGCTACTAATGAAGTATGACCCTGAAAAAGAGATAAAAGCCAAGGACCATCTAGAAAAATTCTACCTACATCTGCAAACACTTGAGGTATGTTAAAAAGATGTTGCATGTATAATTTTTCCATGTACCTTAGATGGTAGAGTGGTTGTATGGTATCACAACCTTCCTTTAAAGTCGATCCAGAATTGGAGGGATTTTAAGAAACTGTTTCTTGAGAAATTTTTTGATGATAAAACCCCCACCACGCTTTTAAGAGAGTTCGGAAGTCTCAAGATGGAGCAGAAAGAAAAAGTAAAGGATTTCAATCAGAGTTTTAACCGTATATTTAATAGATTTTCAGAAAACATGAAACCTCTGAATCCATCACTATTTATTATTTCAAATTGTCCTTATTAATAGGAATTGCGCAATTCCTGAAAAGCACTGAGAATCCAACTTTGGATGAGAATTTTGAAGAGGAAATTGTAATTGAAAAATACTTCTGCGTGATTGGAGGCATCATAGATGACGAATCAAAAAAGGAATCTAAAAACATGGGGAAAAGGTCTCAGGCCTCCGTAAGAAAGGCCAAGGAGAAGTAAGTAATTGACATTGATAGCTTGATCCACACTATTAAGTTTCTGTCTAATGAGTTGGAAGAATTGAAAAAAAGGTAAAGCGAGACCACCTTACAAGTATCCCAAGTTAAATTTGCTGAGAAGGACTACCAAATCCGACAGTAGCAGTAACCAACTGAATAAGTCTGCGCAAAGCTCAAACATTGTGTTCAGTATTGAGAGTATGGTCATGGACCAATACTATTCATTTCATCAAGATAATTCAAAAACGATATTCCCACAATGGAACCACAACATGAATGCTCTTGCTACACATTTTATTGATAAAATCCTTACTGATGAGCTGAACGATCATGCAGAAGAAAAGTAAGAAACTTCTATGACCGAGGAGACTCCAAGCATGGGCGATGTAGTGAACACATTCAGTTTCATACTTGCAACTAGAAATAGTGTTGGCATTATGATGCAGGTGTTGTCCTTGATGGCAACTCACTCAGATGAAAGTTCACAATGCAGCAAGTCAACAACAAAGGATTACAGATTAGACTCCAAAGAATGAAGAAAGAGAGGTATACATTGGTTCACTATGTCCAAGGCATGTATACACACGGTTTAACAGAAAGAAAAGTAGCGTATAACATATACACACACTTTCATAGTTGGAAAAGCACGTACATGTTAGAAAACCAAGTTTTTGGTCCAAGGTATTTGATCGAAGGTATTTTATTTGGTATGAGGTATTTGGCCTAAGGTATTGACCCTAGGTATTGGGTCCAAGGTATTGGTCCTAAGTGGTTTTGGTCCAAGGTACTGAGAAAGGCCTAAGAGTATATAAGAAGGAGAAGATCATTAGGCCAAGGTGTGCAAGCGATGAGATTCTAAGGGATACTTAAATCTGAGGTATATTTTATGTTGCTAGGTTATGTTTGGGATGAGATCTGAAATATTCATGTGCACCTTGAGTTCAATATTGAATCAAGAATCATGAGACTTGAAATGACTTATTCTTGAATGTTATGATATTGGTTGAGACCAGATCTAATGTTTTTCACCTATTTTATTTGTTATCTATCATGATTTGGCTTTGTCTGAAGTCTGGAATTGCGACAAAGCTCTAAGTCAAAATTTGTAGATCTGTACGCAGGTTCGTCTCAGCCAAAGAGCGTGTACACGTAGGTTTAGTTCTTTCAAGTTGCGTATACACTCTAATGCATGATTTTTGAGGTTACAGCTGCTTCTAAATGATTCTGGGTTCAACACATTTTTCTAGAGTGAGTGATCTGGTTATTCAAATTAACTGAATACTGGTTGGTGTAGTTTAAGTTTTAAAAAGCTTTGATGGGTCCAGTGAATCTGATGAAACATGGCCTTCAGATTATGGTGTTGTGATCCAGGAGTATCAAGTCTAAAAATTCATGAAACGTGGTCGGTGGTGGAAGAGTGGAGTTTTCTGTAGGTTGGCACCTACGTACTAGTAAACATATTGGCTAGTACAAGAGCTAGGGGGTTGTAGCTCCCTTCCAGTAGAAGCTGGAAAATGAGAGAAGGTTGTGACCTTTTGCAGGTAGAAGCCTACATATTGGTATGAGTTTGCACCAGTACATGATTGTAAATAGATTTTCTTATTATTAAAAGAAGACAGAGACGACAGCAGTAGTTGGTTTTTACCCACATTGGGTTTCCACCTTAAATCTTGGTGTTCATGTGTGTTGTTTATGTGTGATGATTTACTCTGCTTTTACTGCACTATCTAATAAATCTTTGATATACTGGTTTAATCTCAACACATGATAAATTGTCTAAATCACAAGTTCTCTGCATATACACTGGTTTCTTTAATCACAGTCGTGTGTACATGCTAGTTCACTTCACTAAAGTAGCGTATATAAATATGCTTGGGAAATAAAATTATTGATCTGATAATATTGATTCACCCCCCTCTCAGTATTATTTTCAAGAATTGGTGTCAGAGCAGGTCCTTCAGAAGAAGCTTGATCACTTGAAGGGAGATTTGTCAACATGAATAATCAAGAAAGCATGGGATCCACCAGACCACCAATCTTCGATGGGAGCAACTTTGTTTATTGGAAAATAAGAACCACAGCCTATCTACAATCACTTGGAATGGATGTCTGGGAAATTTTGGAAAGAGGATATACATTTCCAACAACAATTCCTACAGATGCAGCAGGTAAAAAGCAATATGAAACCAATGCCAAAGCTGTCAATACTTTATTCTGAAGTATGTCACAATCAGTGTTTTTCAAAGTCATGTAGCTCAAATCAGCCAAAGAAATATGGGACAAAATCATTCTGAGCTATGAAGGATACTTTCAGGTAAAACTTGTTAAGCTTCAAACTCTCAGAATTCAGTATGAAACTCTTGAGATGCATAGTGATGAAAGTATAGCTAGTTACTTCTTACGTATAGATGAGGTTGTCAATTGTATGAAGAATCTGGGTGAAGAAATTAAGGAAGTTACCTTAGTTGAGAAAGTCTTGAGATCCTTGTCTATTATATTTGAATCCAAAGTGTCTGTCATAGAAGAAAAACAGGATCTGCAAAGTATCACTATGATGCAGCTTCACGGATTCTTAACTACCTTCGAGATGAGAAAAGGAGGACCATCAGATATGAGAGAAGCTGCATTCAAAGATTCAACAAAAGGAAAGAAAGAACGCAATGAATGAGGACATATTTCAGAAGAAGAAGATGAGGTAAACTTTGTCAAGAAGCTTCAACGGGGTTCTAGAAGGTTTAGAGGTAAGTTACCCTTCAAATGCTTTTCTTGTGGCAAAGTCGGTCATTATGCTGCTAGATGTCCTAATAAAGATAAATTTGAAAAAGGAAAGGAATATGCAAAAGGGAATAGAAATCAATTTGTGAATAAAAGGAGTTACTATACTCATGAAGATAGGGATGGTTTATCTAATAGTGATGAAGATGAAACTGGACAAGATTATAGACTTATCATGGCTTATGATAGTAATGATTTTTGGAATACTTTAGAAGAGGATAGTGATGATTATAGACTTCTCATGGCTTATGACCATGATAACTTTTAGGATGCTTTAGAAGAGGAAGACCTTCATGAAGAAATATCTAAACTCAAAATCTGTTTATAAGAAAAGAATATGATTATAAATACCTTGACATACCAACTTGTTGAAAAGGAAAAACACAATAAAAAATTAGACTGTGAAATTGTGCGTCTAAGACAGGATCTTGAGAAAACGAAATCTCTCAATCTTAGATTTGCTAAAGGATTAGAAGCTTTAAATGAAATTATCAAATTTTGGTGTTCTCCTCTGATAAATAAAGGTCTTGGATATACTGAAGAAGCATCTGAATCATAGAAGCCGTCGACCTCCACCAAAAGCTATCTTGATGCAGAAAACACCAGTGAACAGTATAACAATCGTCAGCAAAGGCATAAAGCAGATCACTAGGTAAATCATACTCAATTTACTCCAAGGATGAATAGAAGCCACAACCAACCTCAGGTAAATCATACTCAATTTGCTCCAAATATGAATATCAATAGAAACGACAATCACCAGGTCAATAGATTCGATAGTTGTGGGAGCTTATTTAATGGGCAATGTTTTTCATGTCATAATTTTGGACACAAAGTTGCTCAATGTGTTTCTTACAAAACCATCATGACTAGAGAAGCACAAACTCAAAGGAATGTAACAAGGATCAAGAAAAGTTCCTATAATAACTTTTCTCCTCTTGAAAATGAAATAGAATGCCCAATATGTAACAACTTTGGTCATGAAGAATCTAAATGCAGGAGAAAATTTTAGCAAACATCTCAAAAGGAGCAACCTCTATTAAATCCCAAGATATGGAGAAGAAAGGAATCTCAAACAAAAAGATGTGGTATAGCCTTGTATACAGAAGGACAATAAAATCAGTGGTACATCGATAGTGGATGCTCAAAACACATGACAGGTGACAAAGGAAAACTTCACTCATATAATGCCTTATAAAAGGAAAAGAATGTCTCATTTGGAAATGAAATTCCTGTTGTCATAAAAGGTAAAGGCTTTGTTTTCTTGAAAGAAAAGGTTAAAGATGGAAATGTTATGTATGTAGATGGTTTAAAGCATAACCTGTTGAGTGTCAGTCAAATGTGTGATCAAGGAAATGAAGTGGTGTTTCGATCAAATGGATGTGTTGTTCGTGAGCTTGATACAAGAGAGACTGTGATCAAAGGTACAAGAACTCCAAACAACTTATACATACTCAAGGGAGGACAACAACAGTGCTATCTAAGCAAAAATGATGAAAACTGGTTGTGGCATAGAAGATTGGGACATCTAAGCTTTTCTCAAATAAGAAAAGCATGCAGACTCAAGGTTGTTCATGATCTTCGAGATATAAGCATCCTAGAAAATACAATATGCAAACCACGTCAAATAGGCAAGAAAACCAGAGTTCACTTCATGGAAAAAGAAGGGTCAGCTAGTAAGCCTCTTGAATTTTTCCATACTGATCTATGTGGACCATCAAGGAAAAAGTCACCTCGTGGAGAAGAATACTTTATTTTTTTCATTGATGATTTTTCCAGAATGTGTTGGATAGGTCTTCTAAAGCATAAATATGAAGCATTTGAAAAGTTCCAAGCCTTCAAAGCTTTGGTTGAAAATGAATTAGATCATAAAATCAAATGCCTCAGATCTGATCGAGGAGGGGAATTTACATTGGATGAATTCTTTGAATTTTGTGAACAACATGGAATAAAAAGGAAATTCTCCACCGCAAGGACTCCTCAGCAAAATGGTGTAGTAGAAATAATGAACAGAACAGTTCAAAAAATGGCTCAAGCTATCTTAGACGAATCTAGAACTCCTGCAACCTACTGGGGTGAAGCAGCATTTGCTGTCATAACTATTCTCAACAAGGCAAATGTTCGGGTAAATAGCACTCAAACTCCACATGAACTTTGGTCTGGTTAGACTCCTACTGTAAAATACTTTAATGTTTTTGGAAGCAAATGTTATATCAAAACGACTGATGAAAAACTTGGTAAATTTGAACCCAGAGCAAATGAAGGTATTCTTCTTGGTTACTCTTCCAGAAGTATAGGATATAAATGTTATAACAAAAGACTTGGGAAGATTGTTGAAAGCATTGATGTTGTAGTTGACGAAGCATGCAAAAATCCAAAACAGATAAAAACAGAAGATTATGAAAATGAAGAAGATGGGGATTATTTTCCCACATCAAATCAAAATGATAATGAAGAAGAAACCAATGAAGCACCAGAAGAAAAGATAATGGTAGAAGAAAAGACTTCGTCCAGGTATGTTCAGAAAAATCATCCAGAAACCCGAATTTTAGGGGAAAATGAGGTAGATGTACAAACAAGAAGAACCATTACAGGGACCTCAAGCTATCTATTATTACTATCCTCCACCAAACCTCAAAATGTAGATGAAGCATGCAAATATGAATGTTGGGTCAAGGCCATGGATGAAGAACTTAAGAAAATTGAAAAGAATGATACTTGAGAATTAGTTCTTAGACCTCACGATAAAAATATTATAGGAACTAAATGGATATTCAAAAACACGCTGAATGAAAATGGAGAAGTCATTAGAAACAAGTCCAGACTTGTTTTTAAAGGGTATGCTCAACAAGAAGGCATAGATTTTGAAGAAACTTTCGCACCTATTGCTAGACTTGAACCCATAAGGATATTTCTTGCTCTTTCTAGCTTTCAGAAATTCAAAGTATAGCAAAGGGATGTAAAATAAACTTTCCTTAATGGAGATTTAGAAGAAGAAGTTTATATTGAACAGTGAGAAGGATTCATTCTTGGAAATGATGCAAAACTTGTATGCAGACTAAAAAAGGCTCTCTATGGTCTGAAACAAGCTCCAAGGGCCTGGTATTACTGCCTTGACAAATATCTACACCAACAAGGTTTTACAAAAGGTTCAGCAGATAACAATCTATATACAAAGATTGAAACTGATAAACTATTGATTATTATTATTTATGTTGGTGATATCATTTTTTGTAGCAATGAAGAATCCATGAGTTAGAATTTTGCTTTAGTAACGCAGCAAGAATTTGAAATGTCCTTGCTTGGTGAACTTACCTATTTCCTTGGTCTAGAAGTTCAACAAAATAAAGATGGTATATTTCATTCACAAACCAAATATCTCAAACAGATTTTGAAAAGGTACAGAATGGAAGATTCTGAACCTGTATGTACCCCAATGATAACAGGATGCAGTCTCAGCTCAAATGATGAATCAGCAATAGTACATAAACCAACTTACAGACCCATGATTAGCAGTCTGTTTTATCTAACAAGTACCTAACCTAACATCATGCATGCAGTAGGAATAGTTGGAAGATTCCAAGCAAATCCAAAGGTATCACACCTTCAAGCAGTCAAAATAATTCTCAAATATGTTCAAGGAACTCAGGACTATGGTTTTTGGTATCCTAGAGATGCAGATCTTACTCTTCATGCATATACAGATGCAAATTGGGAAGGAAGTGTTGATGATAGAAAAAGCACTAGTGGCGGTGCATTCTATATGGGTTCTGGGATAGTTTCTTGGTTCAGTAAGAAGCAAATTTCAATTGCTTTATTTACAGTTGAAGCAGAATATGTGGTTGTTGCATCTTGCTGCACACATCTACTTTGGATGATGCAAACTTTGCAAGACATTTAGATCACATGTACTCCACCCACCTCCATTCTATGTTATAATACAAGTACCATCAGTATTTCAAAGAATCCAGTCATGCACTACAAGACCAAGCACATACCCATCAAGTACCATTTTCTACGAGAACAAGTGCTTGAACAAAAGGTTAAATTAGAGTATGTTCCCTCCAAAGAACAGGTCGTTGATATATTCACTAAGCCACTGCCTAGAGAAACATTTGAATATCTCAGACAAAAAATGGGAGTAGTTGCTGCATCATCTTGCTGTTAAATCCAATTGTTTAGAGAAAGGCTATTATACGTGGGTTTCATGAAGTATATTCGCGTATACATGTGGGTTGTTATGGGTGAAGGAGAATATATGTTTTTTGGATAGAAAAACAATAGGGCAGACTGTGATATGGGTGCTCTGTCTGAGATTGATGATTAAAGTCCATTGATATGCTCTATTCATTAATTTTTATCTGACTGACAAAGATGCCTTAATCATTGAATTGTTAACAATGCACAGGTAGCACAGGTTCAGGGGGAGCATTAGCCTTCACAATGCTTTCTGCATTGTTGGCATTATGGTTACTGAGTCTAGTTATGGCTTCAAATATTTATACCTTTGTTGCTTAAGTCATGTAAAAGACTAGGGTGTGATATGTCTTCTCATACATTTGAATGAGTCCTATTGGACAAATGATGTATTTGTATCCCCACTTTGCATGGGATGGATGATGTAATTGTATTTCTGTCATGTATAAACAATTGGTATATCCCCACTTGGTTGGCTGGATGAGTCAAATTTGGTATATCCCCACTTGGTTCGGAGATGGATGTATGTATGGGTCATTGGTGATAGGAAGTTCATACTCACATAGTTGAGTTATAGAGTCATGTTATTCTTTTCGAGAATATTTTTGTAGACTCTGCTTGTGCTCAGGGGGAGCATGGATGATTTCAATGCATCTTAGCATGTACAAAGGGGATCTCAATCAGAGAATTCAGCATGTACTCACGAGGAGCATGAACAACATAATGTATCTCAAAGGGAGAGAATATCTTGGTCCGCTCTTTGCCCTTGATGTCAAAGGGGTAGAGTGTCTTGTGTTGGAAATAACACTAAGAGGCGGGGGTGGGGGTAAACTTATGATTCAGTTAATCCATTAAATTTTCATCTTTAGTTAGTGCATCAGAACTTTATTAACCATATGAATAGTAAACAGGTGTAGTAAAATAGAACATATCATCACACACAAGAAGTAGACATGAACACCATGGTGTAAGGTGGAAACCCAATGTGGGTGAAAACCACCTGCTGCAATTCGTCTCTATCTTCTTTTAATAAGAAACTTCTTTTTCCAATATTTCTGTACTGGTGCAGCCTTATACCGGTACGCAAGCTTCTACCTGGAGAAGGTTACAACCTCCTCTCATTCTCCAGCTTCTCCTAGAAGGGAGCTACAACCCCCTTAGCTCTTGTACTAGCTGATCCTTTTACTAGTACTAGGGGCCGGCCTACTGAATGCTCCAACCTTCACTCGTTTTCCAACAACTACTGAAAGAGAGCTACAACCCCCTTAGCTCTTGCACTAGCTGATGTACTAGTACATAGATGTCGGCCTACAGAAGGCTACAACCTTCTCTTTCTTCCTTCGGGTACCCCGTTTCATAAATTATCATACTAGATACTCCTGAAGCACAACACCATAATTTGAAGGCCATGTTTCATCCAATTTTCATACTGGACCCATCAATATCATTGAAGCACACAACCAATCAACACTAGCATCATCAATCTCTGAATCACTGAATCACTGAAACCCTGTGAACAAGCTGCAATCACCAGAACACAGAGCAGAACACAGAACTCTACAACAATGTTCAGATCTAACTGTATCATCAAAAACAATGCATTAGAGTGCATACGCTACTTGGAAGAGCTAAACCAACATGTATACGCAACTTCACCAAAACGAACCAGCTTATATGTCATTAATTACTTACTTATGTCTTCGTTGCACTTCTTGACTTCATACATAACCAGATCATTACATATACAAGGATAATATGTCTGTTAACAACCAGATCTAGTCCATCAGAGCACATAAAGATAAGTCATTATGATCCTAATCCATTATTAGATCTCATCCATCAACACTGAAGCTAAACACAATCAACCAAAATGAATATGCAGAATTCTGACACCACTAAACAGTCATCAGAACTCATCAACAAACAGAACCACTTGTAACTTAAAACATCATGTATACGCTACTTAGATGTATCTAACCTGTGTATGTACGCGATTTTACCATAGTTAACCAGCGTATACATCTGTAAATATTCATTCATGATTTACAACTATTCCAAACTTGAGTTATACCCAGATTATTTATAGAACATTACATGTGTCAGTATACAGATCTAGAATAAACATGATCAAACCATATAGAGATGATTCATTCCAAACCATTAGATCCCAATCTATCCTTAGATCTTGTTCTCCATCAACCGCTGAGATTCCTCCTTAGCTCAGATCAAGCAAAGAATTATGAACCCATAACCTGCATACTAGATCTCATACGTCATCAGATATTCAATACCTTTTGAGTGCCTTTGCCTAATGATCTTCTCCTCCTTTTATAGTCTTGGGCCTTACTCAATACCATGGTCCAAAACTACTTAGAACCAATACCTTGGACCAAATATCATGGATCACAATACCATGGTCCAAATACCATGGACCAAAACCAAATGTACGCGCCTTCCCTTGCATGAAAGTGTGTGTATATGTATAAGCACCTTTTGGTTGGCTAATCTGTGTGTATACGCGACTTTATCAAGGGGAACCTGCGTATATCTCTTTTTCTTCATTCTGTGAGCCTGAACTATGATCCGTCATCTTAGTAAGTTGCCATCAAGGACAACACCTATATCATAATTCCAACAATCTCCCCCTTTGGACTTGATGGAAAAGTTAACTTGTCATACCAAGAACTGTCATCTTAATGAGTTATCATTGTTCATTACATCTGAACTGATTCCTTTGAGCTGCCCCGCATCCCATGTATTCTGTCACATCTTATCTCTCTTATGTAGATTCATCTAGTTATATATAAGTGAGATGTTCTGCTACAAGTGGATTGCCATCAAGTACAACACATGCATCATAATGCCAACAATCTCCCCCTTTGGACTTGATGGCAACAACCATACCAAGTCACTCTCCCCCTTTGACATCAAGGGCAAAGGGAGAACCAAGATATTCTCTTCCTTGATATACATTCCGTTTTCCATACTCCCCCTGAGTACCTGTTGAAATCTCTGATTGAGCTCCCCTTTTGTATATGCCAAGGTGTACCAATCTGTCCATGCTCCCTCTGAGTACATGCTGAAATCTCTGCTCTACTAAAGTGTGATGTTCATGCTCCCCCTGACTGTAAGCAAGGTCTGCAAAAAGATGTTCTACAAGAAGAACATGACTCTATACATCATAAATGACCTTCCTATCACCAAAGACTCATACATACATCCATCTCCCAACCAAGTGGGGATATACCAATATTGACTCATCCACCCAACCAAGTGGGGATACACCAGATACCAATAGTTTATACATGACTGAAATATTACATCATCCTTCCCATGCATAGTGGGGGTACAAATTACATCATATGACCAAAAGGGATTCATCAAATGACTACAATAGATAGAGACAAACTATTACATCATGAGTCTTGATATGACCTTTACATTGAATGATATATATGACATTTATAACAGAGACCAAATATCTAAACAGGACCATGATAGTCATCAGCAACTATCATACACATTGTATGATCTGCTCCATTCTATCAACAGCCTCCAAACCAACAACCTATATATGTCCATTAGTGTATAAGTCATCAACCTGAAACAAGGTTTGTCTGCATATAGATATCAACTCATCCTTTTGAACATTATCATAGCCTTCCATGAATGAATTCTGCATATGACATACAAAATCATTCACATTATATCATATGTGAAAAACACCATAGCCATCTCATCAACATCAAGATCTCCATGATCTTATATATCATCCATATATCATCACTTGGGAACATCTGCATCAATCAACATATGTAAGTATCAACCTATCATCATTTATGTAAGAACTCATCATCATCATGTCTCCAACAATGCAACTTTGAGTAATCATCCATGTATCCAGCATACTGTATAGGGCACTATGTATCTTGATCTCAAGATCTTTTGTTAAGACTTCTTGATATCATCAACAGCAACAATCCTCATCCATGTGAGTGCCAAAAACTATAGGAATCCTACATCATAACTGTATTATATGTCGACAGCAGCATATGAGTGACTCATCATCAAGTAATGAAATTGTGTATTCAAGCTTTATACTTCTCCTTATCCTTATGAAGATCACCATGTAAGAACCATATATGAATCATTAGAGAATCAACCACAAATCGGATCTGAACACCAACTATGTAACCCCAAGAGTCATATGAGATTTTATCATGGAAAACTCATAACCATATCATAGCAAGATGTACCATTTAGCCATATAAGCATCATCGCCAAGGACTACTAGCCATAATGCCAACAATGCATTATTAAAAGTATATGCTCCCCCTGAACCTGTGCCATCTTGTTTACTAGACATTTCCACGCATCATCAGGAGATTGTAACCATTATCAAACATAGAAAATAATGGACTGAATCATATCAAACCCTTTTCCTGAGCATGTCACACTGCTTTTCTCAAACTGACATATACACGACTGTGCACTGTCTAACTCGCATATATACGCGACTTCTCTTTATCAAACTTGCATATGAGATTGAGAACACTGAAGTTTTACACTTTCAGCTTCCTCTGAGTCTATTATGTCTATACATTGTGCTGTGCCACATCTTTCTGACTGTACTTCCTTCTTCTTCCATATCTTCAAATGTGATGATGTTTTCTCCTTTTGGTATGGTGTGCATACTTTGTTCCTGCATTCCTTTGCTATATGTCCAAGCTTGTTACATGCATAACATCTTACATGTTTCATACTCCTTCTGTAGCATTCAATAGCTTTGCGACCAGACATATTGCAAGAAAAATAATATCCCTTAAAGAACCTAGAACGTGATGATGTTTTTGTGTGATGGTCTTGAACCATTCTACTTCTGCATCTGGCTGCAACGTGTCCAAGATTATGACATAAATAACATTCAATATTATTCATCGGAAGAGTAAAAGATTTTCTTTGAAGAATTTATCTCCTTGGTTGTTGATGGAATTGACCTTTCATCTCCTTGTTGAGCATTTCAGATTGTGCATTTTGTGAACTAGATTCACCTTCAACAGATTCATGGAAACCAAGACCAATTCTGATAGTAGGAGACCTTTGACTACTAATAATATCATCCAAGATCTTAGTACTATCTTGAAATCATAAGAGCTTATCCTTTTCTTCTAAGTTATCTTTCAAACTATTTACCTCAACCTGATGTTGCTCTTCCTTTTCACGATACTGCTTCTTCATGTTTTCTTTAGCTTTGCTTCCTTCTTCCAACTGATGTTTTAATTCATGAACTTTGTTTTCTTGTTTTTCAAGAGCTTGGAGTAGTTATTTATTCTTCTTATTTGATTCTTCAAGATCTTATTTTAGCGAGAGGATCGTAGCTTCAAGACTTTCATAGTAACTGGATCTTTCTATGAGTTTCTTGATTGTTGTGTTCCTTTCATTTACTTCATTTCTTAATGATGTCACTTCATCCTGCAACTTTTGACATTGATCTTCCTTTTCCTTGAATAGCTTCCTTACCTTGTTTCCTTCCTCCAGTTGAGCTTTTAGTTTGGTAACTTCTTCTTTGGAGATACATTCCCTTTTGTGAAATAGATCTTGTTGATCTCTAATTTTGTTTGTAAGCCTTTTAAATTCTGCCTCTATTTGATATCTTTCTCTCTCACCCATAAGAGCAAATTCAATTGTTTCACTATCACTTTCATCATCTTCAAATGGATGGAGAAATGTATCACCAAAGGATAACAACTTCATACCTGATAGTTCTTTTCCTTGTTCATCTTCATTCTGAAGTGAGTCTGAATCTAAAGTGCTTCTTCCACATATTCCCTAATCGATTCTCCCACTGTCATAGTTCTTCTAACATGTCTTCTTCTTCTTAGGCACTTTCTTCTTAAGCTTCTTTCCCATTGTTCTACAGATTTTGTTCAAGCGATCAAGCTTCTACCAAAGGACCTACTCTGATACCAATCGTTGGAAATAATACTAAGAGGGGGGGGGGGGGGGGGTGAATCAGTATTATCATATCAAACACTTTTTCATTTCCATACTTAGATTCATATACGCTACTTCAGCTAAGGGAACCTGCGTGTACACGCAACTGTGTCTAATGCAACCAACGTATATCGAGTAAACTTATGATTCGGCTAATCCATTAAATGTTGATCTTAGTTAGTGCATCAGAACTTTATTAACCATATGAACAGTAAACAGGTGCAGTAAAACATAACAGATCATCACACACAAGAATCACACATGAACACCATGATGTAAGGTGGAAACCCAATGTGGGTGAAAACCACCTACTACAATTTGTCTATATCTTCTTTTAATAAGAAACTTCTTTTTACAATATTTATGTACTAGTGCAGCTTTATACCATTATGCAGGCTTCTACCTGCAAAAGGTTACAACCTCCTCTCGTTCTCCAGCTTCTCCTGGAAGGGAGCTACAACCCCCTTAGCTCTTGTACTAGCTGATTCTTTTACTAGTACTTAGACACCATCCTACTGAATGCTCCATCCTTCACTCATTTTCTAGCTACTACTGGAAGGGAGCTACAACCCCATTAGCTCTTGTACTAGCCGATGTACTAGTATGTAGGCGCCGACCTACAGAAGGCTACAAACCTCTCTTTCCTCCTTCAGGTACCACGTTTCATAAATTTTCAGACTGGATACTCCTGAACCACAACACCATAATCTAAAGGCCACGTTTCATCCAATTTTCATATTGGACCCATCAATATCATTGAAGCACACAATCAATCAGCAGTAGCATCATCAATCACTGAATCACTGAAACCCTGTCAACAAACTGCAATCACCAGAACACATAGCAAAACATAGAACTCTACAACAATGTTCAGTTATAATTGTATCATCAAAAATCGCACATCAGAGTGCATATGTAACTTGGAAAAGCTGAACCAGCTTGTATACGCAACTTCACCAAAGCGAACCAGTGTATATGTCATTAATTACTTACTTATGTCTTCGCTGCACTTCCTGACATCAGACATAACCAGATCATTACATATACAAGGATAATATGTGTGTTAACAACAAGATCTAGTCCATCAGATCACATAAAGATAATTCATTGTGATCCTGATCCATTATTAGATCTCATCCATCAACACTGAAGCTAAACCCAATCAATCAAACTAAATATGCAGAATTCTGACACCAATAAACAGTCATCAGATCTCATCAACAACCAGAACCACCTGTAACTTCAAACATCATAGTTCATATAGTATATGCTACTTAGATGTATCTAACCTGTGTATGTACATGCTTTTATCATAGTTAACCAGCGTATACATCTTTAAATATTTATTCATGATTTGCAGCTATTCCAAACTTGAGTTATACCCAGATCATAATATTTATAGAACATTACATGCATCAGTATACAGATCTAGAATAAACATGATCAAACCATATAGAGATGATTCATTCCAATACATTAGATCCCGATCTATCCTTAGATCTTATTCTCCATCAACCGTTGAGATTCCACCTTAGCTCAGATCAAGCAAAGCATTATAAACCCATAACCTGCATACTAGATCTCATACTTCATCAGATATTCAAGACTTTCAGAGTGCCTTTGCCTAATGATCTTCTCCTCCTTTTATAGTCTTAGGCCTTACTCAATACTATGGTCCAAAACCAGTTAGAACCAATACCTTGGACAAATACCATGGATCACAATACCATGGTCCAAATACCACGGAACAAAACCCAATGTACGCGCCTTCCCTTGCATGAAAGTGCATGTATACATATACGTGCCTTTTGGTCGGCTAACCAGCGTGTATACGCGGCTTTATCAAGGGGAACTTGCGTATATCTCTTTTTCTTCATTCTATGAGCCTGAACTATGATCTGTCATCTTAGTAAGTTGCTATCAAGGAAAACACCTATATCATAATTCCAACAATCTCCCACTTTGAACTTGATGGCAAAGTTAACTTGTCATACTGAGAACTGTAATCTTAATGAGTTGTCATTGCTCATTACATCTGAACTGATTCCTTTGAGTTGCCCTGCATCCCATGTATTCTGTCACATCTGATCTCTCTTTTGTAGATTCATCTAGTTATATATAAGTGAGATGTTCTGCTACAAGTGGGTTCCCATCAAGTACAACACATGCATCATAATGCCAACAATCTCCCCCTTTGGACTTGATGGAAACAACCATACCAAGTCACTTTCCCCCTTTGACATCAAGGGCAAAGGGCGGACGAAGATAGTCTCTTCCTTGATTTACATTCCGTTGTCCATACCCCCCCTGAGTACCTGTTCAAATCTCTGATTGAGCTCCCCCGTTGTATATGCCAAGGTGTACCAATCTGTCCATGCTCCCTTTGAGTACATGCTGAAATCTCTGCTCTGCTGAAGTGTGATGTTCATGCTCCCCCTGACTGTAAACAAGGTTTGCAAAAAGATGTTCTACAAGAATAACATGATTCTATACATCATAAATGACCTTCCTATCACCAAAGACTCATACATACATCCATCTCCCAACCAAGTGGAAATATACCAATATTGACTCATCCACCCAACCAAGTGGGGCTACACCAGATACCAATAGTTTATACATGACTGAAATATTACATCATCCTTCCCATGCATAGTGGGGGTAAAAATTACATCATATGACCAAAAGGGATTCATCAAATGACTATAATAGATAGAGATAAACTATTACATCATGAGTCTTGATATGACCTTTATATTAAATGATATATATGAAATTTATAATAGAGACCAAATATCTAAACAAGACCTTGATAGTCATCAACAACTATCATACACACTGTATGATCTACTCCATTCTATCAACAACCTCCAGACCGGCAACCTGTATATGTCCATTAGTGTATAAGTCATCAATCTGAAACAAGGTATGTCTGCATATAGATATCAACTCATCCTTTTGAACATTATCATAGCCTTCCATGAATGAATTCTGCATATGACATACAAAATCATTCACATTATATCATATGTGAAAAACAACATAGCCATCTCATCAACATCAAGATCTGCATGATCTTATATATCATCCATGTATCATCACTTGGGAACATCTGCATCATTCAACATATGTAAGTATCAACCTATCATCATATAGGTAAGAACTCATCATCATTATGTCTCCAACAATGCAAATTTGAGTAATCATCCATGTATCCAGCATACTCTATATAGCACTATGTATATTGAGCTCAAGATCTTTTGTCAAGACTTCTTGATATCATCAACAGCAACAATCCTAATCCATGTGAGCGCCAAGAACTATAGGAATCCTACATCATAACTGTATTATATGTTGACAGTAGCATATGAGTGACTCATCATCAAGTAATGAAATTGTGTATTCAAGCTTTGTACTTCTCCTTATCATTATGAAGATCACCATGTAAGCACCATATATGCATCATTAGAGAATCAACCACAAATCAGATCTGAACACAAACTATGTTACCCCAAGAATCATATATGATTTTTTCATGGAAAACTCATAACCATATCATAGCAAGATGTATCATTTAGCCATATAAGCATCATCACCAAGGACTACTAACCATAATGACAACAATGCATTATTAAAAGTATATGCTCCCCCTGAACCTGTGCCATCTTGTTTACTAGACATTTCCACACATCATCAGTAGATTGTAACCATTATCAAACATAGAAAATAATGGACTGAATCATATCAGACCCTTTTTCCCGAGCCTGTCCCATTTCTTTTCTCAAACTGACATATACGTGACTGTGCACTGTCTAACTCGAGTATACACACGACTGTGCATTGTCTAACTCGCGTATATACGCGACTTCTCTTTATCAAACCTGCGTATGAGATTGAGAACACTGAAGTTTTACACTTTCAGCTTCCTCTGAGTCTGTTATGTCTATACATTGTGCTGTGCCACATCTTTCTGACTGTACTTCCTTCTTCTTCCATATCTTCAAATGTGATGATGTTTTCTCTTTTTGGTATGGTGCGCGTATTTTGTTCCTGCATTCCTTTGCTATATTCTTGTTACATTCATAACATATTACATGTTTCATACTCCTTCTATAGTAATCAACAGCTTTGTGACCAAACATATTGCAAGAAAAACAATATCCCTTAAAGTACCTAGAACGTGATGATCTTTCTGTGTGATAGTCTTGAACCATTCTACTTCTGCATCTAGCTGCAACATGTCCAAGATTATGACATAAATAACATTCAACATTATTCATCGGAGGAGTAAAGATTTTCTTTGAAGAATTTATTTCCTTCGTTGTTGATGAAATTTACCTTTCATCTGCGTGTTGAGCATTTCAGACTGTGCATTTTGTGAACTAGATTCAACTTCAATAGATTCATGCAAACCAAGACCAGTTTTGATAGCAGGAGACCTTTGAATACTAAAAATATCATCCAAGATATTAGTACTATCTTGAAATCGTAAGAGCTTATCCTTTTCTTCTAAGTTATCTTTTAGAATATTTACCTCAACCTCATGTTGCTCTTCCTTTTCACGATACTGCTTCTTCATGTTTTCTTCAGCTTTTCTTCCTTCTTCCAACTGATGTTTTAATTCATGAACTTTTTTTTTTTTTTTCAAGAGCTTGGAGTAGTTCTTTATTCTGCTTATTTGATTCTTCAAGATCTTCTTTTAGTGAGAGGATCGTAGCTTCAAGACTTTCATAGTAAGTGGATCTTTCTCTGAGTTTCTTGATTGTTGTGCTCCTTTCATTTACTTCATTTCTTAATGATGTCACTTCATCCTGCAACTTTTGGCATTGATCTTCCTTTTCCTTGAAGAACTTCCTTACCTTGTTTCCTTCCTCTAGTTGAGATTTTAGTTTGGTAACTTCCTCTTTGGAGATACATTCCATTTTGTGCAATAGATCTTGTTGATCTCTAATTTTGTCTGTAAGCCTTTTAAATTCTGCCTCTATTTGATATCTTTCTTTCTCACCCATAAGAGAAAATTCAGTTGTTTCACTATCACTTTCATCATCTTCAAATTGATGGAGAAATGTATCACCAAAGAATAAAAAATTCATACCTGATAGTTATTTTGCTTGTTCATCTTCATTCTGAAGTGATTCTGAATCTGAAGTGCTTCTTCCACATATTCCCCAATCGATTCTCCCACTGTCATAGTTCTTCTGAGATGTCTTCTTCTTCTTAGGCGCTTTCTTCTTAAGCTTCTTTCCCATTGTTCTACGGATCTCCTTCAAGCGATCAAGCTTCTACCAAAGGACCTGCTCTGATACCAATTGTTGGAAATAATACTGAGAAGGGGGGGGGGGGTGAATCAGTATTATCAAATCAAACACTTTTTCATTTCCATACTTAGATTCATATACGCTACTTCAATTAAGGGAACCTGCGTGTACACACAACTGTGTCTAATGCAACCAGTGTATATCCAGTAAACTTATGATTCAGTTAATCCATTAAATGTTGATCTTTAGTTAGTGCATCAGAACTTTATTAACCATATGAATAGTAAACAGGTGCAGTAAAACAAAAAAAATCATCACACACAAGAAGCACACATGAACACCATGATGTAAGGTGGAAACCCAATGTGGGTGAAAACCACCTGCTGCAATTCGTCTCTATCTTATTTTAATAAGAAACTTCTTTTTACAATATTTTTGTACTGGTGCAACCTTATACCAATACGCAGGCTTCTACTTGCAGAAGGTTACAACCTCCTCTCATTCTCCAGCTTCTCCTCGAAGGGAGCTACAACCCCCTTAGCTCTTGTACTAGTTGATCCTTTTACTAGTACGTAGGCACCGGCATATTAAATGCTCCAACCTTCACTCATTTTCCAACTACTACTGGAAGGGAGCTATAACCCCCTTAGCTCTTGTACTAGATGATGTACTAGTACATAGGTGCCGACCTATAGAAGGATACAACCTTCTCTTTCTTCCTTCAGGTACCACGTTTCATAAATTTTCAGACTGGATACTCCTGAAGCACAACACCATAATATAAAGGCCACGTTTCATCCAATTTTCGTATTGGACCCACCAATATCATTGAAGGACACAATCAATCAACACTAGCATCATCAATCTCTGAATCACTGAATCACTAAAACCCTATCAACAAACTGCAATCACTAGAACACAGAGCAGAACACAGAACTCTGCAACAATGTTAAGATCTAACTGTATCATCAAAAATCATGCATCAGAGTGCATATGCTACTTGGAAGAGCCGAACCAGCGTGTATACGCAACTTCACCAAAGCGAACCAACGTATATGTCATTAATTACTTACTTATGTTTTCCTTGCACTTCCTGACTTCAGACATAACCAAATCATTACATATACAAGGATAATATGTGTGTTAACAACCAGATCTAGTCCATTAGATCACATAAAGATAAGTCATTATGATCCTGATCCATTATTAGATCTCATCCATCAACACTGAAGCTAAACACAATCAACCAAACTAAATATGTAGAATTCTAACACCAGTAAACAGTCATTAGAACTCATCAATAACCAGAACCACCTGTAACTTCAAACATCATAGTTCATATAGTATACGCTACTTAGATGTATCTAACCTATGTATGTACGTGCTTTTATCATAGTTAACCAGCGTATACATCTATAAATATTCATTCATGATTTGCAGCTATTCCAAACATGAGTTATACCCATATCATAATATTTACAGAACATTACATGCATCAGTATATAGATCTAGAATAAACATGATCAAACCGTATTGAGATGATTCATTCCAATCCATTAGATCCCGATCTATCCTGAGATCTTGTTCTCCATCAACCGCTGAGATTACTCCTTAGATCAGATCAAGCAAAGCATTATGAACCCATAACCTCCATACTAGATCTTATACTTCATCAGATATTCAAGACTTTTTGAATGCCTTTGCCTAATGATCTTCTCCTCCTTTTATAGTCTTAGGCCTTACTCAATACGATGGTCCAAAACCACTTAGAACCAATACCTTGGACCAAATACCATGGATCACAATACCATGGTCCAAATACCACAGACCAAAACCCAATGTACGTGCCTTCCCTTGCATGAAAGTGCATGTATACGTATACGCACCTTTTGGTCAGCTAACCCGCGTGTATACGCGGCTTTATCAAGGGGAACCTGTGTATATCTCCTTTTCTTCATTCTGTGAGCCTGAACTGTGATCTATGATCTTAGTAAGTTGCTATCAAGGACAAAACCTGTATCATAATGCCAACATCTTGGTGTTGTTGTTTCCATCAAGTCCAAAGGGGGAGATTGTTGGCATTATGATACAGGTGTTGTCCTTTGATGGAAACTCACTCATATGAAAGTTCATAGTGCAGCAGGTCAACACCAAAGGATTATAGATCAGACTCCAAAGAATGAAGAAAGAGAGGTATATGTTGGTTCGGTATGTCCAAGGCACGTATACACGTAGTTTAACAGAAAAAAAGTAGCATATAACATATACATGCACTTTCACAAGAGGGAAAGCGTGTACATGTTGGAAAACCAAGTTTTTGGTCCAACATATTTGATCCAAGGTATTTTGGTCCAAGGTATTTGGTCTGAGGTATTTGGTCCAAGGTATTGACCCTAGGTATTGGGTCCAAAGTATTGGTCCTAAGTGGTTTTGGTCCAAGGTATTGAGAAAGGCCTAAGATTATATAAGGAGGAGGAGATCATTAGGCCAATATGTGCAAGCAATGAGATTCTAAGGAATACTTCTATCTGAAGTATATTTTATGCTGCAGGGTTATGTTTGGGACTGGATCTGAAATATTCATGTACACCTTGATTTCAATATTGGATCAGGAATCATGAGACTTGAAATGAATTATTCTTGAGTGATCTGATATTGTTTGAGACCAGATCTAATTTTTTGCACCTGTTCTATTTGTTATATATCATGATTTGGGTTTGTCTGAAGTTTGGAATTGCAACAAAGGTCTGAGTCAAAATTTGCAGATCTATATGCACGTTCGTCTTGGCCAAAGAGTGTGTACACGCAGGTTCAGTTCTTTCAAGTAGCATATACACTCTAATGCATGATTTTTGAGGTTACAACTGGTTTTGAATGATTCTGGGTTCAACACAGTGTTCTGATGTCAGTGATCTGATTGTTCAGATTAACTGAATATTGGTTGATGCAGTTTAAGTTTTAAAAAGCTTTGATGGGTCCAGTGTGAAAATTTGATGAAACGTGGCCTTCATATTGTGGTGTTGTGGTCTAGGAATATCCAATCTGAAAATTCATGAAACGTGGTCCCTGGTGGAAGAGTGGAGTTTTCTGTAGGCTGGCACCTACATAGTAGTAAACATATTGGCTAGTACAAGAGCTAGGGGGTTTAGCTCCCTTCTAGTAGAAGCTGGAAAACAAGAGAAGGTTGTAACCTTCTGTAGGTAGAAGCCTACGTACTCGTATGAGTCTGCACTAGTACAAGATTGTAAAGTTTAAACATATTTTCCTATTATTAAAAGAAGACAGAGACAACAACAGCAGGTGGTTTTTACCCACATTGGGTTTCCACCTTAAATCTTGGTGTTCATGTGTGTTGCTTATGTGTGATGCTTTATTTTGCTTTTACCACACTATCTAATAGATCTCTGATATACTGGTTTAAGCTCAACACATGATAAATTGTCTAAACCACAAGTTCTCTGCATATACGCTGGTTTCTTTAAGCACAGTCGCATCTACAAACTAGTTCACTTCACTGAAGTAGCGTATATAAATCTATTTGCGAAAGAAAATTATTGATCTGATAATATTGATTCACCCCCCTCTCAATATTATTTCCAACAAATAGAAATGACGAAATGTGGCCACTGAGTGATAACTCGACCTAGAAGCATAACACTCGATATAACTAGAGAAGCCAAGGGCCATCTTCCACACAAGAGTTGAAGAAATAGAAATTGAAAGAGAATTTGTTAAGGAAGACCACTCCACCCATCAACTCAATGCAAAACACTTAGAGAAAGTATTAAAATGAAGTTATGGTGAAAAGTACTTTCACAGGTAGTAAGATTAAGTCCATCGCTCTGGAATAAGAAGACAAGCCCACTCCCCTAGAAACTTCGACAATATCTTCCATACTGGATTACAACACAACATAGTTAAGGAGATGAAGAAAGTTGACGTCAATATTTCACTTTTCAAATTGACAAATATTGTGAGCCGACAAGACATTCTCTAATGTGCACTCAGACAATTCATCTCATGTAATGATGCTTCTTCACAAAAGGGATCTAAACCTGGTAAGTCCTATGGTTCCCAAAATTCTATACTTAATGGTTGAACATTTTATGTAAAAAAACTCTACCCTCTACCTTTTATTAACTTCTGAAATTTTCGATTATAATGTACAGACTTTCTTAGTTGATTATGGTGCATTAGTAAATGTAATTCCTCTATCTGTCACAAAGAAAATCAATGCAAAGTGGGATAAAATGGATTCATGGATCATTTGGTTGGACAAGGCTCTTATCCACTAAATCGATGAACTCGAGAATGTGTTTATTCCTTTATCATATGATCACTGAGTTCACCATTGTATAAATATAGTAATTTTGGACATTCCAGAAGCATATGGTGTATTGTTAAGCAGAGATTGGTCCAACAAGCTACGAGGGTATTTTTTTATGGTCTGGTCACATTTTTGGCTTTTGTACAAAGGCATAAACAATCATATTTGGGTCTTCTCAGAGCAGTACATGAAGCACACGGTAACTCCCTTAGAAGATGAAAATGAGCCAATGCGTTTTTTGAATCTCATCTTTGGAAATTTCTTCTTGGAAACTGATCTATGGTGTTATCTTACTCAGCATCCCTAGTTCTGCTAGACACACAATTGTAGTTCCTTCCTAGTCCAACTAGTGAAAATGACATCGATATAGCTAGTAGTAGTAGGAATAGTAGTACTAGTGTAACACATAGTCCTTGTACATATGATTCTTAGACATTATATTTTGATGGTTCAAAAACATATGAGGGACCTAGAGTTGGTTGTGTTTTAGTAGACCTGCGATAGAGAAAACCTCTGATCTCCAGCCGCTTAGAATTCAAGTGCACAAACAACACCACATAATAAGAAGCACTCATCTTGGGTAAATTACAAGAGCCATCGACCTCAATGGTGTGGTTCTCAAAGCAGTAGGTGACTTAGAAGTTGTCATATGGCATGTACATGATACTATACATTGTGTGTCACCTCATCTGAAGAATTATCAACAAGAGGTATGGCTTTTAATTTCGCATTTCCAAGATTTTAAAATTATTTATGTTCCTAGAATATGCAACACGACTGCAAATGCATTGGAAAATGTTGATGTAAGGTTTTCACCATTTAGGGATGGTGTTTTTGTAGAGATTATTTATAAACCATCTATCCCTAACAATATTACTAATTTACGCATTTTTAATGATGACAAGTAAATACTTCACTTTATGGCAAATATTAATGTATTGAAAGAAGCAGCTATTGACGAAGACAAGCTTGCTAAAGTCTTACAGGATGTAGCTTACACAAGCAAAGACAACCACACGCCGATAGGCATGGTATCACTGGAAAAGTCGTATGAGTTGTAAAATTTCTTCCAAGGGACAATTACTATGAAAACCCATAGCTCAACGTTGTCGCATGAGAAAATAAGTTTCAAAACATAAAAGGATATGAAGTTTTTCAATCTTGCTACTTGCTGCAAACCACATGAGCAACAAGTTTTCATCCACTTGTTCAAGCAATACCAAGATTTATTCACATGGACATGCGATGAGCTCAAAACATATGACACGTGAATAATCAAGCATGTGATTCCAATCAAAGAAGGGGCCAAGGCATTTCAAAAAAAGTTGTGGAAGGTGCATCCAACGCTTGAGCCCCTAATTTGGAAAGAGTTAAGAAAATTGTTGGATGCTTGGATTATATACAAAGTGAAAAATTATACTTAGGTATCGAACTTGGTGCCAATGAGAAATAATTCTGGGAAAATCTGCTTGTGTGTTGATTTTCGTAAATTGAACCGTGCCTCAGAGAAAGATAATTATATCGTTCCATCTATGGAATAGATACTGCAAACAATATCAGGGTCAGAGATGTTTTCCTTTTTGGATGGGTATTCCAGTTATAACCAAGTTCTAGTCTCAGATCTTGATAGACTAAAGATAACTTTCCACATGAAGTGGGGTACGTTCACATTTAAAACAATACCATTTGGGTTTATCAACATTGGTGCAAAATTTCAACATGCCATGGACATCGAATTCCATGGATTGATCAGATAGACTATAGTGGTCTATCTCAACGATGTCATGGTATTTTCCAATAAGAGATCTGACCATAAATGCCAATTGAAGAAATTTTTCGAGCGATGTCGCCAATATGGGATATCGCTTAATCCGAAAAAGAGTATTTCTGCGTTGTATACAGTTAATATCTTAGGCCATATCATTTCCAAAAGTGGGATTAAAATAGACCTAGATAGGTTGAAAGAAACTACGCAGATTCTATTCCTTGTGAATAAGAAAGCTATGCAGTCTTTCCTAGGGAAAATCAACTTCCTCTGCAAATTATCTCCGATTACGCCCACATCGTGAAGCCTATACAAGAGATGATTAAGAAGGATGTGATATACAAATGAAATAAAATGGAAAAGAATGATTTCTCATGTATTAAGAAAACCATTGTAGAAGCACCCACTTTGTACAACCCATATTTCAGAAAATATTTCTTGCTATACACCTTCGCTTCTGACACTTCTCTCATTGTTTTTCTTACGCAAAAGGATGATCAAAAAATGAGTGGCCAATATATTTCATGAGTGCTAGACTCTAGGGACCTAAACTGAGCTATCCTACCATTGATAAGCAAGAATATGTAGTTTATAAGGCAGTGAAGCATTTATGACCCTATCTCTTAAAAAATCATTGTATCATTGTTGTTCTGCACCTAGCAGTCATATCACTATTCATTCAATAAGAGATGGGAGAAAGAAGAGTGAACTGGATGATTGGTTTGTGGGAGTACGACTTGGAGTTCAAACTGTTTCTCACAATCAAGGGCCACATTCCCTATCAGAGAGCAGAATAATTAGTTGATGCAAAAAAAGAAGACCCTTCAGGATGGGAGATGGAGAACGAAATGTACAATGTCGAGAAAGCCTCCCCCACTATGATCGCAAACTCTTGGTATGTGTACATTTTCCAATACCTTGAGCATGACATCGTTCCCTCTCATTTATCAACACCGTAGAAGAGGGAACTTAGAATTAAAGCATTATCTTATCAGTTGGTGCATGGGGTGATTTTTAGAAAGCATCATAATGGAGTATTGCTCAGGTTCCTGGAAGGGCGTGATTCAGAGAAAGTATAGAGTGATCTCTATGATGGACCAACCAGGGTACACTTTCTGGGTAGCACAACAGTGTATATGGTTATGCGGGTAAGTTTCTATTAGCCTACATTATCCAAATAGTCTCATGCTAATGCCTACAAGTTTCCGATTTGTTAAAGGTTTGTTGACCGAAACAAGAAGTCAGTTGACCCATTGCAACCTATGATAATGGAATAACCATTTCTACAGTGGGGTTTGGATTTCATTTGAAATATTTTTGCATTCGTCAAATCAAAATCACTATATTCTCACTACTACATACTACTTCACATAGTGGACAGAAGTAGTTTTGCTCAAATAGGTGAATGATCAATAAGTCATCAACCTCCTTAGGTAGAATATCATTTCCAGGTTTGACATTTCAACTTCTCTTGTTTTCGATAATGCAACATATATTTCATCGCTAAAATTATATGATTTTTCATTAGAAAATGGAATCGTATTGAAACATTATGCTAACTACTATCCATGGGGGAATGGTCTCGTTGAGTCCAAAAATAAGAAACTTATTTGTATCATCAAAAATATCTTCTTTGGTAAATGCCTTATGGATTGATCAATTCTTGCCATATCCCTCTCTAAAAACCTCCTCTTACTTCCTAGTGTATGGAAATATACTTTCCTACTCTCTAGATTTCGAAGGAATCCCAGGGAATGTCATGTTTATTAGTTCAGCATAGGATGGACACTCTACACAAGATATAGGAAGAAAGGCTGAAAAAAAAAGAAAACAAAAATTCCCTTCATTGGAGCTACAACAAGAGGTGGTTTGATAAGAAGTTTTCAAGGAAAAATAACTTTATTGTGGGTGAATTAGCCTTGAAGTGGGACAAAGCGCATGAGTACAAAGGAAAACACACCAAATTTCAATCCCTGTAGATTGGACTGTTCACTATTCACAAAAATCTTTCCCAACACATATATCTTCTACAATCACTAGATGTGAACATTGACTCTCTCACTGTCAATGACCATGACTCAAAACACTACTTTCATTGATGAACTAGGGTTGTGCCCAACATTATGTACATAGTATTTTTTTTTTTATTTTTAATTTTCTATTTTATTTTATTTTTTTTCTGTTTTCATGATGTAAATAAATGTTGCATGTCAACGTGTTGTCCAACTTCTTTGTGTGTCGTTGAATTAAAAGGGATCCTTGTGAAACGTAAACATTTAGCTAACCTTTGGTCCATCTTCCTTATCTTGGTTATATATTTTGGTCAATGAAGTTCTGATGGAAAATATGATTCGTCCGTGAGGAGAATTTTCGTTAAACTATGAAATTATGTCTATTCAAGAAACCTTATTCCCACACTCGGTTTTTATGTTTCAGTGTTTTCATGCCTATCCAATCCATAAAACAGGAAAAGGGGAAAAATCTAAACAAGAAAACCAAAATGAGAAGTCTCTATATGCTTCTATTATGGAAGAATATTTCCTTCTCTCAATAAGTTAAGGTCCCTCTTCAGTCCATAAAATGAATAAGTGCCAATGCACAATCCTATAAAATAAATAAATAAAGGTGAAAGCAAAAAAAGGCTTCCTGCTGAGAGAGATGAAGAAAACAAATTTTTTGTGTATTTTCGAGGGTTCTTGGTACCGATGCAATGTTTGTACTCCTATAATGACTTTGTTGGGGTATCTCTAGGCCTACTAGTAGTGGACGAACACCAGAGATGAAAAATCATACTCTGAAAATGTAAAGCTCATGAACTACACTACCCTTCCCAACTGGAAAAATTGTGATACCATTGAATCTTATGTTGTGTTCAGTCGAGAAAGGTATAAAGGGGACCATGTTTATTCATGCAGGAAGTTGGGGGCCCAAAGTAATATACATAATGAATTAATACTCCCCAAAGAGATGAAGCCTTGGACAAAGGAGTTAACCAAGGCAAAGAATATGGAATTCTACTAGTGTGTCACCAAGTTTCGTCATTGCTACAACACCATCCAAATTTTTCGCCAACACTGAATTTCGGAGCCTTCCTTGGTCTTGTACATTGTCGTTGCAAACAGTGAAACTCATTCCATGTGTTTCTTTGAGATGTTTTGGTCCCTTTTGTAACATAGGAAAAATTTCATCTTTTCTCATGTTAACTGTCGCACAATATGTATATGCCTATTCTCGTGGTTTCAAGGGGCTATGTTTTTTCAGATTAGTTAATCTATCCATTTAAACATATTTCACTCTCATTTTGAAAGTTTCAAGCATTGTCGAACAAGTTTCGTCACAGTCATCGCGAAGTGTATCTTTAGTGTTGCACTTGTCATACGTTGTTGTAAAGTTATCACACTAAGTGAAAAAGATTGTTCATGTGTCCAAGATGATATATGTTATTGCGTCATCAAGTATTCCATGTGTGTGATCACAGTTGAAGTCTTATTACTGTTCACATCAACCTTAGGAATCCCACACTTGGCCAATTTCTGAAAAGGTTCCTGACCAAGCAACGTAGCTTCACCTGACGTCCCTAAACTCCACATTGGGCTGTCTTAGTCCTCTAGCTGTGAACTCGCCTCTTGAAACTATGTAATGCGTAGTTCCCACCTCCTAGGATTGTTGCACTGCGTAGTTCGAGTGCTCAAGCCTTGACTTTGGCTCCTCTAATGCACAATCCATATTCCCAACCTAGACTTAACTGCACTTTGCACAATCTCTAGCCTTAAGCTCATCCCTTGAGCCCCTAGTTCATGTAATTGAAAAATTGTCCATTCTCCTTAGTGTCCCGAAACTGTGCAATGTGATGATCCAATGCTCATCCCTTCAGCTCATCACGCTAGCTTCCATAATTGCACAGTTTTCTTCCTCAACCAAGATTGGATTGCGCATGGTGGAGTCTTAAGGCTCAAGGTTCACCCCTGACACCTCGAGCTACACAACTGCATAGTCACTGAGCCCGTCTCCCATCTTGTCACCTAGTTATGTCTCAGCTAATGGATCAATATGCACTATCTTAGGATAGGGGTTTTCATACTAATGTCATCTCATCATGAGTAAATTGTACATGCATGTACCTTATCATACCATGGAAATATGATGAAGAAGGATATGAAGAAGGGAAACATGTTGAAAGACATCTTTGTAGTTGAGTACGCAAGCTAATCAACCGAGAGAAAGAAAATGGACATGGTTTGTGATCACAACTCAAGACTTGAGACCATTGAAGATTCCTTATCACCAAACCATGTGGAGGTGGAAATAAAATCATTCTTAAGCAGATACGTAACACACAACAACAGAAGTGGCTTGACATTGCCACATCATCAAGCAGTCCATGTTAGCAGTTTCATGTTGATTTTTAGGGGTTTTAATAGTCATGATATTTGTTATTTAATGCTATGGTTGATTTTTTTTTTTAATTTCAACCATATAAAATGTGTGGTGTTATATCACCAAATTTTTATCTTACAATCTTTTTTCTTGCTTTCATAGTCATGATGTTTGGTATTTAATTTCATCTTTAGAAAATATTTTAATTTTAACCATAAAAAATGTATATATGTTGCATCACCACCTTCACATTTGAACCTGGCTTTTCATGCCTTTTGTAATAACGTTATTTGGTTTTTAATGGGATAGTTGACAAATCTTGGAATTTTTACCCTGCAATAAAGAAAAAAAGTAGACCGTACATCACCACTTTTAATAAATAAACATCAAAATGACGATTTTATATGACATCCATAAAATGAATATTTGGTAAAGTTCTCGTTGGTAACATTGTTACCCACAAAATATGGTAACAAATAGATTGCGATGGCAACTTGCCACATAATTTGAAGAAATCTCCAAATAAGATATATCAATAAACAAAATGAAAATCAATTCACATTCTCCCCTAATTATTGATCTTTGGAAACTTCACCAAAGAAATGAACAAATTACTAAACCATTCTATTTCACTACAAGGAAAGCACTTTGTAGTGGATAGTTTCCAGGAGGTTTTTAGTCTTATAATATTAGTCAAATTTTAAAAAATTCTTCTACAACCTTAGCCATTTTTTAAAATTGGAATGACTATATTTTATATTAAAAAAGTCATGCCCATTCGCAACAAAATCGGTTCTTTACATTAATTGATCCATGCTTCAACAAGTTGATAAAAATTCTTGGTCCATCTAGACTATTGCAGTAGATATGGCTGAACTTCTTACAAAAAATTTTCCATTCTGGGATATCTACAACTATAACTTTGACATAAATGAAATAAGAGGTATATACATTTACAGCTCATCATTTTGATAAAACAAAAACAAAACCAATACAAAGGTGGTCAGATATCCATAAGAGTTGGGTTGTTTAGATGCAGGCCTGGGGAGGCATCTTTTGAGTCTTTGGAATTCTCCTAGTCTGTCACACCCTCCATGTTTGCCTACATACCTCCCTCCATGGCTTCCACCTTGATATTCAAATTTTCAAGATGATGGCACAGTGCATCCACTTTGTCCTCAAGTTGCCTAATGCGTTCTTGTTTCTCAATTTCCCTTCCTGCATGGTCATGTTCTCATGCATTTGCTGAGGCATGTTTTGTTGGAGTTCTGACAGTGCTTCCCAATGATCATGAACATAGGTGAGACATGTGGGTCTATATCTGTCACCGTGCATCGAGGAACATGCCCTCAGCCCACCAGATCTCGGCCTGTGGCTTTCCCACGTGCTCGACCAAGAACTATCTTCAATACCCTGCATGTTGGCTTCCAAAACCTCACTTTTTATCAAGCTCCATAAATTGGCACTTTTTTTCATGATCTTCCATAGCCAGGCACCCTCTCTCACCCACAACAGACTGCCCTGATCCTTGGCAAGTATACACCGCCCAACCTCATGCCTACTCCAATTCTCCTTCCTCTTCCGGAGAGAGTTATGAACCCACTCGGTATTCCAAATCCATTCTTACTGCAAACGCTCAAACAAACTGAAGCCCAACATCTCTGACCTTCAATTATACTCAAAATTTATTTATTTCCTTTCAAACCTCAGATAGATAGACCTTCTGACCCTCATTTCGACTCTTCACAGCATAATTCCCAGCCTTCGTGACGCTGAAATTGATACACATCAGCCTAGGCTCTAGCCACCAGGCTTTCGCAGAGGTCATTGCCCCACTCTCAAACCTTAAAACATACAAAATCCAAATACCAGTTTACACTTTATTCCTGTTGCCTAACCACAAAGTGATGCAGAGAAGATTGAGGAGATTATTGTAATCAAGATCCCATGAGTACTCCATCATAATTCCACCATCCTCCATTAAGTTCCCACCAAGCTCCTGATCTCTATCAGGCATCCCCACAATTCTCCCATGAGTGAGCTTGACTTTAATCAAGTCTTGAATTAAATATTTCTCTGTAAAAATCAACTCCTTGTAGATGCTGGAGGTGATGCGCTGCCCAATTTTCCAAGAACCAGGGCAAAATGGTGATGTCGCATGCTATGATTTAATCTTGAAACAAGTGTGGTACACAATTTCCATAGGATGCCATGTTTCAAGAGAGTTTCGATGTCCGACTTGCCACAAGTACGCATGGCTAGCAAGAGCTTGTAGAGGGTGATGCGACAGGGGGAGGAGGAACCCTAGGTGGTGGTTATAATGTAGAGGTGGTGGTTAGAAAGGGGAGGGGCCATAGGGAAGGGGGAAGGGGAGGGTAATGTGGAAGGGGAGAGGGAATGGGAGGAAGGTGAAGGGAGGCGGGATGGATGGGGGTAAGGATAGGAAGGGGGAGGTGGGGGGAGGAAGATGCCAAGAGAGATCTAGGGGATAAGGGTGGGGCTTCATATCATTATGGTATGTTAGATGCAACTTTTTCACTTCCATAGCTATCCTTTGAGACTTTATTTCTCGCCTACAAATGTCTCTCTTCATTTTCTTAAGGAATTTTTTCATGCTCACGACATCATTTATTACATATTTTTCCTCCTCCATATGGCTTGCCTTATTGGCTTGTCTATCAGCATCAAGATTATTTCCCATCAAAACATGATAAAAGGTCATCGAGTCGAAAGCAAGCAGAAAGTTCTGGGCTCTCATAATGATTTGATTCAGGTTAGAGATCTTAGCCTTTGAAGAGTTAATCATATGACTTATAATGATTATGGAGTCTTGTAACACCTGAATCCTTTTTATCCGATTTCTTTATGCCAGGATTAGTCCCAAGAGCATTCCATAAGCTTCAGCTTGGTTGTTGGTCTTCCGGCCTAGCCCCAAAGCATAACTAAATTCAATGATTCCTTCGGGATTAATGAAAATCCATTCCCTCCCCCTCTTTCCACTCGAGACAACCTTAGCCATTTTTAATGGCTAGATTTTAGGACATATTTTAACAACTCTTGCCTATAACTAAAATATTTTAGGTAATCAAATATCTTAGATGATTTTTTATTCTTGAATGCTCATATTGGTAACACAAATTGGTGCATATTGAGTTAACACATGCCTATGCATACATAAAACTACATGCATTTGTCATCATATCATTAAGAAACACCATTTCCATCTTTTTTTTTTTCATATTACACACATTATGGACTACTTCATTCCATTATGTTTTCTGGAACATAGGTTCACATATAATTTGTACAAATCCACCCATTCTTTTCATTTTAAAATAGAGGGTATCATAAACATAAGTAGATCACCTACTATTGTGTATTGAATATTTTTTTTTTACATACTAAAATGAGCACTAGAGGTAATTTTGAACATTCAATGTGATATGTTCATGTATTTTTTTGTTAATACTAATGTGTATATTTGTTTATAAATAATTTGTGTATTATATTCATGTGAATTGTAATAATTTGATATGATAAACATCATTATACATTATGTCTAGACAACTCTTTGTACTTCTCCCTACTAGTCAACACACATCAACATTGGAGACGAAATAATGCAGTGGTTGTCTTGTTTCTCGCAATCTCTAGGTGCTCCATAGCGGTGGTATTTTTGGTAGTTATCTTAGTATATTTTAGAATCATTTTATTCTACCAAGTGCATTATATGCAACCTACATTTCTCACCTGGTAAAAGTGTCATTACAAATCATTCTGAAGCATAAAAATGTTGGATGCCATTTATAAGTGATGTTCTTTCAAAGGGTGAACAAATTCCTTTAAATTTCCATCAATAAACATGGTAGTTTCTAGTTACAACTGAACCTAAGCTTGTATAAATGCATCATGAAGCTTTGTTAGAGGCATTACCCAATTACAATGTTAAGAACACTGTAGTCAAGGATTTGAAACATTGGATATTTTGTTTGACTCCAAGAATGACCTAAGAGAGGAAGAAACTAACTTCGCCTATTAGGTGATCATTATGAACCATCATGAATAGATTTTGAATATCTATAACTCCCAGTACTTGACATATTTTCTCCTTAGTTTGAATACCACTACTCAAACAAGAATGAACTAAGAGAGGAAGAAACTAACTTAACATATTAGGTGATCATTATGAACCATTGTGGCTAGAACCTGAATGTATATAAATTCCAATACTTGACATATTTTCTCTTGGTTGGACTACCACTACTCAAATTTTGTTGTCAAGTTTGTTGAAATTATGACAAAGGTCAATAGACAATCTCGTAAAGAATTTAAATAACAAAATGGATAAATAACTTGAATGTCTAGGAAACTAGTGGGTCTCTTCCTTTAAAAGAATAGTATTCACTTCATATGAATATTTAACCAAAATTATAATAGTTTTGTCATAAATTGTGACCAAGTTATAATCACATCCCAATAATAAATATATCCATCTAGGGTTAATGGGAACCCATTTAAATGTCAAGTTTTGTTTTTTTATGCTTGAACTTTGCAACCTACCATTGTTGGAAGTGGAGAGTTGTCAACCTAATATAATTGAAAATTCCTCAAAACTAAAGAGAAATGATAGACGTCGGTACTAGTATAGCATTGGAGGAGTGATTTGGACGATTATTATAAGAGACATGATGTGTTCAAGAGAAAACACATATTAGATATAAGGAGTGAAATTAATGTAAACACACTATTTAAATCTCTGAAGAGGGTCACATCCACTCAACACGTCAAGAGGATTCTGTACTCCATCAAGCTCGAACCTCCACCTCAGTAATTCCTTGAAGCTTGAACATCATGGGAATTGAACACCATGTCAAATATAGTTGTTGGGTGGAGAATGTTAGATAGGTAGAGAGGCAATTCTAAGTGAGAGTGTTGGTCTAATCAAAATAAACATATGTTTGATGTCATGTTAGATAGATATGTAACTCAAAACTTGAATGATATTCCAATAATGTAAATACATATTTAATACACTAAGATGACTCTTAATATCATCCTTGAAAAAGTTGATTGACCTTTCATATTCACCTATCTATTCATATTTCAAATGATTGACAATGACACAAAAATACAAAAGCATTATGTGTCCAACAATATTAAAACCTATATCATTAACAAATATCCTTATCCTATGGTTGAAACGGTGTGATGTATATATAACTATAGTCATGACTATGAATTTAATGTTTCCATTCCTTTTTTACTCACATGAATTCCCCCACTACATGATTTCCCGCACTAAATAAAAGGCATGATAAAATCATTTAGACTATGGTCTACTTCACTAATCTAAATGATGAAATCCAAATAATATTAGTAAAGACTAAATCAATAAACTAAATTAAAAAGAATAAAGATGAAAAAAAAGAAAAAAAGTCTCACATCATTTTACAATATCACTTTAATAAATTTTGCAAAAATAAATAAATTAATATTTAATCACATCATTTTACAATATCACTTTAATAAATTTTGCAAAAAAAAAAAAATTAATATTTAATCTTACTATTCAAAATTTGTGATCCATTATTTAACTTTAAAATTTGATTATTTAACCTTTGTTTTTAAGCTTAATAGGGATCGATATGTCACTCGATATTTAATAGTTAAAATATGTTCGAAGAGAAAAAACACTATTAATATTGAAACTATACCATCAAAATAAGTTTAAAATAAATTTGTTTCAAACAATAAGCACAAATATCTAGGACTCTAAGAAAAATTACCATGTTTATTTATAATTTCCATCATTTCTAAAATGTTTTTTTACATTTTTCTATATATAAATTACAAAATAAATAACGACATATAAAATTATCAAAATTTCATGATAAATAAATATTTTAAATATGGTAAATTATTCTTTTTATATTAAAAAAAGACAACCCATTATTAACAATCCTTCATACATCATAAATAATTTTGAAAACTAAATAGTCTTTCTTAATTTAAATAAAATACATTTTTAATGTATACATTTAATATAATATTATTTATTAATACTTTTTATTTCTTTTACCAAAGTGTAAGAACACTAAGGTATCAACATTTTGAATCTTACTCCCATAATTCTATAAATATACACACTTATGTATTTTATGTTGTTATTTTTGGGATTGATTTATATGGTTAATACTTTTCATTGAGGGTTGGAATTTGGATTCATTACCAAATGTTACAATTTCAATAAAAATAAATAGATTTCTTCCACTAATTTAAACCAAAAAAAAACTTCCCTAAAAAAATTTTCATCTCAAAAACTTTAGAGTTGATTAAAGGCTATCCTCCACATTACCCATCCTCTCTGGATTAATAAGCACATAAAAGCTAAATAAAATTTGAATTTTTAATAAAACAAACACAATAAAATAACTTAATTTATTTAAATATAAACAACATAAACTTATTTTATTTAAATAAAAACAAATATTATAATGTGAATTACAAATATTACAACCATCAATTATTGATTAACTTAATTACAACCATACTTGCCATCAAATATACACATATAACATACATATAACTTTAAATAACATGAACTTAATTTTTTCCCAAATGAAAAAAGCATTATATTCATTCATAAAATTTTGACATTATATCTTATCAGAAACAACTTAATTTATTTCCATAAAAACAAATATTACAGCACTTAATTATTGACCAGTCAATAAAATATATTACGAGTAAATACGTGCGATCAAATTCCAGGACTGCTGCCAGGCATGTTTTTAGCTGTTTGACAGGGTAGTAATGACGTTTTTGTTAAAAAGTTAACCGTCCAAAATACGTTCTATAGCTTTGAAAACCCATAGGGAAAAAGTTTTTTCAAAATTTTTAAACGTAGAATACGGTCAAAATTTTTAAACGTAGAATACGGTCAAAATGCCTATGACGGGCATTTTGCCCGTCAAATTCCAACCCTGCAGCCTCCATCACAAATAAAATGGCGTCTCACTGACATCAAATGGATAAGACGACGATAATTGTGGCTCCTGCAAATAAAAAGAAAATTATATGATAAAAATAGTAATAAATTTAATTTTGAAAGTGACTAAAAGAAATTAAAATATATTTTAACCTACTTATTTTTAAAGTCTATTTTATAAAACACTCCTATCTCATTGTAATACCTGGAATTTTCCTGGTTTGTAGCTGCCACCTTGGACCAGCATATTTGTAAGATCAGGAGGTTTTCTGGCCTGAACTTTGCCTTGTTTATAGCCCGCTCCTTCGATAACCTTATCTTTCGCTTTTGCTTGCTTATGGCGTGCTTCACGAACAGTATCAGTCATAGAACTTAACAAACTCCCATAAGTGTTCCCTTCTCCTTTCTCAATTGCATTTATAAAACTGTAAGTCATGGCTCCTGTTGATGTAATCTTTGAAAGCGCCTGTTCACAACATTTCTATTAGAAAATTGACTGCGTAATCTTAAAGTTTTTGTTTTACCGGCCATCAATAATTATAAAGAATCACACCGATTTTATATATAGGAATATTTTAAATAAGTATATAATAATAATAATTCATTTTTTAAACGTATATTTGTTAGGCATGGAAGCTTCATCACTCACTTTTCTCCCAATATACCAATAATTAATTTTATTCCTATCTGCCATATTTCCAAAATATTTCATTATCACAAACATTCTAACCTCGTAAAGATAATCTTACTTTGGTATCTGCAGAGGTCTGGTCATCATCACATCCACTAAAAGATATCGCTTCACCTCCCATTGTTCCTTTGCGCATACCATTTTGAGGTGTATGGTCCTCCCACGCACATTTTCCTCCGCTAATTTGTCAGCGTAGTAAAAAAATAACAATTAATTTTACAAAACAGATGGATATACTGCTAAAGAAAAGTTGAGAACCAGACATGGATTGAATCTTAGAAGTACTGACCTGGGGTTGAAGACACAGACGTAGGGCAAATCTAGAACAGTGCCACTATGGCAAGCATCGACGATTGCATGCAGTCGAGCCCCAGGAGGAAGGGGTTTTACCAGCGTATCGTTGATCTCATTGTCCACAATCATCCCCGCCGTCTCAAAGTCAAGAGGCAACAGCGTTTCGTCGTAGCCATCAACTTCGTGGCCAGTGTAATCTTTTTGCTGAGAACCATGCCCAGAATAATGAAACACCAGAGAATCCCCAGGTTGACAATCCTTCACCAGCCAACTCATCCACCTCTGGATGTTTCGTTTTGTAGGGATTCTTTTGGAATCATTTTCTTCCTCTGCAAAAATTCAAACTACACAGCTCAGGTAATGAACACCAGATAACAATAACAGGTGGGTAGGAAATTGATATATGAGACATGTGGAAATTAGACGAATTGAAACCATTTACGATAATCGAAACAGTTAATAACTAAATACCTGTGAGAGTAACTATAGAGTCTTCCGGGAAGTTGAATTTAGTTGTGAGCAGATATTTCATACAGTTCACATCGTTGATGCAGCCTTTCAGCTCGTATGGCGTATTTTTGTAACAAATCCCACACAGAACGGCTCTTTTCTTACTGGAGACTCGAACCACATGAACGGGACTAACAATAATCGGCTCATGTCTGGGTTTGTTAAAATTTAGAGCACCTGGCAGTTTCCTGACGGGATTCGGCCGCCAGCGGGGTTCTGGTTGGCGAATCCCAACATAAACACCGCAGTATTGACAGCGAAAACCAGCAACTTGGGGATGGAGCCATACCTCAGCTCTGCAATTCGGGCAACCCACCAGCTCGGCTTGTGCCATAACAATCTCTCTTCCGGCCAAGCTAATTAACTCTCCTAATACGAGCGTCTGTGTCTTTCAGATGGATCCAAGGAGGACTATATATAGGAAACCTCTGTAATCGTATTTGTGAATTCTTTGCGGTTTGGAATCGTAAAAGGTTTAAGCACACATATTTAGTTTGCACAAATGTATGAATTGGGTTCGATCGAATACCCGACAAAGCAGTCGGTGGGTAGTAGTGTCTCCTACCGGTCCAAGATAACCCGATGCGAACCCCACCTGTTATTGTTTAAGTAGATTCTAACGAAGTGCTTATCATAAACCCTACCTGGCAAGGGAATAAAGTTGACGATGAAGTGTTCAAGAAGTAACTATCTGCTAGTGTGGGAAAGAGATCGAGGAAGGATATTGAATTTAGACTCACATGGGGTGAGATCACCATGCATCTTGTCAGTTTCGTGAATCTAAGCACATTGGTATTCTTATAATTCTTGTGCAAATAAGTTTGCACTTCGTTCTTTTGGGAACATAGTGTTGAGTTCATCCTTTCACGATTAACTCCATACATTGTTAATTTACTTTTAATTTAAATGATTGAACTTTATTTATTAATCGCATTCTTCTTCCATCTTAGCGCTTTCTTATGCTTCTATTTTCACTATGCTGAGGGGATTTCCTTACTCTCTCTCGATCGGAATGACCCTCCTCACATGCCTCTAAGCTTATACCATGCCTTTAAGTTTATACTTAGAAAATGGAAGTTGGAGTCTTACCAATGCTCTTTTATGTTTATTATAGCAACTTGTAAATGTTCGAGTTGATACCTTGACCATGCTTTTAAGTTTATACCTTAGAAAATGGAAGTTGGAGTCTTACTAATGTTCTTTTATGTTTATTATAGCACCTTGTTAATATTGGAGTTGATAATATCTTGTTGACACTCTCATGTGTTAAAGTTGTTAGCTTACCAATTTAATTGAGGATGTTGGTACCTTCCCAAGAGTAGTTTATGCTTATATTGATACCTTTCTATTGTAAGCAAGAAAGTTTGCATCATACCAACACCTAGTGGATTTAAGTGTTGTCCTTCCTTACATTCCTACTATGGAATACATTATCCCCCTCAACTTCTCACTCTTAGGTTAGTATGTTACTAGAGTATGTAAATAAGTTACTTAACATATTAACACTTTCTCATACTCCAATACCTTTCTAGTGCTTAATGGATTTACGTTCCCTTCTCCTAGTACCTAGGTTGGAAGACCATATTCCCCTCAACTTCCAACTCTTAAGTCAATACTTCACCAATGTATGTGAAGAACTTGATACCTTACTAGCACTCTCACATGCTTACAATGGTACCTTGGGAATGTTGATTGAATTTTCTTGCTCTTCCCTTGGTTCCTACCCTCACTCTCCTATGCTTAAATTGGTACCTTGCCTATTTATGAAAGAGAATAGCACATATATCAACACTCTCATATATAATACCTTGTAAATTTGAATGATACATTAATTTCCTTGCACTTCCCCTCATTTTCAAATGAAAATCAATATCATTAATCATAATAATCATTCTTAAACACCTCATCCTCCACACTTCAACTAGTACCTTGTGAACACTTAAACAAGTAGCTTATCAATTTTAAAATATTAATACCTTACTAATAAGTCATATTGATATTTCACTTTTCATTAATTTAATACTTTTAGTAATAATTATTATTAATAATTCGATAAACTCAATAAACATAAATACCCATCCTTTTAAAATAAAATATACATTAAATAAAACATATCCTATTACTAAATTTTAACTAACCAAATTATACCTTAATCATTATTATAATAATTATATAAATTTTAACTAACCAAATTATACCTTAATCATTATTATAATAACTATATAGCAATCTTCAGCGAATATTTTTTTGGGATGAAGTCTCGGAATAAAAGAAAATTGATAAGTATCTTAAATATTCAAAAATAGGGATACTTTGCCAACTACCCAAAAACATAAAGCAAATAATTCGTTGTACCATTACATAATAGAAAACGAGAGTACAGAATAAAGTGAAATACACTGAGATTTGTTGGTCTACTTTTTCTTGGTCCGTGATGCAGCTTTCTTTTTCTTCTCGAGCATAATTCATTGTTTAGTATCTTTCTCTAAATCTTCTCCATGAAATAAAAAAAACATAGATAACGTCAGGCTGCTGGCGATATTATACGGAAGATTGTATCATCCGTTTTGTTTGAAGCAATTCGTTTGTCTAAATTATTCCTTCACAATGAACAATACGTTTCTCCAATTATTCCTGCATCATGAGTTTGACAGAGAATAATTCAACAAAACTTCATTTAGTTATATTTTTGCAAATGCATTTTTATAATTAATAATTTGTTAATAGAATTGTATTATAAAATTTAATATCCACGTAAATTTGAATTAAATAAATTTTTTTGTTCGCTAATCATATCCGGAACTTCATCTTCATGGGATATAACTCCTCACTACCAAGCTAATCGTTCATCAATATATTTTTAGGGATAGAATTAAATTATTGTTAAAGTATTTGTGTGGATAGAATTTAATTATTGTTAAAAGTTTTTTTTGGGAAAGAATTTAATTAGTGTTAAAAGTATTTATGTTTTTATTTTATTTTTGGGGTTAGAGTATGTTTTAAAACCATTTTTGTTTGGTTAAGAGTTGGTTTTTTTTTTATCTAAGGAATGAGGTTAACCACCCATGACCCAAAAATATTTGGCAGAGTAAAAGCTTTCTCCGTTGTAGATCTTCTGGTTTTCCTTGAATAATGGTAATAAATTAACCTCCATTAGTGAATAGAAAATGTCCTATGAGTTTAACCACTAAATTATGATAAATTTTCCATTATTAAAAAAAAAAAAAAAACTATTATAAAAAGAATGACACAATTAAAGAATAAAAACCACAATTTTCAAATACCCAAAAAAACACATTGCAAAAAATTAAACATATATTTAATTTTTATATACCATTTAAGAATAAAGAATAAACACTTCAAAATTATGTTGTTCAAAAGAGGGATACAAACTTTTGTCTAAGAATTTGTCTAAAAACACCAATATCTATAAGTATTCAATATCATTCTAAATATAATAATTTAGAGTTTTCAAACAAATCAAAAATGAGTTTAACTATTTATTACAATACTAAAAACAAGTGCTACATAGTAGTTAGTAATATAATAATTTAGAGTCTTCAAACAAATAAAAAATGAGTTTAACTATTTATTACAATACTAAAAACAACAGTTACATAGTAGTTAGTACTTGCCATTTAATTTAAATATACTAATATTGCAATTTGATAGGTGGATGATGGATTTGTAACAAATATCAAATATAAAACAAAGTTAATGAATAGTAAAACTTGGTTCACCAAATTATTGAATATATAAGGTTTCCACTCTCAATAATAACTATCCCAAATAATATTATAAATAAGTTATAGAAATGGCACGCATAAAACAAAATAAATAAATAGTAAAATTTAGTTCTCCAAATTACTCAATATGTAATACCTAACTCACATAATAGATATGATATATAATGAAAATAATTTATATTTTTTCCTTTAAAATATTTTTAAAAAATTATAATTTTTAATTACAAGTAAAAAAAATTTTAATATATATATATAGAAATTATATATATATATATATATATATTAAATATTTTCAATTTAATGATATTTTTAATGCCTTATAAATTACAATGAAAGCCCAGAAATTAATATCTAATTTCGCTACTCATATCTTAAATGAAAATCAATTAACTTGAAAGCCAAGAAATGGATTATAATTTGACATTTTGACTTTTAATTTAACTTGCAGGTAAAACCATTGATTATAAGCGAAATGAAAACGGACCGGACCATGATTATGTTGCAAACTACCCAACGAATTGCCTGATTATAAACAATGAAATAGAATTTCAATGATGCAATATTTACTTTTGTTTTGACTCGGATTTATGCTATCCAACCGTGCATAACTATAAACATAAATAATTTGGATTTTTATTTCAGATTTCTTAAACAACCTAACTGTCAAGCTGAGGTGCAATCGAACTCTCATTGCCCCTGCAATGGAGATGTGCCATCTACAATACATTACAATTAACATTGCCATCATGTTAAACAAGTAGAATTTAGATCATTGTGAAATAAGTTGTTCACTTTAAAATAATAAGTAACATCTGTGTTTACTTTAAAATAATACGCAACATAGTCTTTACTTTTGTCATGGATTTAACAGTAAAAGTAAGAAGAGTATGCTCTAATAAATTTGCATCTAGAATCAAACAAGAAATAAAATTTGATAAATGTCATTTAAAAATATAATGCATGAAAGAATGAGAGACTTGCTAGCAAATTCTAAAGTGGATCTCTGTACCAATTAAGTTGAAGTGACAACAGGTGTAGTATCCGGAAGAAGTACTTCATTATGCGGAGGAAGTACGTTACTACTTTGACGAAGTACGTAAGATTACAAAATAAAATATTATAATAAGATAGTATAGAATAGAACCAATCATATTTAAGAAAAATAAATTTAATTGTTATTAAATAATAATAATAAAATATTTATCTCCCGATCGGGATGAGAGAGGGTGGCAGAGGCAACAAGCTTTGAGGTGACATGGTTAGTACCAGGGCGATAATTACCGCCGCCCTCCACATGCTCAAGAGAGGGGGTGTGGTGTCCATAGCCATGAATGCAAGGAAGTGGGCTGACAAGGTGGAAGAGGGAGGAATAAGGAAAGGTGGCAGAGATAAGAATGACATTCGACGTGTCGGGGAGAAATTCGTAGTGAAGAAGGAAGTCATTTCAGAGCCGAAGAGAGGCGAAGGATCCTTGTGTGCGGTTAAGTGATGACTCTCTGGTATGTAGTCCGGTCTCACTAATGTATAATTTATATGCTCTGGTTGGGTTCCTGCGGAAATTACATGCGCTGGTGGGGGTTCGGTTGGGGGGAAGGGAGAGGCAAGAGGCCATCCCAATTGGGCTTAGCACTGTCAGGGAGAAACAAGGGGAGGAAAGGGAGGGCCATGGCTCGGCTGTACGTTTTATTTATATTGATTTTAAGCCAAAGTCTTGGCAATGACATGGATAATACTAGGTCAAGCCGAGATACAGGCCCCTACCTGTTTGCTCAGACCGGGGGTATTGGGATAACGGGAATGTCATGTCTGGGGGGCCAGTGGTGCTAGGAGAGGTAAGAAAAAGCCGCGGGTAGGGGGTCGGGACATTAGCAATGTCAGCAATTCGCTGAGAAAACCCTAGCATTTGCATATGCATGGTAGCAAGGGCGCAACTAGGGACCCCAGGTGGCATAAGGGACAGAGGGGCAAGCATAACCTTGGCAGGCAACTGCTCGCTGAGGGAGTGGCATGCGGGTATGACAGCAATTGCAAAGCTAGGCTCCAGACGGGCCTGAAGGCCTGGCTCCAGCTACAGGGGGATGACAAGCAACTGCACCATGGCAAGGGGGAAGGGCATAGTGAAGAGCTTGGAGAGTCACACTTGAAACCCAATTCCCCTAGCCACTTGTGGGCACAGACATACCTTAACCCGCTGCAGGCCAAGCAGGTAAGAGATGCAAGGCATGAGAAGTTTCGTCGGTATGATGCAAATGGAATAATGAATCTAACAGTGTTTGAATGTCTATAGGGCATCAAGGAACAGGGCATGGCTCCAGAAAATATAGGGTGTGGTCATGGCAATAGGGGCCCAGCCCCTCGGGTAGCAAAGAGACAGAGCATGATGGAAAGCCACAGGGGTTGCAAGCCTCTGGAACACCTCATAGTACTGGCATCCGTGGCTTACAGGGATGAAACAGATGAAGGTATCCATAAGCTGATTAATGACTAGGAAGCTAAGATAAAACAAGAAAGGGAACTAGATGAGGAGATAGAATACTGGAGGACGATGGTTCCTGACCCAGGGAATACATGAGGTAGAATTATGCAATTCAAACACACCCTGTACTTGTACTTCTTGATGAAAAGTCTGCTTGGCAAAGCGATGGAACAAATTTCTGTGGGGATGGCAGTCACATTGCAGGGCCTGCCCAGTTATAAAAAAGACATGGAGAAAATCCTATTTCAGTTGCACAAATAGGACATCAGGATGGATCGTATTGACCATCACATCCCTTGCATCATGGAGCTATATGGAATGCTAGAGGCAACTGCTGAAGATCCTGCCCCTGTAGCCTCAGACTCTGAGGAGCAGAATGTCAAGAAAGATTAGCTTCATTATGCTTAGTTTTTGTTTATGCGGGTAGCTTTTAAATTTTCTATTGTTTATGTCAGTTGTTATAGTTATATAGTATTTGGACATGAGACTGAGACTTACCTAGCCTTGCTAGAAAGACTGAAGCAATTTTGTTTTTGGATGGCGTAATGCTGACTGGTGGCCAACAAACTCGGTTTCCCCTCGGGGCAAGTTGAGGCCACCTGGTAAAACTGTGTGGTGTAAATTTTCCTTATATATAATAGAAAATGGATGGTCTTGCCAAGCTTTACAAAAAAAATAAAAAATTTATAAAATTAAACTATAAAACGGTTTTAATAGACTGCCTACCGCTAATGCGTTACACTGCCTACGGCAGATATAATAAAACAATTGTTGAAAATGCAACAAGATGATGGAGCTTAGTGGAAAGGAGTCACCTTCACTAAGTGGGCCCGCAGGCTATTTTTGGCACAATGTCAATTTTTAGACTATGTCTATTCTTAGACATATGGATCATGGTCTATGAGTTGCAGGATGCTATTTGTGGATGATTGGTCATGTTGGTAAAAATAGATGGACTTCTATTTTTAGACATATGGGCGGAGTCTATTTTTAGACTGCCGGGCTAAAAATAGAACAATCGAATATTATTAGCTCTTGATAATATTTGGACTATAAACATTATCTTATCCTCTTGGAGCACTTCAGTTCGAGCTACGGATGTGGCACATGCAACTGCCAGAAGGAAATAAGCTTTTCTTATGGCTTACTCGAGCTATTGCATGATGGACCTCAGTTAGAACTCAAGTGATTGAGTTTGGTGGAGTTGATTGAGGAGTTGATGGAGTTGTGTTCAGTTTGACTTAGTTGAACTAGTTGTATTTAGTCTAACTGTCAAATACACTAGTGATGAGTGATGTGAATTAATTATTAATTTATTCACTAATTATTAACTCATAAAGCAACTAAAGAATACATCAGTTAACTCAGTGCATGGACAGTTCAGTGGAGACAGGTGTTAGAGGTGGAGACTACCGTCAGTTGTGACTATAGTTGTGCATGAGATTTTCACAATATATGGATTGAGTATTGCCAATGACGATTGCGTGGTTCAGCCAAGGGAAATATGAGTTTGGATCAGCCATTCTCATCTATTCTCATGCAGGATTGCGCAGTGGAGGTAAGCAAGCAGTGGAGGAGATTTGAACCTGTGATTGATTCAGATCTGAGCTAGTTTGTGTGTAACAGGTGGAGATAGTACTGAGTACTTGCGCAGAGTATTGTACTATGTATTACATGTTCTCAATCAATATAATATACAGATACTTGGGGGTTTTCAGTTGTATGCTTTCCCTAGTTACATGTTGTGTTGATATGTGTTATTGATGTGTTTCAATGTGCGCATGTGGGAATTTCTGAATACTGCAAATTGATGATCAACGTAGAGGAGGTTATGTATTATGCATGCATTCCGCAAATAGTGTATAATCAGGATAATCTCTATGAATAAGTGTTATATTATTCAAAATTTCTACATGGTATCAGAGTAGAGTTGATCATCAGATCTATTATTCAGAAACTGGTTACATTTTATTTCTTCAGGCAGAGTCTATAATCGAGCCAGTTAGCCTCCGGATTCATCCTTCCTTTGGAAGGTGAGATATCCGGTAAAATCCCATACAGTCAATCTCTGTACGAGAAATACTTTGTTCTCACGAATTTTAGATTAGAAGCGGTTGAGTTTTGAGCTGGTGGAATTCGAATTTGCAGCAGTGTTTTCTTGGTGTCAAAGTTGAAATGTCTTTCAACAGATTGCAATTGGAGTATGCTCTTGAAGGCAGCTCGAATTATATTGCATGGAAGGATAGGATGGAGGCAGTGTTAGATGACAATGGGCTGAAGGAGTTCATAGAGGCTGAGGTACCAAAGCCTACTGATGCTGCTCACATTGAGGTTTGGAAAAAGAAGACAGCAAAGTGTCCAAGGACTCTGTTGGAGGGCGTGAAGGATCACATTGTGTCCAGCCTGCATGGAAATGCTTCTACATACTTGATGTGGAAAGCGTTGACAGATTTATTCAAAAGCAAGAGCAACTAGAGGAAGTTGGCGCTCAAGGATAAACTCAGAAACATTAAGCATGAGAATGGAGACAGTATGCCAAAGTATCTCACGAAGTTCACCCAATGCCGGGATGAGCTGGGAAGTGTGGGGGTGACTGTCGATAATGAGGACTTGGTGAGCTTGGCTCTCCTTGGTCTTCCAAAGAGTTGGTATTCCTATCAGGGCTCTGTCAATGGTTAGGAGAAATTGCCAGGATGGGAGAGACTTTGGTCTGATCTTGTGCAAGAGGAGATCAGGCGGAATACCAGGGATGGATCATCATCAAAGGCATCTGATGAAGAAAATTGCACTTTGACTGCCAAAGCAAAGAAGGGGAAGGAGAAGGTTTCTGTTTCTGAATCCAGTTCTTCCAATGATGGGAAGAAGGTTGACAAATCGAAAGTTTGATGCTTTCGTTGTCATGATGTGGTACATTATGCCACAAATTGTCCGCAGAAGAAGAAAAATAAGAAAGCTGTTGGATCTGCAGCGGGAGAGGCCTTAGCCTCGTAGTTTGAGCTGGATTTTTCGTTGATCGCATGCTTGGTATCAAGTGTGATGGTATCTGTACGGTTCTTGGATAGTGGTGCGTCTTTTCACATGACAGGAGATCGAGATTTGTTTTCTGATCTGGATGAGAAAGATCTTGGAGTGCACATCGAGATGGGCGATGATGGTAGATACAGTGTGACCGGTATTGGTACCATTTCCTTTGAGATGGAGTCTGGTAAACCCTTTGTATTGAAGGAAGTGATGCATGTTCCAGGATTGAAGAAGAATCTTATCTCTATGGCAATGCTAGAAGACATGGGATATGATGTTGTCTTCAGTAAGGGAAAGGTTTTCCTTAGACACATCATCACTAGACAGGTGAAGCAGATTGGTTCACGGGTCAAGAGCCTGTATGCTCTTGAGGTTCAAGATGCATGCAAAGCCTTGAGCAGCGAGACAACTGATGGAGACTTGGTGGTTGAGAGGGAGCGTATATTACCTCTCAACGTGCAGAGCCAGAAGAAGTCTCAGACGATTGTGGAGGAGCCACGATTGGCGCAACAGCTTCAGGAGGTTGTGGAGCAGCCACAACAAGGGAAGTTGAGAGGAGATCGAGTAGAGACATCTACTCATGTAGAGACCTCTAGTAGGGGGAAACTTCGAGCCAGGTGGGCTGACGGATCGCATGCAGCCATACCTCTAGGTAGGAGGTGGGGTGATGTGGATTGATCATCCCAAGGAGGAGGGGCAGGATCCTTGAGGTACCCTACCTCTTGCATGATACCTTGCTACGGGAGCCCCGATGTGGAGTAGCAGGAACTGCTTGATTGGGTAGAGACAGATGCGGATGGAGTGGCAGAGAGAGTGACAGTGCAGGGAATCCTAGGACAGCGCATAGCTAGCAGGCTGCAGCAATGTGAGAGGCACAAGTGTCTTGCACAGTGGTAGGTGGCACAGAGAGGTGTGCAATGGTGCGAGATGCATGGAGATGTTGTAGTAGCACAAATGTTAGAGAGGGAGCACTTGTCAGCAGCAGGTATAGCTTCAGCATCAGAGTATGTTCCTAGCCCAACAAAGTGGTTAGTTGGGAGTGTTTTTGTTCCAAGTGTTGTTGGAGCAAGTGGACCAGGAAAATGTGTTGCATGCAGAACATTCCAGAGTTGCAGGATAGAGGTTGCAGATAATCCATATCTTGTTGAGAGGGAGTGTTGAAAATGCAACAAGATGATGGAGCTTAGTGGAAAGGAGTCGCCTTCACTAAGTGGGCCCGCAGGCTATTTTTGGCGCAAAGTCTATTTTTAGACATATGGATCATGGTCTATGAGTTGCAGGATGTTATTTGTGGATGATTGGTCATATTGGTAAAAATAGATGGAATTTTATTTTTATACATATGGGCGGAGTCTATTTTTAGACTGCCAAGCTAAAAATAGAACAGTTGAATATTATTAGCTCTTAATAATATTTGGACTATAAACATTATCTTATCCTCTTGGAGCACTTCAGTTCGAGCTACGGATGTGGCACATGCAACTGCCAGAAGGAAATATGCTTTTCTTATGGGTTATTTGAGCTATTGCATGATGGACTTCAGTTAGAACTCAAGTGATTGAGTTTGGTGGAGTTGATTGAGGAGTTGATGGAGTTGTGTTCAGTTTGACTTAGTTGAACTAGTTGTATTTAATCTAACTATCAAATACACTAGTGATGAGTGCTGTGAATTAATTATTAATTAATTCACTAATTATTAACTCATAAAGCAACTAAAGAATACATCAGTTAACTCAGTGCATGGACAGTTTAGTGGAGACAAGTGTTAGAGGTGGAGACTACTGTCAGTTGTGACTATAGTTGTGCATGAGATTTGCACAATCAATGGATTGAGTATTGCCAATGAGGATTGCGTGGTTCAGCCAAGGGAAATACGAGTTTGGATCAGCCATTCTCATCTATTCTCATGCAGGATTGCGCAGTGGAGGCAGGCAAGCAGTGGAGGAGATTTGAACCTGTGATTGATTCAGCTAGTTTGTGTGTAACAGGTGGAGATAGTACTGAGTACTTGCGAGGAGTATTGTACTATGTGTTGTTACATGTTCTCAATCAATATAATATACAGATAGTTGGGTGTTTTCAGCTGTATGCTTTCCACGGTTACATACTGTGTTGATATGTGTTATTGATGTGTTTCAATGTGCGCATGCGATTGTTTCTGAATACTGCAAATTGATGATCAACGTAGACGAGGTTATGTATTATGCATGCATTCCACAAATAGTGTATAATCAGGATAATCTCTGTGAATAAGTGTTATATTATTCAAACTTTCTACAACAATGTCTCTACCGAATCACAATTTTATCAATTTTTTCCTCGGTTTTGAGATCTATTACAATAGTAAAAGTAAAAATAAAAGAATTTCTCTACTTAATCACAATTACGTTAATTTTCTCTTTCCACCAGAGTGGTTTAAACAGTAAAGTAACGTTTATTTTTATAAAATATAAGTGACAGTGTTTAGTTTTCAACAAACTTAATAGCTAGGATGTAACATAGTCGTTGCCTCTACTACTATTTAATTGATTTTTTTTTCTTGAAGCTTTTCACACAGTGAAAGTTGTTATTTTCATACTTTATAACGTCTTTGAGTCAACCTTATTATTAATTGATAAATACATTCACATTAAAGTTTTTTATTGCCAATATTTGAAGTATACGATATTAACAATAATATTTTAGGCCTAAATAATACTTACCTTCATATTTATGAATATCTCTTTATTTAGGCTCTTATATGGAAGTGCATAGGAAGTCCATTGTGTGGAGAAAGCTTTCTTACACAGTGAAAGATTGACATATATGATATTAATGGTAATATTTTAAGTGTAAATAATACTTACCTTCATATTTATGAATACCTCTTTATTTAGGCTCTTATGTGGAAGTCCAAAGGAAGTCCATTGTGTGGAGAAAGCTTTCTTACATAGTGAAATACCTCGAAGGTAGCTATTAGCATATTTGGTAAGCCATTGACATTGGAAGTTGTTATTAATTGATAAATACATTTCGATTAAAGAATTTTATTGTTAATATTTTAGTAAGTGGTTGATGTATGAATTATTGGTAATATTTAGATCATATTTTTTAATATTTTTAATTTTTGTTTATTTATTCTCTTGTGTGAAAGTGCTCTTTGTTTTGATCTTGACACTTTGCACTAAATGTTTCTATTTTAATATTATTGGTAATATTTTAGTTATAAATAATGCATATCTTCGTATTCCCTCTTGCTCGAAGAGTCCTTTGGAGGTCTCTGTCTTTTATAGATATCAGTAGTCAATTGAGTAAAAGTTATGTAGAGTGCACACAAAGTTCTATATAAAGCCATGTTTCAAGAGAAGAAGCCTTCATTTTTCTTATTTAATATTTATTAAAATTACTATTGTAATAAATTAATGTTTGTTTTTAAAAGAAAATAGAAATATTTCTTATTTAATGTTTATTAAATTTTCTATATCCCCAATGAAATACAAATGCCAATGAACACCTCTTGCAGAACGAGTGGAGTTTCCTCACTCCAACACAATCAACTTCGTTTGCACTCAAGACTTTGTTGATCAATTGATTAAATGTTTTTCTCTCTGCAAAGTGAAATCTTTATTTCTGTTATATTTGTGTAAATAGGTATATGTGCAGACCTCCCAATTTCATCGTGTGGATCTCTTCACTTCGGATAATCATAAACCTTCCACATTATTCATGTGCGGATGCACTCATAAACACGTTTTTTAGTCACAAAATTTACAAAAAATACTTTTGTTCATGTCGACACCTGTAAACACTATTGGTCCCCACTACTATGTTATTAGGTCACTTGAGGAGGATCTGCGGAAGTGCAAACAATAGATTTCAAGTTTTCATTGTGTGGATCTCTGCATTCTACATTGAATGCTTTCATTGCTAATATTTTAGTATTAAAATAGAATCCATATTTTTTATTCACAATACATTGTGTATTCCTATATTATTGAATATTTTAATTTTAAATAATTTATACTACTGCTATTTAATTGATTATGTACAAAACCGCATTTCATTGAACAAAAGCTTTGTTTATGGGATGTGTCAAAGTGTGGAAAATATTCATTTTGTGGATGAAGCTTTTAGGCTTTCATTGTGTAGACCTTTGCATTCTGCGTTGAAGGATTTCATTGCTAATATTTTAGTATAACATAATCTATATTTTCTATTTGCGATAGCATTGTATATGCTTATATTATTGATAATATTTTAATTTCAAAGAATGTATGCTTTCTATATTTAATTTATTAATTGTACAGAGGATTCTTTCTAGTCTTCATTGTGTGAATTTCTGCGCTTTGCATTGAAGGCTTTTATTGCTAATATTTTAGTATTAAAATATAATCCATATTTTCTATTCGTAATGAATTGACTCACTTCAGTTTACCATACAATGCAATTTATTTAACACTTCGAGCTATGCAAAGGAGGCCCAATTCTTTTTTGATAGTGAAATTCTTGGGCACTTCTGCAGATAACTACTACACAATAATGCCTTTTTAGTAAGATTTTGAGTACACATTGCAATTAAAATATCTGTCTACACTCTCTAATTTCGTACAAATTATGAACATGCATTTGTTCTCTACATAATCTCGACACACTCATAACACAGTGAAATGTTAGTACTACTTTCTCTTTTTCTGTGGCATATAATGTTATATTATTTCATTTAATTTGACGTATATGATATTATTGGTAAAATTCTCCCCAGACCCCCGTCATCCCCTCCCCCCAAATCCTCAACAAAGATTCATAGCTCTATAAAATTAGAGCTCTATGTCATTGCTCTATCAGACATAATTCATCCTCCGCACTATAAAATCTCTAGACAAGGACATAATTTAACGTTAATTTCTTCCTTGCCAAATAAAGTTCCTTATGCACCCTCGTTCTCCTGAACATACCCCATTCTGTGCACAGTAAAATATCCGCACCATGAAGTATAATAATATTCCCTGCTCTCCCACAAATACCCCATCCTCTATAAACATTCATATGATATACAATACATAATGTGGAAATTTGTAAAATTAATAGTCATATTAGCACATTATGCATCATTGCATTGCAAAACATTTGTAGAATTATGCGTCAAAAACAGGGAACATAATACTCATTCTTCAACAATTAGCATATTATGCATAAATCTTTTGACAATAATTTTGTTCCTACCAAATAAAGTTCTCTATTCACCCTCATTCTCCCATATGTACCCTACCCCACACATTATAAAAGATATTCACAATGAAACATAATAATATTAATTCAAAATTTGTTCATAGCTAGACTATTCAAAGCTTCTTCTGCATCCCTGTAAAAAGATTCCTTTGTATGAATCTCTACACATAGCACTATAGTCTTCTATTTAAAAACAATTGATAATATTTCAGTTGTAAATAATGCATATGTCTGTGCTTAATTTTTTCTTGAAGAGCCTTTCTAACATCTCGGCCTTTTATAGATATTAGTAGTCAATTGAATAATGTTTGTGCTGTGTGTGGACAAATTTTTGTACAAAAATGCATTTCGTTGAGCATAATTTTTGTTTATGGTTATGTTCTTGAAATTAGGGAGATGTGTTGAAGTGCATAAAAGTTTCGTTCTGTGGCGTTTTACTAATACCTTAATATTAAAATACAATCCATATTTTCCGTTTGCAATAATATTGTTTATGCTTATATTATTGATATTATTTTAATTGTTAATAATGCATATCTTTGTATTTGTGCATATGTTTGAAAGTAGACATGTGCATAAGTGTGGAGAAAGTCCATTGTCTGGAGGAAGCTTTCATTGTGAAAAACTCCATAATTATGCCATCACCAATCGCTTTCCCACTTGAAATAAATGCGGGGGAAGAATCTTATCAGAAGAACTACTAGGTTGATGGATATACTCGGTAATTGTCACTAATGTTTTAGTATTAAAAATGCATAATTGATATTTATATTATTGATAATATTTTAGTAGTAAATATTTCATATCTTCATATTTCTGAGTATGTTTCAAATTAAGCACATGTATGAAAGTGCAGAGGAAGTCCCTTGTGGGAGGAATCTTTCATTATGCAGATGTCGCTCTTTGTACTAAACAACTTATTTACTAAAATTTAGTATTAAATAATGCATATTTGTTGTTCGTAGTAACACTAAAGGAAGTGTTAGACTTATATGATATTGTTCCTAATATTTTAGTCATAAATAATGCATATCTCTGTATTTTCTTTTGCTGCAAGAGAAATTCGAATTATTTTTCATAATATAGAAGTACTCTTTGCTTATCAAGCAGATAAATTTTTGCATCTTTGACCACAACCATTGTTTATGGTAATTTTTCTAAAGTTAGGAATAAGTCTGGAAGTTTGCAAAAATTCCATTGTGTGGAGGAAGTCCTCAAGTGCCTCCATATATGCAAAGGGCCCCTGTTTTTGCAATAATATTGAAATAAGTGGTGCACCTATACAATATTTTTGGTAATTTTTTAATTATAAATAATTCTTCTGTCACTAGTATTTTATTATTTAATAATCCATATTTTTGATTCGCAATATTTTAGTTATAAATAATGTAAATTTCTGTATTCCCAAATATCACTAGTAAATTGAGTAAATGTTGAATTGTTTTGGAAAGAAAAGAACCTGTAACTGCATCAATGTTCGGATCATTGGGAACAAACTTTATTTATGGTTATCTTGATGAAATTAGGCAGGTGTGTGGAAGTGCAAAGGAAGTCCATTGTGTTGAGGAAGCTTTCAAGCGTTCATTTTGTGGATTTGTGCACTTCGCACTAAATATTTTTGTATATTTTTTCTCAAAACATGTGTGTGAGTGTGGGGACTAATCGTAGAAAATTCAAAGCTAACATACAATGCCACAAAATCACTTCATAGCCAATATACATTATCAATTTCCATTTATCAAATTTAATATTGCATATTGTACTCGTTATTTGTTCAGTATAACATTATTGTTTATAGCATATTTTATTACGTAATTATTGTAATGATAATAGTTAAAGTAGAAAATGTTGGAAGCATTTGGTTTTGCTTCAAAATCAAGCTGTGTTAACTGTGCATTATTTGGCTATGTTTCTTACAATTTTAACCAAAGTTTCAAGGAAAATGCCCAATATTTTTATTTTTGCATATATTCAAAAACAATTATAGAAATTTAAATAAAAGTTATTTCTAACTTCATATTGGATGGCAAGCTTTGGTTATGGTTATCTTTCTGAAATTATGCATGTGTACAAAAGTGCTAACTAATTTCATTATACGGAGGAAGGTTGGAAGTTGTCATTGTGTAGCTTTATGGACTTTGCATTGAATGCCTTTACTGTTAATATTTTAGTATTAAATAATTCATATTTGTTGCTTTCAATAACAACGAGACAAGCAGTGGACCCATACAATATGATTAGGTGATCAGTATTTAGCTCAAAAATAAAAGTGTTGATAATCGCTCAAACACTGAACCACCACATTCTTCTCGGTGATACGATCCCAACACAACTTGTTTCACGCAAAATTAAGCTCATATGAGGAAGATATCGCGTTATGTCTACTTTGCCAAACAAAAGAATTTTTGAAAAAAAGGTACAGTCGTTGCATAATCAGCAGTTCGTAATGCTAACATGGTAGGTGACTGGGCAGGTCAAAGTTGGTTAATGTCTAGTAAGGTCTCACCAAGTGGCGCGTTGTGGTTGGTTAATGGTTTGAGGAGTTGGCTCCATTCTATTGGTCAAAGGATGGACCAACGAAGAGGGGACAATTGGAAAGCCCGGAGGCCACCACGTGTCCCTCCCCAAAGGACCGACAATATCGAGGCGCTTTATCAAAATTATTGGCAGGTTGGCAAAGTTGAACCCTTGACCTCACCTGTATCATTTCCATGACATACCACTACACCCGCTCTTTGGTTCTTATCATACTATGGTCATAAGTCTTATTTAAAGTTTAACTGTTAGCAGTTTGGGGGAAGGATTGGGCCAGCCCCCTCCCATGTCACCACTACAAAGAATTGACAGCCAACGTAAGCTATAAGATTTATCTTAAATCGTCAGGTAATATCACATGTGAACACTATCACATAACCGCCAAGCAGACACTTACCATAATTGCATGAATTATGTGTTAATCACAGTTAACACCTAATTAAACATGAGATTATCACTAATTAAGTGTAGTTAAGTTTGCAGAGTATTTGGAGGAGCCCCTAAAAATAGGCACTAACTCCAGATTTAGTGGAGTTAACTGTGGATCCTCCAATTTTAGTGGAGAATTCCTAGGAGAAACTATTTTGGCCATAACTTTTGCAAAAATCAACCAAATTTGGATTAGGAAAAGGCATTCCTAGATGATTTTGATGTTCTGAGCACATTGAATTAGGTTTCAATAGCAGTAGAGCATTATAAACAACAATTTTTCCATTTTTAGCTAATACAGAGGCCCAAGCCATGGAAGCTATACCAATGACATGTAGCCCAGGAGGGGTGAACTCCTTCCTCAAAACATTGTGTTAAGTGTTCATTTTGATGGTTTGTTGTACATTTGTTTGTTTTTGTTTAGAAATTTACTTTCATGCTATTTTTCTCATGAATTTGACATAAAACTTCACAAAACATTACATGTTCATTCACAAACATCATAAAGGAAACCTATGCACATGAAGCAAATGATAAGCAATTGTTTTTAATTCCGAAGTTGACATTAGCACAGAAAAAGTAACATTCAACAACAGATCAAGTTGGTATCAAAGAAAAGGTTATTTTCTTGATTGCTTGAATTTTGTGCAAGTAGGGTTTTAATGGTTGCAAATTTGTGATGCTTACAAGGTTAAAGTTGCAGAGAGGATAAGGGAAGCTATTGGCTGCAAATCCTGAGTTAATTCCCATAAGAAGGAGAGACACATGACCATAATCTCCACCTAAAGTTCCAATCCTAGCTAAACTTGAAGCACCTCAAGTTTTACATTCAATTGAGATTGAGGAGGTACAAGCAATACCAGAAGTTGAGCTTGAATCCAAAGCCATCATGTCTAGGGCAGGAGAGACTGAAGGTATTTCAAAAGAGGAAGCTTTCAAGAAATATTTCTATGACTTAACTGACATGGTTAGAGTCCTCTATGAAGAGAGGAATACTAAAATGGCTAGAGAGAGTTCTAAGTCCCCACATGGAGAGGGAAGCTCAGGAGATAAAAAAGATGAAAAGAAGGATTCAAAGGGTAATGGAGGAAATCCTCCTCCATCTCCACCATCTTCATCATCTTCCTCATCATCTTCATCATCCTCATCATCTCAAACAGCATCATCTTCCACTTCCACCACAAAAATTGTTCATACTCATTCAAAAACCCCAAAAGAAAAAACTCCCTTACTCAAATTGGACATTAAGTTTGAACTTCCCATGTACAATGGTGAGGTGAATGTAGAAAAGTTAGACAGTTGGATTAAAAAACTGGAGGTTTATTGTAGAATGCAGAACCTTCAAGAAGATGACATAAAAATCCAGTTGGCTTCATTGAGGTTAGAAGGAGAAGCACTAGTTTGGTGGGAATCAAAGACTCAAGAGGAAATGTGAATTCATGGTAATATATCCATTTCTTGGGTTGAATTTTTTTCTTCAATTGAAAGACAATTTTATCCTTTAGCCTATATGAAAAAAGCCATTATGAGTTGACAAACTTTTAGGCAACTCAAGGGCCAAAATTTTCAAGACTATACCCAAGAGTTTAGGAAGAGGGATATTTTGTTAGGATTAAACTTGAATTCCCAAGATACACACTTGAAATATATTGGGGGTTTAAATTCCTACTTAAAACACACTATCCTTATGTTCAATCCAATCAATTTAGATGAGGTATGTGTGCAAGCCACACATCTTTAAGCAAGAGGAAAGAACATTCAGGAAGAGGGTAGTAAGAAGAAGCCATTCAAGGGTAAGGAGAAAGATAAGGGTGGAAAATGGAAAGGAAATAATAATGCAAGTGTGAAGAAAGAAGGGGAGAAAACTATATGCCAACATTGTTCCAAAGCGGGGCATGATGAAACCCACTGTTGGAAATTACATCCCGAACTAAGGCCTAAGAAACCAAATAATAAGGGAAAACAAAAGACGACAACTACCACACAACATGATCTTGGATCCGATTCTCGTGATGAGACCAAGATTTCATCCATGGTAACAAAAGGAAAGGAATCTATTGCAAGCATTAGTTCCTCACATAGTCATAACAACACTCCAAATGAAGAATCAAGGATAGAGTTGTTCCATGTAAGGGTAATTTCAAATCATACAAATATTAATGCATTATTTGATAGTGGGTCACAATCGAACCTAATTTCAGAAGACTTGGTCAAAAATATTAACCTTGAGATTGTACCTCATCATTAGCCATATCCCTTGGGTTGGATAGTCAATAATGAAAATTTATAGGTTACAAGGAAATTCTTATTTAGGTTTTCCATTACTAAAAAATTCATTGATGAAGTTAAGTTAGATGTAGTTCCACTTGACATCTCAGGGATCATTTTGGGAAGCCCATATTTGTATGACAGGAAAGCGTTATTTTATCGCCATGAGAAAAAAATACCAATTGCTCAAGGATGGAGTGAGTATATTGTAAGAGTCTATCACAAAAAGTTAAACATTTCTTTGGTTAATGCAGGGCAGATGAAGGGACTAGTAAATGCAAATAAAAATTGTGTGCTTCTCATGATCAAGAAAAAGAATGATATTGATTATGAATATTTTGAAGGTTGTGATGATAAGTTAAAATATGATTTGTTTGATGTGGTAAGAAAGCATGGAGAGATGTTTCAAGAACCAAAGGGGTTACCTCCCAAGAGGGGAATTCAAAATGAGATACAATTGTAGCACGATGTTCCACTTCCAAACATTGGCATGTATCTCATGTCGATCATGGAGAGTATGGAAATCAAGAAGAAAATTCAAGAATTTCATAACAAATGTATCATACGCCCATCTACTTCGCCATGTGATTCACCAATTGTTTTGGTGCCAAAGAAGGATGGGACTTGGCGCATGTGTCTGGATTTTTGTGCACTGAATAAAATAATGGTATAGAATCATTATTCACTCCCAATAATTGATGATTTTCTTGATCAATTGAGGTATGCAAAGTATTTCACTAAGTTAGACTTACGAAGTGGTTATCATCAAGTTATAATAGCTGAAGAGGACATTTGGAAAACTGCATTTAAAACTAAACAAGGATTGTTTGAGTGGATTGTTATGACTTTCAGCCTTACAAATGCTCCAACTACTTTCATGAGAGTTATGAATGATGTATTGAGACAATTTCTAAATGAATTTGTCATTGTTTACTTAGATGATATTCTCATATTCAGAAAATCTAGATATGAACATGTCATGCATGTGAACAAATTACCTGATGTCTTGAGAAACTAACAGTTGTTTTTAAAGATGTCAAAGTGTGAATTTGTCAAGACTTCTTTAGTGTATTTGGGACACATTGTTGGAGGAGGTAAGCTGAAGATAGAACCCTCTAAGGTTGAGGTCATTTTCAATTGGCCCAAGCCCAATACAGTTACAGAGGTAAGAAGCTTTCTTGGAGCAGCACAATATTGGAGGAAATTTATTGCTAATTTTTCTTCCATTACAACTCCACTACATGAATTGACTAGTGTCAAGAAAGTATTCCAATGGGGAGATGTACAACAAAAAGAATTTGATACTTTAAAACAAAAGATCAGTTCAACACCGATATTGGCTCTTCTGGATCTTAGACATCCATTTGAGATTCAAACAGATACTAGTGATTACGACATGGGAGTAGTTATTATGCAACATGGTAAGCCCATTTCATTTCATTCTGAAATTTTTAATGGTGTCATGAATAACTATCCCACTTATGACAAAGAACTTTACGTATTAGTACAAAGTGTTAAAAAATGGAAATGCTACTTGATGGGGAAGGAGACTATTATCCATACTGACCATCAACCATTGTAGTACTTATAGTCACAGTCAAAGTTGCAGCAATCACGACACTTCAGATGGATGGGTTTTCTACAATAGCTTCATTTGGTTATCAAGTACAAAAAGGGAATCTACAATAAGGTAGCTGATATGCTTTCTAGGCCTATTGTAAATTCATCTATTATCCTCAAGAACAATTTTGTTTTGCATGAAAGTTACATTGACCAATATGCATATGATAATGAATTTCAAGATTTGTATGCAAGATTGAGGCAAGGAAACCAAATTGAAGAGTTATATTACCATGTAGATAACATTTTGTTGTATCACTTGGGCAAGTTATGTATTCCACAGGAAGAAATAAATAGTATAGGTGCACACTCCATTGATTGCTGGACACTTTGGTGGAGGCAAGACAGTGGCGAATCTCCAAAGGTATTGTTATTGGCCACACATGTTTGATAATGTATCTCATTTCATTAGAGGATGTTCTTTTTGTGTAATATGTAAGCCTAGCAATAGGAAACTAGGATTGTACACTCCACTTTCGGTACCTTCACGTCCATGGGAGAGTATCTCAATGGATTTCGTAGGAGGTCTTCCATTGTCAAGGAAAGGTCATGTTTACTTGTATGTAGTTGTAGACACAGTCAACAAGATGTGTATTCTAACACCATGTAAAAAGCAAATTACAGCTGAACAAACAACTCATCTTTTCTTTCAAAATATTTTGGTTCATTTTGGTTTTCCTACTTCCATTGTAAATGATCGAGATTCTCGATTTGTTGGGAATTTTTGGTCAAATTTGTGGGACATGATAAACACTAAGTTGAAGAAGAGTAAAGCCTTTCATCCACAAATACATGGAAAAACAGAGGTGGTCAACAACACAACATTCATCCTCTTAGAGGATATTGCAGCAAACGTCGGAAGTTGTGGGATGAACAGTTGCATTACATACAACATGCATACAACAGTGCAAAGCATTCTTCCACAAACACATAGCCATTTGAGGCATGTTTTGGGTACTTTCCAATATTGCCATTAGACTTAATCTTTGAGAAATATGTCACCATCGATGGTCATAGTGACATCAATAAGGTGAGGAAGTTCATTGAAAAAATTTAGTTGATACATCAGAGATTGCAAGAACAACTGGAAAAGAGTCAAAGCACCTACAAGGCAAGGCATGACAAACACCATGTCAATCATAAATTTCATGTTGGAGACAAAGTTTGGTTATGTATTATCAAAGGGAGACTTCAAGGGGAAGGTAAAGAGATCAAACCAATCCGTTATGGTCCTTTAAAATTCTAGAAAAGATTGGTAACAATGCATTTAAGCTAGATTTGCCTCCTTATATGGAAATATACTCTGTTGTTAATGTTGGGAATTTGTTATTGTTTGAACCTCCTTTGATTTATGATCAAGGAGATCATGTTCATATGCCATCAATAGATTATTTCTCGTGAGAATATCTTGTTGAAGTTTAGCAAGATGTCATACATCACAGAAGAACCAAAACTTTGAAGAGTGCAAATGTCGAATACCTGACTAGGACTGAAGGGAAGAAATCCTTCTAAGGCCAAATTGTTGCAGATTGAGAAGGTGATGGAGATGTACCCTCACCTCCTCAACAATTGATAGTATCTTTTGGGGTCCAAAAGGCTTCCAGTGGGGAGGAATGATAAGGTGATCAATATTTAGCTCAAAAATCAAAGTTCTTAGAATCACTCAAACACTGAATGACCACGTCTATCTCAGCGATACGATCCCAATGCAACTTGTTTCATTGAGGAAGATATTTAAATCCACGCCTATAAACGTTGGTGATAAATATTTAAATATATTTCATCGGTTTTAAATGTTGGTGATAAATATTTAAATCCACACCTATAAACAATGCACTAGCACATGGATAGTACGCTAGGTTGCAGGAGAATTGATAGTTATGTAAATCGGCCTGATTCCATTTCTTCGATGTTAGATTAAATCTAGTTTGAATGTTATCTTTTGACTAAATAGATTCATACTTATTTCTATTAAGTTATGCCTATATGAAAATGCAACATGGAAATGGATAGTGTTATTCAACAATAGTTTTGTGGCAATATTCTCAGAAAAATGATTTATGGCAATGTAATGATCCTGCAAGTTTTCTAAATGTTGGAAGTTTTGTTACACTATTGAAGAGTTTACAATCGAAGCTTTTGTTGTGAAAAACAACTTATAATAGTTTTGGAATGCTATTTTTTAGCTTAACACAAAATGGAACAAACCATATGAAGTTATAAATCGTTACCTAATTTACTTATCTCAGTGAATAGAGTTCATTTAATATTTGGATAATCCACTAAAGGATAAAAGACATTCAAGTCATGAATTGACATCTAGGATCTGAAATTACTTTTGCAAAGTAAAGGTTGGACGATAGTAAGGCAAGTATAAATACTAAATGTGTTGAATACACATTAGTTGAGTGAATTACTATGAAAAATACTTTTGTTTGTTGGAAAAATATCTTTATTTAATGAAAATAGAATGTGATTTATGATATTAATAAAATAGTATCTTGATATCAATTTCTAAATAATGTAAGACGGATTAACCATGAAACATGATCATTTCAATTGGACTATGTTAAATTGAAATTTAGGTAAAACATTTATGATTTAGTGTAACAAATTCCACAAGAGTCTTATATGATTAAAGATCAGTCAAATCAGTACTATCCACATTGATGATGATTACTAGTTAATGGATACCATTAAAATTTCTATTCATTGAATGTCGTTTTAGAACTTAGATGTCAACTTGCGATTTAGATTAGTTATTTCCTCTAACGCATTATATATGCTTGTTGCCGATAAAATCAAACTACGAATGTTCATTTTTTTCTAGAGTCGTTAGTAGGTTATAGGAAATATGATTTCTTTTTTGTTGTAAAACTATTGAGTGTTGTAAGGTTTTTCGTTATATTTTGCCTATTGTATTTTACATTTTTTACTAACAGTTAAGATATGGACTAAAGAGCCCACGGGGCTTTGGATTGACGGTGAATGGGTGCATTGTTAAGGCACTCCTTGCGATAGGTCACTGGTTCAAATCCCCCGTGGGTGCTTACCTACCAAAAAAAAAGATATGGACAAAAGAAACAATGGTAAGAGAACATAGGAAGAGGTACATCCATGGAGGCAAGATATTGTAATGCTCAGCTAAGATATCTTAATGCTTAGGAAAGATATTTTAATGCTAATGGATAAAATACTCGAATATCAACAAATGCTTAGTTATCTCAAAGATGGACTAGAAGTTGTAAGAACATTGTCATTAAAGCTATTGCAAAACATGAACAAATGAATTAGTTCTCGATTCTGGGAGCATAATCAGTAGAAGTGTTAATGTACAAAAGCAATGGTTAATTAATAAAGAAATATTTACCGATTTTCGTTATTTACTGAACCAATTTTGAAATTTAGTATATGCTAAAGGTTATGTAATGTAATATTCTCGACAATGTTAAAGAAAAAATACATATCAAACTATTCTCGATTAGAAATATATGTATAAATGCAGTATGTTTTATAAGTTATATTGTAATATTATTCATTTTAAAATTGTGTTTCAACTTTGTATGACAATGACTTAGTTAGATTTTTTTATATCTTGTATGGAACAATTTTTTAAGTATAAAAAAATATTGGATTGGTCAACACTGCAAATAAAATAATCCATGATTATAAAGTAATGTCACTGAAAATTACAACATCACCAACTTATAATATTTCTGGAGTAGTTATAAAACTTGCATATTTGATAAATAAATAAAAACAATGTAACAAATGAGATGACAAGAAATAAAAAAACAACATAGAATATTACAAAACATAGAGCCAAAAGAAAAATGGTTCATTGGATTATGTTTTTGTACAATTTCATGCTAGCATTTTCATTGTTAGAAGAAACCATCTCTTTTGATCTAATGATTACATTGCTAAACTTTTTCCCATGAGTATAGTATATTGATTGATAATGTGAAATAAGATCCCAAATATTAAGTAAAACAAAATATTTGTTTGACAAAAAATAAAAATAAAAATCAGTTCTTGAACCAGAAACTTTGAGGCAATGTTAGAATGCTTTGTAATGCAAGGAGCGAGTATTGTTTTTTTACCGAATTTTTTAACAACCTAAACAACGAAACTTGTCATCGTATACATACAACTATGTCTTGATTGTCTACCGTAAATGTGCCATGTGTCTCGAAGTTGGCCAATATTTCAATAACATATATTTTTTCTACATCATATTGGTCATAGGAAAATTTTCATAGTGATGGTGATACTCTTTCTAGCTCAACAACCCTCAAAATACATTGTATTTTATTCCTATTACTTGCATGTATGGTGCATTTTCAGTGATGAAAATAAAGAAAGTGAGACTCTTGCTTGCAAGCGCCATGATAAAGCATAGTTTTGTTCATAGTTCTAGTAGTTGTAATAGGAGTACTGCATCTCACGCATACAGTCTTGAATGTATTTCTATACATGATAATCTCTCTCAGGTATCCTTGGAAATTCTGTAAAATTGATATAGAAAGAAGACCCTTAGTAACATGAAATCAAGTGTCTTGTTTATTTCTTGTTCTCTATCTATGTCTATTTAAACAATATGATATAACTTACCATGCATATTCCACTTGGCGAGGAAATAAAATTCCTTGGATTGGCATCTTTATTTCATGTGTTCAATGCACATATGAATGTCAATTGTGAAGTTCAAAAAACTATTTCTTGTTTTTTAACTATATGTTTCAGCAAGATGAGTGAAAAATGTTTTGTTGCAAATGTCTTTGAACTAAAACATGTGTCGAAACAACTTTAACGTGTACTTGAAATTGTTACATATGCAAAATTTGTAACATAATACATGGAAATCATAAAAATATTGGGATATATAGATCACGCATATGTAACTCATATTTTATTTCAATGAAAATTGGGTTTTCTGGTGGGAAAAAAACAAACATATCGACAATAAATTTGTAACAACAAAACAAATCTTACTATAGCCTTACCCTATTCTTGATTTCCATATTTGGTTTCTAGTACATATTGCATTGTTGTTTGTATTACCAAAATTGCAATAGATGTGATTGTGTCCACTGGAAATGCATTGTCATTACATGACATATTTGCAATCATCATGTTTGGAAAAAATCAATACTCTACACAAACAAGACAAATGTTTTCTACATTACTAAAACTATTTAGATAAATAGTTTTCTCACAATCACCACTATTTTATTTATGCTTTGGAATAATTTTGAAATATTTAATAGAAACATCGGCATTTGCAATAAGATTTGACTCATGTGGTTCGATTAATGGTGCTGGTACTAGTAATGTTATTGTCATTTCCACTTTCTTATTTGGTAAGCCTGCCTAGAGTATTATTTTTGACTTATTTTCTTTGTTCAAAAATGTTCATATGTAACTAATACAATGCCATGAAAAATATTCCGAGTTATATTGCTACTCATATCTTCAATAAAAATTGGGATAAACTCGACCTCTTTTTGCCTAGCCATGAGCATTGAATTGAAATACATTTTTTTAAGAAAAGGACAGAAAAGAATAGAAAGACAAAGGGGAAAAAAAGGGAAAAATGGAGAAAGAAGAAAGTTGATATAGAGTTAACTGAATGTGCACAAAAGTAACTATTTGCATTTTTTCTTCTCTAGTTTTTGTTTCTTTGTTTTGTGTGTTACAATATTTGTTTTTGTAGTACATATCATTGCTATCTGTACACTCTCGTCGATCTCTACAATGACATCATTCTAATTCAATAACTTTTTCCTATTCACAAATAATACACTTAAATCACTGCCTAAAAGGATATTATAATTGAAACTAAGTAAAAATTGTTTAATGAAAACATAATAAGATAAGGTATTGTTATTTCTAGTGTACAAAAATACTAGATAGATTTTATTTTTAGTAAATAAACAAGTTTTTTAGAAATGTTCAAAATACTTTTTCCCTAGTAACTATTGTGCTGGATCTAAATCTCTAAGTGTCATATCTTTCATACTAATTTAAAAATATTTGCTTTCATTTATAGTAAATTAGAAATATGGCCCAAAAATAAGGAGGGAAAAAAGAAAAGATAGAGTTGTGTCATTTAATGAAAATATAATCAAAGTATAATAAATAAAATGGAAACATGCCTCTTATAAGAGTTATCATTGTCCTTAATAGTACCTAGTCTACTTGTATTCATTTTCATTGATATGGTGATATGATTTGGATCAAATATACATAAATAAGAAAAATAAGAGGTTGTAATTCCATAGCATGGAAGTACTTCAAAAATAAGAACTATATGACAATAACATATATTTTTTCCAAACATTTTTAGTATTATTATATTATATAGTATTTGAACTTTGAACATCATTGCCACAAGACTATAGTGTATATTGTATAAACTATCTTAGTACTCACATACAGAACAAACAATGCATTGTTTACCTTTCAATAATGCTACACGTTTTGCAGTTTTGTTCTCAATGATAACCCCTCATAGTGTGAAACTACAAGAATAATATCGTACAACCCAGATGAGGCTTATATTTGTAACCAACTCCTTTGAAAACTAATTTAACTTGCATCCATAACATGTATGCTAAAAGGATTTCATGATGAACACTTGGCGGATGCTTCTATGGATAACACAACCAAAATTAGTTGTTAGCATATGAATATTGAACATATGTATTAGATACTTAATAGAGTTGGACCGGTGTATACAAAAAGTTGTAATAATAATAAAAAACTAATCAGAAGTCAACAGATTTTGACCAAGAATGTTTAAGTTTAATTCCTTTTAAAAATAAAGAAAAGAATCAACACCATGTGTTATTAGATGATTAATATTTTTACATGCTTTGAAATAAATGATTGATGGGTAATATGATTAATTTCATTAATAATTAAATAAAACGTTAAAGCTATAATTTTAATAATGTCATTAGCACTATGGAAATTTGTAAAATTAATATTCATATCTTACATAGCTCCCTAGCTGACGCTAACATATAAACTTTAACTAAAATTATTTCCTAAACTTGTGCATAGCTTTACTTATGCAGATCTTTTAGCGTGAGAGCTTCGCACATGTTATAGCTCCAAATCTCACTCTTATGGTTTGTGATGCTGCACTCATGCCCTAGGGCAACCCCTCCTTCCAGACCTGGTCCAAAAATTTAAAAAACAGTGTTTTATTCCCTATACGCGACATTGCCCTGAGTTAAACGCGTGTACACGCGGGTATGTCATACCCAACCCGCGTGTATCTATTAAAACACTTAAAAAAATAATAAATTCCTCTTTTTCGGGCAGAGATCGCGGGTTTACCTGCTGGATCACCTGTTAGTGCCCGTGGCCCAACTGTTCCCAACCAACTCCTAACTAAAAAACTACTTTGGAGAGGGTATAAAAAGACATCAAAGGGAAGGCCAAGGGGAGAGAGAAGAGAGCAAGATTATTATGCTGAGATTTTTCCCTTAGACCAGGTGTGAAGTCCTTGGTGCTTTCTGCACTTCCCCCATTTTGCGTAGGAAACCCTTGTTTCCATGTGTATTGGTGATCATTCATCCTTGATATCATCATTGAGTAGGACTTGGAAGGAGCTCTTGTTGGAGGCTTGAGGCTGGAACGAATCCGGGAGGAAGCTTTGCTTGGAGCCTGCTGAAGGTGTTCAGGTGATATCTTTCCGATATATGTACTTTATTTACCTTTATATATAAAGAAACACGTCTTTGTTCCCGAAACAATCTTTCTTTATGCTTATGAGATTCTTTTCTTGAATTCTTATGCAAGTGGTTACTTAAAGATTTTTATAACTAACTTTATAGCATAAAGATGGTTTATACATAAGTATCTGTACATGTACTGTTGTGTTCTTTGATTTGTTTGTCTTGCAGGTCAAAGAAAGAAGAAGGGAACTCCAAGAAGGGTTTGGACCCTAAAGGCCTTCTCGAACGTAGGACCTTAGGTACGTACCCTAAACATTAGAATTTGCTTAAAAGTAAAAATGATGGCTGTGTGTGTGTTTCTTTGAATAAGCAATTTTCAGTCTGGTAGAGTCTTAGCCCAAAGGACCCTAGGGGTACTTTCCCTTCAACCAGAATTGGCGACTCCACTGGGGACAACACTCTTGTTGTTCCTAGTTTGGGTAGTCTTCAAGCCAATCAAGGCTCAGCCCTTCTGTTTGTTGGCTCTGACTGTCTGATCTTTTCTTGAACTCCAAGCTTTTCCAGTTTTTCAGTCTGTGTTTTTTTTATTTTTCTTGAAAGACTTCAGATACGCTCTTTTCCTGGATTACAGAAGCGTATATACACAAGTTGCACTAAGTTAACCCGCGTATACGCAGGTTTCCTTAGTTACAGTCGCGTATACACGCATTCTGCACTTAATTGCAGGCGCGTATATTACACAAATTTCAAGATTTATAAATTTTCTTTTTGCTGAATATTTGTTTGGTGGTTTGGGTCAGTGTCAAGCAGTCACTTTTCCAGTAACAGTTCTCTGTTTGACAGGGGGCATCTTGTTCTGAACTCTCTCTAGTCATAAGGAGTATTAGTCTTGTTTTCGTTGATTGCAAGCGTCATTGATTTTTGACACACAAGATTTCTGTTTAAGAATCTTGATTGCTCTGTTTCGGCAGAGTAGGAAGATTGGGTTCAATCTTTGTGTCCATTTTTTCTTTCATGACACTTTTTGTTTGCTTAACGAAATCATTTTTATGACCATTTGCTCCTTCGTTTCGGGAAACTTGTTTGTTACCATTTTCTTGAAACTTGTCTTTTGATATTTTGGACTTTCATTGCTGCTTTTGATTGTCAAAAGCGATTTCAAACACATTTTATTTTTGTTGAGTTTCCATCATTTGAAAGGTGTCAATTCACAAAAGTGTTTGGTTGCTTGTTTATCAATCATTGGTGTCAGTTTTGGAGAGCTTTCCTTTGAAAAAGACTTTTTGGTTTGATTGAAAGAAAATCTTTTGAAAGTTTTTGAGTTCCGCTTTCTTAAACTTGCTTCTCATTTGATTTCATTTTTTGCGAAGTGAAAGTGCTTTGCTTTTATCTTAGAACTTGTTTTTATTGTTTGGACGAAATGATTGGTAACACATCATCTTCTATCTAAGCATTTTAGTGGCAAGACAAAATTTGGTAAAGCAGCAACTTTCCTTCTTTGTTTTTAGAGTAGTCTTTGAATCTTGCATCCACATATAGTTCTTGCATTAGGGTAAGATTTGCATCTCTTTTTAGGCATATTTAGTTTTGTTAGTTTTTGTGAGTGTGGAGTCTGAAAAGAAAAAGGAAATTTGTTTATATTACAAGTACCTCTGAACCTCATAGAAATTGCTCTTCATCGAAAACAAAAGTGCATGTGCATGTAGCTAAGTTTTATTGATTTGTTTTGCGTCCATAAAAACACCACAAGTTTCACCTCCATTACCTTGTGACTTAAAGAACAACCTAATAAAATCAAGCGCTTAATTAAAATCCACTAGAACTTTTTGTTTTAGTTATTACACCAACAAGTTTAGGATTTTAGGGCCTTGGATTAGGCGAGAGGAGAGTTAACTCTCCAAGGCCACATAAAACGTCAAACATAAGAGTCTGATTAACGAGAGTAAATCCAATAGCGTTAGGAAGACCAGGAAAGCTCCGGATCTGGGAGTTAAGCACGAGGGTCTGTGAAGACAGGGAAGAGAGATACCCCCTCTCCTACTTGTCCGAACTTACCTCACGACTATTCCGCCTGGCTTCTGCGACGAGTTGGTACCCATAGTTGCCTCTCCTAGGGATCTGCATAGGTGGCTGCGGAGGGGAATCCCGTGGCACCTGAGGTCGACGTTGTATCACTCTCGACAGTACTACTGGAGGGCACCCTTGCGAAGCTTGGGGGCTTGCACCGGCGCAGGCTGTTGTTAGGAGGTCAGCGTAACTTCCTCTGATACCTTCGCTGATAGGACTGGGCCCTCATAATCCTAGACTATCTTCGGAAGGCCCTTTGATTCACTTTCTCGTATTTTGGTGTCCGGTCCTAATCACCCAGAGCGGAAATACTTGAAAGTTGTTTGACTGGCTGTTTCTTTAGGAACTTTATAGTGTGTGCTCTGTGCTCCTAGTCGGCTTAGCTTTTAATTTTTTGAGTCTTTAGTTAGATCATAACAAAAAATTCAAAGTGGCTGACCGGTCTCCAAGACGGTCTCGAAGACTTCGTGGTCTCTCGCCACCTAGTTTAGAGCCTTCTCCTAGAAGGCGCAGAGGGAATACTACCGGTGGGGTCCGTCCCACGCCGGTTGACGCATCGGGGATTGATCCTCCTCTCGGGGATATTAGCGGCCAAGCAAGGCCTGGCACTTCTGAACAAGAGAGGGACACTCCAATCCTTTCTCGAGTTCGCTTTCAAGCGGAGAATAACGTAGAGGTAGAAGAACTTTTAGAATCATTAGTGATTCCAAATTCTCCACTACCATCTAGTTATCCAGACGTATTGCAATACGTTGGGACTCCGTCGCATAGACCAGCGAGTCCAGGTTACGCTACGCGCTTACCATTTATGATCACTACTGGAAACATGGCTTCTACGAGTGCTGCGACTATGCAAACCCCAACATCGGTGCAAGGGGGAGGAACCATTTCCATCCCCTCTGCTTCCTTGTTCGGATCGTTTTCTAGCACATCTTTGGTAGGGTCTACCTCCATTCCGTCCACGAGTGGAAATGCCCAAACCAATGCTTTTAGTACTGGTTCCTTCCTTTTTGGCACCCAATCACAGGGTATTCCATCGGTTCCGTTCAGTGCCGCTACGTCCATGATGGGCGGATCGGCTTTATTCTAGGGTTTTCCTTTTGGAAGTGGTCATATCCCACATTCCAACCCAACGGTAGGATCCATGCCTTTTTCTTCAATAGGACAAAGCAGCAATCCTTTCCAAGGTTGGAATAACCATGGGGTTAGTAGCGCAGGAACTGCGAATCCATTTATCGGCCAACAAGGAAGTAGGCCGTATTCCACGGTTAACATGTTTCAAAGTATTCCTCCCCTTGCTTCAGCTTGGAACCCATATCAGGGGTTCTCAACTCCTTACCATTCTTTAGGAGGAAACTTTGCAGGCTATGGAGGTTATACGGCAGGAGTTGGTAAAACTCCGAATTTTGCTGGACCACAAGGCTTGCCTTTTGGTTCAGCCGGTTCTACTGGTCACTTCGGGCAGCCTGGTGCCTCCCAAATCCCAGGACAATCTTTTCAGAACTTTGGGAGTTCTTCCCAGTCTGGGTGGAATCCCCTAGGTTCTCCTAGGCTTCCGTTTCTGGCAACGTTAAACTTGCCAGATCTCACTAAGCTAACGAACGACCCTATCAGATACAATCCGGCCTGGCCTCCAGTCCCAACCAAACTCCCTTCGGACATTCCAAAATTCGAAGGGAAGAGTGGTGAAGATCCGGGCGATCATGTAACCACATTCCATTTGTGGTGCTCATCCAACTCCCTCATCGAAGATTCGGTTAGGTTGAGACTCTTTCAGCGCACCTTGACTGGCAATGCGGCTAAATGGTATATAGAGTTGCCAGGGGGCAGCTTTACATCGTTCGCAGACTTAGCCAATATCTTCTTAAATCACTTCCAGTTGCCTGTCCGCTATGATGCCGGAACTGAACTTCTGGCTACCTTTCGTCAGGATAAGGCAACCCACATTTCTGATCACATTCAGGAATGGAGACGGAGAAAAAGGCTCATTAAAGCCGAAATCCCTCCGGAGTACCGTCTAGAGTGGTTTTTGAAGTCTTTGCAACCCGAGATCTCCAAGGATGTCTCCATGTCTGGGGTCTATTCTGAGGAGCAAGCCATTTTCAGGGCCCAGCAGTTAGAACTGATTTACTCTCAGTCTGGGATCCTCCAAAAGTACTTGCCAGATGCTCCTGGATCTAAGGTTGATTTAGCTAAGCTAAAGCTAGGTCCGCACGCGGATGGTATTGTGGGGTCAGTAGACTCGACTACTGTGAACTTGTTGAATCAATTGCAGCAGTTGTCATTACAAACTGCTCCTAACAACCAAGTCACAATGTCTAATCCTCAGGCCTCCCAAAATTCTTCCATTAATGCCGTCCAATCCGATAACCCCAAAGGAAATCAAAATTCCAATGGGAAAAAGAAAGGACGTGGTGAAAAGAAGAACTCAGATGGGAAGCCCGATGCAAATAAATCCGGCAACAACGCTGGAGGTGGTAAAGGTGAGTCGAGAAAGAAAGTTAAGTTCCCTTGCAAGTTATGCAGTGGGGACCATCTAACTCATCTTTGCCCTAGAATTGAAGACGCTCAGCGCTTGTTAGGACAGCAAGGGACTTCTAGTTCGCAAGCTGTGTTAACTAACCTGTTTCCCCAAGGGTAGCAACTTCTTGCTGGCGCGAATTCGAATCCTGGGACCTCCTCAGGGGGCAACCAGGAAGGGGAAAAAGCATCAAATGTTTTTATGATGGGTTCAAACGTTAACGTGACTACTCGGTCACGTGATTATGGTGAAACTGAAACATCTAAGGATAAAACGGTTCCCGGAAGTAATGACCTTCATATTGAGCGACCTCTTGTTGAGACTATACCTAGGATACCGAAAGGTTCCGCCAAACGCGCGACGATTAACCCTAACGCTAGGGCCGCCCAAAATTACTCCATTGTGGAGGATTTGGCTCAAAGCCCGTGTGCTATGTCCGCTTTGGAAGTTCTCCAATCGTGTCCGTCTCAGAGAAGTGCTTTACTCTCCGCCATTGGAGCAGTCGATCCAGCTAACTCTTTAGTGCTCTCTTTTGACATGTCAAATGTCAAAAAGAGACTCCCTCATCATATGGCTTTTCAGGTAAAGTCAACATACCGGAAAATCAATATTTTTCGCACCGTTATAGATGAAGGAGCTTCCACATGTGTCATGTCCATGTCATGTTGGAAGGCTATTGGTTCACCTTCGGCCGTTCCTTCACCAACCGTCTTAACTGCATTTGATGGCCATTCTCACAAGCCGCATGGGATTATCCCGGCCTTTCCTATATGTGTTGGAGGGAAGGTCGTTAATATCGAAGTTGAAGTCGTAGATGCTAACCTAGATTATAATCTCCTATTAGGAAGGAACTGGGTGTACGAGATGGAAGTCGTTGTATCGACTCTGTTTCGTGTCATTTGCTTTCCTCATGAGGGGAAAATTGTTAAGGTTGATCAATTGGACTATTCTCCAATCGATCCTCAAGCAACCTCCGACTCTACTGTTCCTTTGGTGGATAACCCTCGCCCGCCGACTGAGAATTTAGGAGTAGGGATGTATTCCTCATTGATGGGTACGTTTGATCTTCCCTCTCCTTTTGCAAGAATCAATGCTATTTCATCATCCAAGGAGTCTTCTCGAGAAGAGTTCTTTCGAACTCATTATTTTTCCGACCCTTGGACCTTGCCTTCACCTACCACCACATTAGTTGAAGGACAAGTGAATGGAATGGCGTTTCCTATATCTGCAGCTGAGCTTAGATATCAGTCTATCTTAGACTCTGCAGATAACCATTCTACTCCTTTTTCCGAAGAGGAATTAGATGGTCATGTGGCCCCCGCTTGGAGCTTTGATTCTAACTCTGCCTTGGACTGCTTAGATTCGGTTCTACCTTCTGAAGAAGTAATCCTCGAAGTAATGATGGGTATAGATCGACCTTGGGAAGACTTACACCATCGTTCATATTTTCTTCCTCCATTGCAGGAAGTGGAATCTAAATTCTCCGAGCTCATTGATAGTGATGTTTGTACGGTGTCGAACCCTTTGGCTCCAACACACGTACGGGCCGAAGGTAATATGTCGGTAATCTCAAAAATGATACCTATAAACATCTCTAAGGATCCTAACATCGTCGAGAATATCTTCATCGGAATTGAGTGTTCCCCTGAAGAAATTCAAATTTATACCGACCTATTCAAGGAATATCGGGATGTATTTGCTTGGTCTTATGAGGAAATGCCCAGCATTGATCCTTCTATAGTCCAACATGAGATCAAGACGTATGAAAACGCAAAACCGATTCGTCAAAGGCTTCGGCCGGTTAACCCTAGGAAAGCAACGGCTATCAAAACTAAGGTTGAGAAGCTGCTAAGGGCGGGTTTTATATACCCTGTTCCTCTTACGGATTGGGTTTCGAATCCAGTCCCTGTGGACAAAAAGCAAGGAACAATCCGCGTATGCATCGATTTTAGGGACTTAAACAAGGCTTGTCCAAAAGACAATTACCCCACGCCATTCATTGATCAGATTATCGACGAGTGTGCAGGTAATGAGATTTTCTCCTTTATGGATGGTTTCTCAGGTTATAATCAAATCTCTATTCGTCCTGAGGATCAGCATAAGACTGCCTTCATATGTCCCTGGGGTACCTTTGCATATCGAAAGATGCCCTTTGGTCTTAAAAACGCTGGAGCCACGTTTCAGCGGGCCATGTCCTACGCTTTCCACTACATCAAACATGTCATCGAAGCATACCTAGATGATCTCGCTGCTCGCTCTCGAAAGAGAACAGATCACCCTAGTCATCTTCGATTAGTCTTTGAGCGATGTCGTTTCTATAAAATCTGGTTGAATCCAAATAAGTGCGTTTTCGTGGTTACATCCGGTCGGTTGTTAGGGTTTATAGTGTCCAATGAAGGGATTCGGGTTGATCCCTTCAAGGTAGAGGCAATAGTTCAGTTGCCTCCCCCATCCTCAATCCGTCAACTTCAAAGTCTTCAAGGGAAGGCAAATTTCTTGAGACGGTTTATAGCAAACTACGCCGAGATCACTAAAGGGTTCATGCGTTTGCTACGGAAAGGAGTTCCATTTGTGTGGGACGACTTTAAGCAGCGGTCGTTTGATGCTTTGAAAAAGGCATTAGTCTCTGCCCCGCTTTTGAGTCCATCGGATTATGGTAGAGACTTCCTTTTATATCTCACTACAGCAGAATCTACCATTGGTATGGTTCTAGTTCAGGAAGACGATGCTCTCATCGAGCACGTGATTTATTATTTGAGCCGAGGCTTAATAGGCCCTGAACTCCGCTATTCTCCGGTTGAGAAGTTGGCCTTAGCAGCTGTCCATGTTGTCCAGAGGCTCCGTCATTATATTTTGCTACGCAAAACTTTTGTCTTAGCGGCGGTCAATCCATTCCAATTTGTCCTCAGTAGGCGATTGATTGGGGGCAAATATAATAGATGGATAGTCATTTTACAAGAATTCGACCTCGAGTTCTTGTCCGCCAAGTCTAAGAAATCTATGGTCTTCGCGGAGCTAATTTCTGAGCTTCCTTGTGGAGAGGATGTTGTTTATGAGGAAAGTTTACCCGACGAACATATATTCCTCATCTCTTCACAAGACCCTTGGTATGGAGATATCGTTGTTTATCTCCAGACTTCGAAGTTTTTCTCTACTTTCTCCAAGGATGAACGTCGCAAATTACGTCACCTGGCTAAGAACTATGTTATCATTGGTGACACATTATATCGTCGAGGGGTTGATTCAATTCTTCGATGTTGTTTGACCTTAGAGCAAGCAGAGTCTGTGCTTAATGATTGCCACAGTGGAGCTTGTGGTGGTCATCTATCCGGGCTTGCTACAGCCCAGTGCATCTTACGTGCCGGCTACTTTTGGCCTTCACTCTTTAAGGACTGTGTGGAAGCGGTCAAACGCTGTCACCTGTGTCAAATTTTTACTCGCAAGATGCGCGCGCATCCAGCTCCCCTTTTTCCCGTTGTCACCGTCGGTCCCTTCACTAAGTGGGGTATTGATTTTACGACTTGTAATCCGCCTTCAGCGGCGAATCACAAGTACATTATCGTGGCTATAGACTACTTCACGAAGTGGGTGGAGGCCATGCCTACTTATAAGAACGACAGTGACACGGCAGCATTGTTTCTTTTCAATCAGGTTATCTCAAGATTCGGTATCCCAAGAGAGATTGTCACTGACCATGGCAGTCATTTCCAAAATCAGCTAATGTCCGAATTGGCTCTTAAATTAGGTTTCCGTCAGGAGCATTCGTCTCCTTACTATCCTCAGGCCAATGGACAGGTCGAGGCGGTCAATAAAACTCTTAAGACGATACTCCAATGGACAATCGATAAAAATCGGTCCAATTGGCACATTATGTTGTATCCGGCTCTTTGGGCATACCGAACCTCCGTCAAAATGGCTACTGGTTTTACTCCTTTTCAGTTGGTTTACGGGATGGAATCTATCTTTCTGGTCGAATGTGAAATTCCATCTCTGAAATTGGCTGTCGAGCTTCTTCCTGAGACTTCGAGTCTCGAGGAGCGCCTAGTTCACCTGGAACATCTCGATGAGCAGCGTCGAGATGCCGCCACGATGAATGAGGCCCATAAGAAAAGGGTCAAAACTCAGTATGATAAGTCTGTCCGTCCTCGTGTCTTTTCTAAAGGTGACCTTGTCTTGGTCTATGACCAAGATAAGGACGCCTTGGGGGCAGGAAAATTCAAGCCTATGTGGTACGGTCCTTTCATTATCAAACGAGTCTTAGAAAAAGGATCGTATGAGTTAATTGATTTCGAAGGAAACAAGCTGGCGGAGCCCCGAAATGGGCTCTATTTAAAGAAGTATTTTGCTTAGTTTTACCAGGCAATGGCTTCTTTGTATTTTATGTGTATTTGTACATATATTGTCGAGCGTTTTCTGATATCAGCACTTTTTGGTCTGCCTTGGCAGGTGTTGATGGATGATTTGGTTTATTTTGGGTTCGCCGATGGTGCTAGTCGGCACACTCGGAATCTTGCTTCCGCAGCTTGGGTACTTTATTACCCAACTGGTCAGTTGATGATATCGAGAGGCGTGTGTATCGGTCCTTCTTCAAACAATATGGCCGAGTATACAGCTGTTATCAATTTATTATCCGAGGCAATCTCTTATGGGATCGACTCGTTGGTAGTATATCTTGATTCTCAATTGATAGTGTCTCAGTTAAATAACATTTATCGGGTTAGAGATCCATTATTATATCGCCAATATTTAAGGGTGAGGTTGTTGGAAAGATCATTTATTTACATTAATTATTTGCACATTCCAAGATCTCAAAATTGGTTAGCTGATTCTATCGCTAATCAAGCATTAGACTGGCATATCAATCATTCATCATCATAAAATCATGCATCAAAAAGTCAAACTGTATATATATATATATATATATATATATATATATATATATATATATATATATCGCAGAGCATCTCGAGTGTACATATGTGTGTCGAAAAATATACAAAATTGGGACTCAAATGCCCATAATCATGTCAGGCATATCTAATGCCTCGGCTCTGGATGAGCAGCTAAATAAGTAACTATAGCAGTGGCCACGCGCCGAAAGACGCGAACCCAGTCACGTGGCATCCCAACCACATGACGCTGCATATCTGGAGGAAGGTCCTCTATCTCGGCCATCGGTACTTGGTAGCTCAGTCTCGCCAAGTGTCGCTGGACGTTGTTGAGGGTCCTTTCCGCATCCGCAGCCGCCTCTTCGGCTCCTCGGCCACGCCGTCCATGCCGCGGGAATCCATCTGGTCGCACAGGCCCAATGTCTGGAACATGATCATCATATTAGTCATTTGAATCTCATCAAAAAATATTTTTCAAAATTTATCATTATATTTGGAAAATCCAAAAAAATCATAAAATCATAAAAATCAAAAATCTTACCAATCTCGCCCCATGCTGCATCCGGTGGTAACACTAGATCAGGATCTCCTCAGAAATCCAGCCCAGCATAGGGGTAGTCATCTATGGCGATGATCTGTTGCTCCCACCAAGCAAAAAAGTCATCGTCGAATGCATTCCTAGGTACTTCCCCACCCCCCAGACGTTTCATCAAGTCAGCCCACCGGCCCATGCGTGGATCACGTGGACTACTGATGGGAACTGCTACCCTGGGGCGGAGTGCGGGAACCTTCTCGAAGAAGAAAGTGCATAAAATAGTTCCGTACCCAAAGTTCTTGGTCCGTCCCCTCCTGATAGAAGCAAGCTGTTCCTTCATATTGGCAAGTAGAGGAGTACACCAGTCAAACACCGTGGTGAGACAGTCCACTGCTACGCTCATGTTTACCCGTGATGCCTGATGTAGTGAGGATGATCCGTTCACTCGAGCTATGGTGAACAAGATTATCCGCAGTGACAAACTCGCCACGTCTGGGATAGAGATCTGGCTCCCGACCTTCCGATGACCTGGGCAGTAAATTTGAACATAGTCGTCTACACTGAGGCTATTCCGGGTCCTGCCCCGGGAGTGTACTACCTCTCCCCTTCGGGAAAGGCCCGTGATGAAATATATATCTTCCACTTCTACCCTGAGTGGCATCTGATCAATCACAAAAGCTTCTTCCTCGACATCCCAATAATCAATGAGTCTCTCGAGCAGACGCACGTTTGCTTTCATATTTGGCAACTTGAAGAATTTTAACAATCCGCATCCCCGCAGGGCGTCTAACGCCTCATCATTGTTCATAACTTCATTATCTACAGCTGAGTGCTCTCTTTCACGCCATGTGATAGTCATCCTGGAAGAAAAAATCATTTTCATCCGTTAGTTTTTTGTATAAAATTAGTTTGTTGCGCACACGCGGGTTCACTTGTATACAGTCGCGTGTAGGGCCATCGTATACGCGATTTCTATACCGCCAACCCACGTGTACGCCGCAGAGCGATTTTTGGCAAAAGTCTAACGATGAAACATTAATTAAACTTCCTAAAAACTATCACAATTAATTGCAAGACAAGTTTAGTGCTTACCTGGAAGTTTTCGGCAAGTTTGAACGGTTGAATAAGTCACGGGGAAGTTTGCTCCTTTTGCTCCACAATTTTTGCTCTCCAAGTCAAACGGTGAAAATGGTAAGTCCAAAATTTCTTTTTATAAGTTTTGAAAATGCAAAATTTTTTCAAAATTTTATTTTGTTTGGTTTCATGTCACTTTTAACTTGGGAGCTTGGAATGTCGAGATTGGGTTGTTTTTCAGGACATTTTGGACATTTTTCGACGGTTCGAGACGGTTCCATGACTGCTGACCCGTCATGGCAGGTATCGTGTTCTCACTGGCATATAGGTTAGGGACACCATTTTTCCGTTGCATTATGCATACTAGCCTCCATTTGACCGATACAACTGCCGTAGGGTCGACCCCATCATGTTATGGTTCGTAAGCCATTTTCACTCGCCGATTCTTTAAATCATGACATGATGGTAGAGCCATTCTTTTACATGGGCATCCTAGTTAGCACCTCACTGACATTTGTTGCCCATGCTGCTTCGTTTGAGTAGGCTCGGGAGTCCTCTGTAGTCCCGCCACGACTTATGCGTTGAAGACTCATTCCTCTTTGCTTCTTCGCTTCGTTCTGGCCTTATACCCTAGAGGCTCCTATGTGTGTCAAGTTGTACTTCTGCATTGCATGTTGACCATTTGCACCTTTTGGCCTATAGCCGGCTTCACTTGGACTCGTGTTTAAGCCAACTTTTGACCATGACATCTGCAAAATCAACTTTGCATACCCTTGACTTCTGCAGCTTGACATACCCAGATCCGTGGAAGGAACTTACCTCTGAGTGTCACTGACCAGTTTTTCACCTCCCTGCATTGAGCATAGGAACGTTCCTTTCCCAGGAACTAGATCATATGTTTCACCGACACTCGTTCTTTCCACTGTACCATAGCATTCTTTTATTCTTTTTCCGGCTTATCAGAAAAAGACAAAAAAAATTAAATATTCCAAAAAGAGCAGGAACAGGGACATTATTTCCATTTATTGTTGGCAGCTAGAGTCAGTCATGTCGCCCTTGAACAAAGCACTCAAAACAAAGTCTCCTCCGCATGGGTGGGATTTAGTTTGACTTAGGTACGCCATAACCTTGTTATCGAGTCAGTTCTCCCCCGATTGGTTATCTCTTCCAATCATATGGAGGGTTCGTTCGTGCCTCCTGCATGACGAACTTATACAGATTCATCATATGCTGCCACATAGTCACATTGAGTCGTGCTTTTGTTCAAGGGAAGTTAGCCTCAGTCGGCCTTTCTGCAGTGTCTCTTGACTCATTTTTCAGTCGGCCATCCTTGGTTGTCAGTGTCATGTCTATCATCACATCAGTTATATTGGTCCTTTACTCGTGCCGGTTTGAGAAGGTCCCCATTGACTTCTTGCTGGCGGGTCTTGTCCTTATCGACGAGGACACCTTGCTCTGAGGACAGGCCTAGAGCCGCACCCTAGCCCTATTTTCATTATTGATAGGTCACCTTGTGCTCAGCATCGATCAGTATCATGGGTCTTTGACTAAGTGGTTTCCCTTGTGTTCGACATCAGCATACATTATCACACATTGGGATTCGTGCAGTACCTTGGTTTCCATTTGACCCTATTGGTGGATACCTCGCCTCTGTGTCAGCTTTCATTATTGGTTGGTTCAGAGGGTTTCTGCCGTGTGCTAGCCACATCTTGTGTACGCCGGAAACGTACTTCGGTTGGGTTACTACATCTTTTTTCGTCCGATTCCTTCCACATTATTGGCCTACGGGTTACACTCGCGCTAGATTGATGGAGGATGCCTTAATGCCTTCCTTCTTGCGGATCTTTCCCTATCGACTCCGACTCATTGCTCTGGGGCAAAGATCTAGAGCCCATTTGGCAGTACCTTGGGGTTTGCAGTCATTAGTGGCAGATTCCTCGCTATCGACAGTGGGAAACCATCATTGTCTCCTGATTGATAGATTCTTACAGGTGTTCGACTTCAGCTCATCTATTCACACTTGTTAGATTGTACTGGGTACCTTGATGCTCATTATCATTATCGGTGAGTAGTCTCGCGTTTGTTAACGGTATACATCAATGACCGGTAATAAAACGATTTCTCACATGGTCGACTTCAGATCATTTATTCCCATGGTGTAGAAATGTACCACGGCAGTCGGTGAAGACCTCAGGTTGTATCAGCATTCATTGGTTCACTTGACAGTTGCTCCTGTTTCTGCTAGTTGATACCACTCCACCTTATATGTTGCAGTCAGTCATGGCGACATTCCATATGCTGGCACCTGAGTTTGCAGTGTAGTACCATCCTATTCCGTCATGTTCAGTTGGTACCTTTTTGGGATCAGTTTTTGATATCAGTGATCCGTTGCATCTTTCAGCATCATTGATAGTCTTATATGTGATATTCAGACATGTACTTACTCATTATGATCAGATGATCCATTATGTATTTTCCAGTCATTTATACTTGTATACTTAGTGGATCCGCTTGTACTTGATATGCAGACATGCTTTACTTTTCCTGAGCATGGGTATGCCCGCCTCAGACAGTGTTTCTTTCTGATCTCCTTTCGGTGGCTTGGCAGGCTGAATTCTGGTGAAGTCCTCCTCGGTTTTTCGGCAGAGTTCCTTTCCTTGTACTTACTTAATATATTTCGGCCATCATGTTCCCCTTCTGACCTCATACATTAGGGGGCATCTGTTATAGCTCCAAATCTCACTCTTATGGTTTGTGATGCTGCACTCATGGCCTAGGACAACCCCTCCTTCCAGACCTGGTCCAAAAATTTAAAAAACAGTGTTTTATTCCCTATACGCGACATTGCCCTGAGTTAAACGCATGTACACGCGGGTATGTCATACCCAACCCGTGTGTATCTATTAAAACACTTAAAAAAATAATAAATTCCTCTTTTTCGGGCGGAGATCGCGGGTTTACCTGCTGGATCACCTGTTAGTGCCCATGGCCCAACTGTTCCCAACCAACTCCTAACTAAAAACCTACTTTGGAGAGGGTATAAAAAGACATCAAAGGGAAGGCCAAGGGGAGAGAGAAGAGAGCAAGATTATCATGCTGAGATTTTTCCCTTAGACCAGGTCTGAAGTCCTTGGTGCTTTCTGCACTTCCCCCATTTTGCGTAGGAAACCCTTGTTTCCATTTGTATTGGTGATCATTCATCCTTGATATCATCATTGAGTAGGACTTGGAAGGAGCTCTTGTTGGAGGCTTGAGGCTGGAACGAATCGGGGAGGAAGCTTTGCTTGGAGCCTGCTGAAGGTGTTCAGGTGATATCTTTCCGATATATGTACTTTATTTGCCTTTATATATAAAGAAACACGTCTTTGTTCCCGAAACAATCTTTCTTTATGCTTATGAGATTCTTGTCTTGAATTCTTATGCAAGTGGTTACTTAAAGATTTTTATAACTAACTTTATAGCATAAAGATGGTTTATACATAAGTATCTGTACATGTACTGTTGTGTTCTTTGATTTGTTTGTCTTGCAGGTCAAAGAAAGAAGAAGGGAACTCCAAGAAGGGTTTGGACCCTAAAGGCCTTCTCGAACGTAGGACCTTAGGTACGTACCCTAAACATTAGAATTTGCTTAAAAGTAAAAATGATGGCTGTGTGTGTGTTTCTTTGAATAAGCAATTTTCAGTCTGGTAGAGTCTTAGCCCAAAGGACCCTAGGGGTACTTTCCCTTCAACCATCACAGTACTTTACATGCAAACCATTGTACATTGTTTGAAAACTTCAAACAGAAGTTGGGAAAAAATAATTTAGAGTGTTTTAAGAATATTTCTTTGAGACTAAGGATATTTTTATTTTCTTTTTTGTGAGGAGCACAATATGTTGAATAGTAGTTTAAATATCTGGAAAAAAATTAGGAAATGTTGTTAGAGAAAATCAATGATATCATGAGCTTCTTTTCGTTGGTTTTGATTATGCAATCGATTAGTTATATTATGAGTGATTTGATAGTGTGTTATTGTTCTACCTAATGGTGCTAGACTTGATGTGTTTGCAAGGATTTTACAAAGTCAGAGTAAATGGGGAACATTGAACGAATCTACAATAAATATTATTATTTTTTCTTCTACGAAGTAGATGACAATGTATCTATGGAAAAATGGGGATGAAGACCAAACAATTCTTATTTGAAATCTTTTCTCCGACTATTCCTCGACCAAATAGTTTGAGATTCATTTCCATTATGATGTGCTTATATGAAGGTGCAACATGGAAATGCATAATTAGTTTTATTGAATTGAAATTTGTAGAGTACTATTTAATGTTAGCTTTCTGATAATGTTTGGAGAAAAATTATTTTTTCACAACGTGATAATATCGAGAGTTTTATGCATCCTCAAATGTTTATTAAGCTTTCATCAATATTCTAGGCTTCCTCTTCTTTTCTTTTTTTGGCATACCCTACTATCTTGTTACATTTACAAATGCAAGAGAAAATAGAATACACAAATATGCATTATTTATAATTAAAATATTAGCAATAAAAAAATTTAGTGTGAAGTGCAGAGATCCGGGAAAAAAAAAAATCTGCACAATCGACTTCCTACGCATGAAATGTGGATCCCATGTTGATTTGATCAATTAATTAGTAGTAGAGGTAGGGACTATGTTACATCGTAACTTTTCCAGAGGGAATTTTGAATTGATATTATTATGTTTCAATGTATGGAGCTCTAACTATGTGGAGGGTGGGCTATGTGCAGGAGAATGGGGCTACATATGGAACTTCATTGACACAGACGGAATTAATTTTAACTACCTCTACATTTAACTTTTTCTAAAATTCATCTTTTAGTTGATAATGTGTTTGTAATGTCTTGTTTTTGTTTCTTCGGTTATTGTTTTCCTATGTAGAATATAGGCCACCCACATCCATATTGCAAAATGTACTCTACAGAATCTATAAATAATAAAATAAGCATTTTTCTTACACCAAAGACCTCCATAATCAGTACAATATACAAATATCAAATTAAAAATACACTAACTTCAAAAAACTCATAATCGCATTACAATGAAAACATACTTCCACACTTGTGTCAATCTACAGAAATTTCACAAATACTTTATTCCACACATGAATTTGTTCTCTTCCCAACCTCCGCAAACACACAACCTCCTTCGCACAGTTACTTGTATACTCAATAACTCCCTTCAATTAGTAATTGACATTCAAAACTCTTATTAATTGATATGGATTTCAAATATCTTAGGGAGGAAGTGATAATTCTGAAATATGTTCCTAAATAAGAATTCAAAAAGGGATTTGTACATTTATTGTTTTAATAAACTATGACCAACGCTTTGGGCACAGTGGAACCTCTGCACACATGCATTTTCTCTATGCATGCGCTTCTTCTAAACAACCACCTTGATCCAAAATGGATCTAGAATAGACTTCTAAGTCTAAAAATGTTCCTCACAGAGGAAACCAAAAGTCAAGGGCTACTCTTGGAAATAGTCCCGTTGCATAGATCTCGTCACTCTGAATCTACTGCAATTTGAATGGGCTAAAATGGACTTCGGATGAAGAAGTTATCGCAGAAAGAAGATTGTGCATTGTCCTTTGAAAAGGAGGCAAATTCTTAGAAAAATGGCATAAAAAGCTCTTTAAGGAAAAATCGCATCGGAGGGTTAAAAGGAGGACTTAGACCAAAGGCGGAAGGACTCCCCCGATTAGCGATCTCTGATATATCGAGTTAGAGGTAGGCTGCATGCAATATCGGGACCCAGGCGGAGCCGATTGCGATAAAGCGAGATGAGATCGACGGATCGAGTTAGCACAGTCCAATGTATATGGAAAGAACCCTGGGCCGTTACATATGCGATATGCTAATGTGATATGCCATGATGCAATATCGACCGTTGGATCGAGGAGTCAGATCAATAGTCAGGATCTGATCAGAGTGATCGGCGATCCCCGATACAAAGGGCCAATGCACATTGCAACTTGCGATTGTCATATGCCAATAATGGGAGGGCCCGATGGGAATTATAAGCGTGAATGCATAAAATTTGAAATCTGGAAATTCAGATTTTCAATGTATTCCCGTGTATTGGGTTTTTTTGGCCAATATGCCATGCAATTGCAATTTGCGATGGAATGGCGGACTTGATTGGTTTATAGATGTGGTTGCATTCTATTTGAAGTTCGGATTTTGTGCTCGATAGTGTATTTCTGGTATATTTCTATGTATTGGTATTTTGTTCCGTTTCGGGTTTTCCCCTGAAGAAAGGCCCCGATTCCTTTGTAACTGTCCCTGATCATTGTGCCACGCTGTAAGCAGGCATTTTGTAATAATGATGTGTTTCTAATGCGTAGAGCAACAGAGCCAGAAGCCAGAGGGCCAGTCGAAGAGACAAAGGAATGATTACATAGAGAGAAATGGAAAAGAAGTCGTAGAGCTGGAAGGATGCCTCGCAAAAGCGAGAGAGCACAATTGACGGAGGTAGAGTTTTTGGAGTCGCTTGGAGGTTGAGAGAAAACCAGAGAGCTCAGAGAAGCCAGAGCGAAGAGCCAGAGCCAGAGCCAGAGCCGAGAGAAGAGAAAAGAGATCAAATGATCTAGCTGTTGCTGGTGTCCAAAGTGTGCTGAAGATAGAAGAAGGTATTCCAGAGACAGTGAAAGAATTCTGAGGGATTTGGTGCAAGCTAGAGCTTAAGGTAGCTCAGAGTGCTGATTGGAGGAGTCTAGTCTAGAGAAGCCTAGATCTGTTTGTAGAGTATGGACAGCCAGCAGGATAAGATGGTATTCTAAACCCATAGGTTCAATTGTAAACTAATGGAGTTGAGTGTGGAGCTTGTAAAAGAATTTAGCCATAATCCCAAAGAGCCTAGTTGAGTTGATTAGAGCTCAAGGAGACATAGCCTAATATATCAGGGTGAACTCCGTATTAAGCTTGCTATCTTGTGGTTTTTTTATTTGCTGCATCTTATTGATGTCATGTCTATGATGTTTATTGCTGCACCATTTCACTGTTATATGATGCATATCAGTTTAAGCAAATGAACATAATCACTCAAGCAGTCTAAAGACAAACATAAGCATACACCTCTTTCAAGCACTTTTAATTCCGCAATTGGTTAATCATAAGCTAGATCTTGTAAATTAACAAGCTTTGGAGTGGGATAGGTTCTTGTAACTGACAAGAAGCCTTTAGTGCCCCATTTCAGATCAGGTGGTATCAAAGAAGGATGCGTGATTGACAGAGCAATCTATATGCTTGTTTGACTTGAAAAGGTGTTCAAACAGTAGCAAGGATTTTTTTGTTTGATTGTTTGTAAGCTGACTATTGTTTGAGTTTTCAAAGGTTCAGGGAAAGTTGTTGTTAGCTATGTCCAGGAGAGGACAAGAAGGAAGAAGGGCTGAAGGCATTCTTCTTATCCCAAAGGACCTCAAAGCAATCCTTGAAGTACAAGAGGTTTGTTGCAAAAGGTTGCTTGAATAAGCTCTTTGTTAATCTTGTTTGAAGTTATTTTGTTCATTGGCATAATGACAACTTCTACAAGTGAGTCCTCAAAATCTTCTTTATTCACAAGATTCTTTGATGAAGACATGAAGAAAGACTTGTTCATCATGATGGACAAGGTGAAATAAATGTATGAGGATGGAAGGAAGAGCAGCATACTTAAAGTGTAGTTGAATTTAGTGGAGGAAGAGAAGCAGTTGCTTTCTAACAAATTGCAGGAAATGGAGAGGCAACCTCATATTGCAAATATGAACCTGAAAAGGATGCATGAGTTGGAGACACAACTCTTTGTTGAAAAATAAGCCTTGGTCAAGTATCAGCTTGAAGAATAGGTAAATAATTCCAGTTTGTCTTCGAATTCATCTAAGAATGTTTATATTGGTTCTTTTGAAAAGCATACCAGAGGCATAGGGTCCAAGTTAATGTCCAACATGGGCTCTGTAGGAAAAGGCTTAGGCATACATGCATAGGGTATTGTTGAGCCAATAATAGTTGAGGAAATTCCTAAGTATTTGGGTCTTGGCAATGGACAATCTTATGGAGAAAGTTCCAAAGCTGCCATGAAGACAATTGAAATAGTTCCAAGAAGGAGTTTCATTGCAGGTCTTCTACCTCAAGATTGTGAAGATTGTATTCATGGAGAATGCAATATCTTGAAACATCATTTGCAGGATGCAGGTGTTCATAAGCATGCACTTGAACCAGAGAGTTGTGGAAACTCTAAAAGCCTTGAAGAGGTTGATGGCATTCCAAAGGGAGTCACTTCTTCATTTGATTCACTTCCTCATGAAGGTAATAAAGGTGAAAAATAAAGGTATAAATCTAGTTCTAAATACATTCCTTTTGATTATGTAAAGCATGATAAATTTCCATATAAGCATGGGAAAAGGATTGCATGTTCCTTTTGTGGTTTGGATAACCATAATGTTTCTAGATGTTGGAAGAGAATGGCCACATACAAGAAAATTTTGAAGGAAGGAAGCAAAAAGCCAAAGATCCATCGGACAAGGCAAATCATGTTCTCAAGAGGATGCACATGTGTTGCACTTACTCCCATAAGCAAGGAAATGTTGCTGCAAAGTGTTGGACTCTGAATCCAACAATGCTTCCACAAAAGTTGAAGAAGGTGGAAAGAGAAAATGGCAGAAATGGAAAGAGAGATTCCATGAATGATGTGTTTTAGGATGATCCACATGTTGATGCTGATGTGTAGACAAAGGTCCTACCTTTGAAATGGATTGGTAAGAAATGGTTAGAGTTCTTATCCAATTAAGGTTGCATGTCTTTTGAAGATGCATTATATCAAGTCACATCTATTTGCATTTCTTTGTTAATGAGATGCAAGTTGCAGGGTTTTACCAAGAAGGTGAATGAAAAAGTTGAGTAGGAGACTCACTTTATTGCTGCAACATTATATTTCATTTCAGCTTCAAAAGTACAGTGTGCTTAAGTGAAAGTTGAAGGATGAAATGCATGCATAAGAATGATGTGCATGAACACAGGGATGTTGATGATTTCCTTGTTTTTGAACATGTGTGTGTGATTAACTTGAAGGGTTGATTACTTTGTTGTAAACATGCATGTAATGTTAATGTTGACCTGGAAAAAGTTGAGTAGGAGACTCACTTTATTGCTGCAACATTATATTCATTTCAGCTTCGAAAGTACAGTGTGCTTAATCGAAAGTTGAAGGATGAAATGCATGCATAAGCATGATATGCATGAACATAGGGATGTTGATGATTTCCTTGTATTTGAACATGTATGTGTAATTAACTTGAAAGGTTGATCTCTTTGTTTAAAAATGCATGTGATATTGACTTGGGAAAAGTTGATTTGGTCTCCAAGATGGAGATAATGATGAAGTGTTTCATCTTTTGAAAAAGAGTCCTAAAGGTCTTTTTCAACATGCTTGACTTAAAGGGTCAATTGTTTTAAAGGCATGTTTTATTGGCTTGTTATCTAGTCAATCATTTGTATGCAGATGTAAAGACATGGAGGTGTTCACAAGATGTGAAATCTGTTTATTTTGTTGAAGCAGGAGTTTAGGCCATCCAATTGTTGTCTGTAATCCTATTGTTGTTAACAGTTGTTGTTGGCAGTATGTCAAACAGGTACAAATGAAAATTTTGTGAAGAAGATGTAACTTCACATTAGTTTGAGCCACCTTGGATCAATGATCAAGGCAGAGAAGTTCAAACTACCTTCTATGACCTTCTCAGCAAGTGTTCTGCAGGAAGTCAAGGAGGAAGACAGTTCTTCCCAAGAGGACCAGCACATCCAGGAAGGAAAGTGGTCAAAGGTTTTGGTTAAGAGGCACTAGCCATGCAGACAAGTGTATGAAGGCTGAAAGAAGAGGGTGTTGTTACTCTAATTTACTGTTTAGATCAGTATATTAGTCTTTTGGAGACCAAAAGTTCTTTTAGTGGGAAGGTGTGATCCAAAATGGATCTAGAATAGACTTCTATGTCTAAATATGTTCCTCACTGAGGAAAATGAAATTCAAGGGCTACTCTTGGAAATAGTCTCATTGCATAGATCTCGTCATTCTGAATCTACTGCAATTTGAATGGGCTAAACTGGACTTCGGATGAAGAAGTTAGCGTAGAAAGAAGATTGCACATTGTCCTTTGAAAAGGAGGCAAATTCTTAGAAAAATGGAATAAAAGGTTCTTTAAGGAAAAATTGCATCGAAGGGTTAAAAGGAGGACTTAGACCAAAGGCGGAAGGACTCGCCCGATTAGCGATCTCTAATATATCGGGTCGAAGGTAGGCTCCATGCGATATCGGGACCCAGGTGGAGCCGATTGCAATAAAGCGGGATTGGATCGGTGGATCGGGTCAGCACAATCCATGGTATATGGAAAGAACCCCCAAACCGTTACATATGCGATATGCCATGATGCGATATGGACCATCGGATCAAGGAGTCAGACCAACGGTCAGGATCTGATCAGAGTGATCGGTGATCGGCGATCAGTGATACCCAATACAAAGGGCCAATGCACATTGCGACTTGAGATTATGATATGCCGACAAAGGGCGGACCCGATGGGAATTATAAGTGCGAATGGATAAAATTTGAAATCTGGAAATTTGGATTTTCAATGTATTCCCATGTATTGGGTTTTTCTGGCCAATACGCCACGCGATTGCGATTCGCGATGGAATGGTAGACCCGATAGGTTTATAGATGCAGTTGCATTCTATTTGAAGTCCGGATTTTGCGCTCGATATTTTATTTCTGGTATATTTATGTGTATTGGAATTTTGTACTGTTTTTGGGTTTTCGCCTGAAGAAAGGCCCTGATTCCTTTGTAACTGTCCCTGATCATTGTGCCACGCTGCAAGTGGGCGTTTTGTAACAATTATGCATTTGTAACGCGTAGAGCCACAGAGCCAGAAGCCAGAGGGCCAGTCGAAGAGACAGAGGAATGATTACACACAGAGAAATGGATAGGAAGTCATAGAGCTAGAAGGATGCCTCACAAAAGCCAGAGAGCACAATTGACAGAGGCAGAGTTTTTGGAGTCGCTTGGAGGTCGAGCAAAAACCAGAGAGCTAAGAGAAGCCAGACCCAGAGCCGAAGAGCCAGAGCAAGAGATAGAGCTAAGAGAACAGCAAAGAGATCAAATGATACAACTGTTGTTGGTGTCCAAAGAGTTCTGAAGATAGAATAAGGTATTCCAGAGACGGTGAAAGAGTTCTGAGGGAGTTGGTGCAAGCTAGAGCTCAAGATAGCTCAGAGCGTTGATTGAAGGAGTCTAGTCCAGAGAAGCCTAGATCTATCTGTAGAGTATAGACAGCCAGCAGGATAAGATGGTATTCTAAACCCATAGGTTCAGTTGTAAACCAATGGAGTTGAGCATGGAGCTTGTAAAAGAATTCAACCATAATCCTAAAGAGCCTAGTTGAGTTGATTAGAGCTTAAGGAGACGTAGCCCAAGATATCAGGGTGAACTCCATATTAAGCTTGTTGTCTTGTGGTTTGTTTATTTGCTGCATCTTATTGCTGTCATGTGTATGATGTTTATTGTTGCACTGTTTCACTGTTATATGATGCATATCAGTTTAAGCAAATGAACATAAGCACTCAAACAGTCTAAAGACAAACATAAGCATACACCTCTTTCAAGCACTTTTAATTCCACAATTGGTTAATCGTAAGCTAGATCTTGGAAATTAATAACCTTTGGACTCGGAGAGGTTCTTGTAAGTTGACAAGAAGCCTTTAGTGCCCCATTTCAGATCACATCTCCACATAACCAAATCCACATAACTACTTTTGTACTTGTAAAATATGTTACTAAATAATAACTAAAAATGAGATTTGTATATTTATTATTTTAATAAACCCTATGAAAATATTTTCTTGAGCAGAACTTTCACTCTGTAGGTAGCTTTGCACACTACTCATTTTCACAAAAAATGCTTCATAAAATGCTTATTCCTCTTGATAAAACTTGATAATTATGGTAAAGGGACTTAACTTTTGTTTTCTAACTCTGAACTGAGCAATTTAATTCACACTGTTAATAAGGTTTCAATGGGAACCCAATTCAATACATACAAAAAAATGGTTATCACTTCATAATGTTGTCTGGCTTGGCATTGTTTCAAAGCATTAAAATATTAAAAATAAAATCATGATTTTCAAAGCATTGAAATATCAATATTATGTATATTTTAAAAATTAATAAAAATGCAAAGCTTTGAAGATTTCATTATGATTTTGAAAGGATTAAAATATTAATAATATTAACGTATATATTGTTACTAATTGACGTAATAGACAGAATGGAAAAGTCCATTCAAATTCGAAACTGAAACACATCTAGTGTTGATGCTTATTAATAGCCTAATGTTCATACTTGTTTACTAATCCTGTAATGTTAATATGATTCTACTGCAAATTGCAGAAGTACAGCCAAAATTTCTATTGTACCAAGCATTCTTATGGCTTTTTTACATCTACATGTGGCTTTTATGTGAAAATGTAGAGGCTTAAATTATGCAATGGAGCAACCCTCAGGCATAAGCAAAAATGTCACACCTCTTGTAGACCGAGTATGATTTCCACACTTCAACAAAATTAACTTCTTACGCATTAAAAATTTTGATAATCAACTGATTAAATGTTGTGCTCTTCATATAATGAAATATTTGTTTATGGCTATCTTTGTGTAAATAGGCATATGTGTGGAACTACAGATGAATTCCATTGTGCGGAGAAAGATTTCAAGCTTTCATGGTGCGGACCTCCACACTCCACACAATGAAATCTTCCTGCACAATGAAAATTGTTCGTAGAAAGCTCCGCCACTAATTAATTTGTTAAATATTACATAGTGCAACACAAAACCAATCGAAATTAAAATCGCGTAAAATTAATATATTTCTTTCATTTCAAAATATAACAAAAAGCTTTGAATATGTATAATAGACATATATGAATAAAACATAATAAAATCCATTCCTGGCGTACCCTAGTCTAGTCAAATTTAAAAATATCATGAAAATAAAAATTATTCATGTTTCATAGAAAACAAAAAATTTTCATGTTTCATGTTATTTCCATATATGTATCGATGACATGATGCAAGTGCTCAAATCATAAGTCTGTGACATTAAGCAATACAATCATAATCACAAGAAAAATATCTAGTTTCAAATTTCAATCATCATAACTATGACTTAAATAAATAAATAAAATACAAATGCATAGAAGGTCAGACGCAAAGCATTAAGAACTCTGATCCTCAATGAGAATCGTCTATATGAGTAATGAAAATGCTCAATGGTTCAGTTTATTGTCTCATTCACTATACTATTCTAACATATTCTCTTTAACTACTTGCTCCTATATTCAGGAAAAGTAAATGCATGAACCATAATATGGAAAGAGGGAACTGAAAAAGAAAATAAGGAACTACATTTAGAAACTAGACTATGTGACATTAATAAAATAAAAAAATCATGATGAATGAATACTAGTAAATAGAGAATGAATATGAAAATATTTAAGTAGAGTTATAATTTTAGAAATCATATACACTAATTGTTTCACTATCAATTGTCTTCTAGATGCATGACATGTTGAACCAATGTCTTCAACTTAGCTTGAACGAATTCTTTCATTGATGCCATTGTAATATCTAGCCTCGCATGTTGATTGAAAAATTACTTTTCGATCTCCATCACCTCTTCTTGTAACTGAGAAGTTAACAATGATTTCCGGTCATTAATACTAATGAAGCCAATTAGCCATTTGCTAATTTCTGCTGAAGTAAAATTAGTTATATCGTCAAATTGTTTTTCCATTGACTTTTTCTCTTATCTAATTCAAAGGTTAGCGTACCTTTTTTAATCAATTCTGAATTTCGTATAATGCATGGGTCATCTAGATCTTGAAAATTTTGCATCTCCTTTAGAAACACATCACTTCTCCTATTATTTATGCTCCCACATTTAGAAATAATTGTTTCTAGTGTACTAATTCTTCTAGACCATCCAACTTTGATTTTACTGATTTGATTAGCATTTGGTAGTTCTCTATTTTTCTTGTCTACATTAGACAACAATTAAAGATTTTGACTAAAAGCAAATCTTGGTTAACGAAATTCTTGTCTTTGTTAATATTACTTCTCACTAGATCGACAAATGAGTTGATTTATTGTTCTAACCGTAGCATGCTAGGTCCCTATACTACTAGTGTAACCCCTTATTGTTATTAGTACTACCCCCTTATTATATTGTTGTGCTCATGTAGTCCACGTATTGTTATAATTGTGCCCCATAGAAGCCCACTATTATTATTGTGCCCTTACATTATTATTGTTATGTCGGCTCTGACTATATTATGACCGCTTAGACTCCTATATATAGAAAGGAGGTCTTGTCATTTGTATCATCCAAGAATTGTTTATTTATGTAATGTAAAGGAGGTTGGCCCCTCAAAGAGGCTTATTTATAAGGCGTTGATCTATCTTTTCTATCTTTTTGTGAGCTGGTTTCATAACATTTGGTATCAGAGCTTTGGATTCTAGGGTTTCGTTACTCTAAATAGGTCATCGTGGCACTGTCGCTATAAATTTTTTTCTGTGACGTTTCAGAAGCGAAAAAAAAAAAAACCCATTTGAGATGAAATCGCGCTGAACCGTGGGTCCAAATTTCATATCTTGTCTCACTATATGTTCAGCGATATGATCTGAGGAAGTTAGGGTTTTTGCAAGTTCCATAATTTCATCTAAAACAGGTCTTCCTGGAATTTTCGCTATAAATTGTTTTCTGCAATGTTTCAGAAGCTAAAAAAAAAACCCATTTGGATGAAATCGTTCTAAACTTTGGATCCAAATTTCAAAACTTGTCTCGCTATATTTGCGGAGATATCATCTGAGGAAGTTGGATTTTTTGCAGACTCCTAAATTACATTCCAAACAGGTGACCTCAGGAAAATCATCATAACTTTTGTTTTGAGAATCAGATTGAAATTTCGTGAGAAGTTATAGAAAGAAGACACATTGTAGTTATTTCAGTACCATTTTCAGAACCTAAGGGTGAAACAGTGACCCGTGGCACGTCATACAAGTTAGCTCTATTGAACAACTCTATAATCAGGTCACCGTGGGAGATTTGGTATCTCTCTTCCTTGGAGAATCCAATCTTGATCACAATTGTTGGGTTAGAAAGAGGACTCAGAGGGCTATTACAGACCAAAATTTCAGAACTGAAAAATCTGAAAGTACAGAGTTACAGTCATTTCAAGATCGAGCTCCTAAAATCAAGAAAAAGCGAGATGAGGAAGTTTGATGTCAAGGATCCGGTAAATTGGATACTACAAATGGAGAAATGTTTTGATCTACATGGTGTACCACTGTTACAAAAGGTACGTATTGCATCTTCATATTTAGAACCAGATCAATTTTTATGGTATAAAGGACTTTGTTCTCGTAAACCGCTTGTTACGTGGTCAATTTTCACAGAGGAAATGATAGCACATTATGAGGATACAAAAAGAAACACCTTCTTTATCCAATTGATAAATCTCAAACGAAAGGGTTCAATGGCAGAGCACATTGAGGACTTTCAAAAATTGAATATAAGTGTAAATGATATTCCAGAGAAGCAAAGGGTTTGATGTCTTCATAGGGACCTTAAAGGATAACATTCAACATGAGGTTCGCCTTTGGGAAACTGATTCATTGGAGAAGGCATTCAGGTTGGCAAGAAAAATTGAAAGCGAATTATGGAAACAAGGAGTCCCACCACTAATGACTATAATTATGGCATTGTTTTTTCTCCTAGCCTTCCACAACCTACAAGGTTTACACCACAAAAATTGGAAGAAAAAAGAGAAAAAAGGCTTTGTTACAATTGTGATAGCAAATGCACTAAAGGTCATAAGTGTGCTGGGAAGAAATTATTTTACATATATTATGAAGAGGAGGAAGAAAAGGATCATGAAACATCAAAAGAAGAGGATATACACTAGGAACCAACCCCAAAGAAAGAAGAAATGAATCCGACCATATCTTGTAAAGCATTGACAAGAATTACCAATCCTCAAACTCTCAAGATAGAATGACATATCAAGAAGAAAAATGTTCAAGAAGTGAAAGATCACATCGAGCATCAAGAAATGAATCTGACCATATCTTGTAAAGCATTGGCAAGAATTACCACTCCTCAAACTCTCAATATAGAAGGACATGTCAAGAAGAAAAAGGTTCAAGAAGTGAAAGATAACATCGAGAAAGAAGAAATGGATCCTACCATATCTTGTAATGCATTGGCCAGAATTACCACTCCTCAAACTATGAATATAGAAGGACATATCAAGAAGAAAAATGTTCAAGAAGTGAAATATCACATCGAGCATCAAGAAATGAATCCGACCATATCTTGTAATGCATTGGAAGAAATTACCACTCCTCAACTCTCAAGATAGAAGGACATATCGAGAAGAAAAAGATTCAAGCAGTGAAAGATCACATCGAGCATCAACAACAAGTTCTGCAAATTTTAAATCATAACGCCACTTTGGTGCAAAATTGAATGAAACAATGTTAGGATCCCATACTGTCTATTTTTGACCTTATAATTTGTCATTATATTACCCTCTTCAACCCTTAGTTGAAAGCCTTTTCTAGTGTTTTGACTTAATCATTCCAAAAGGTATATAGTAACTCTCCTCATTGCTATATGTTTAATTATTCAACACGTAATCATGCTATCTTTATAATTGATCCTTGAAGTTGATTAAGTTGCTGAACAATTGTTGAAACTGCCTAACTGGCAGGACCACATTTTGCAGTTGCTGAAACAGCGGAAACAACGCAAACCGCGAAGCTGAAACAGCAAGAACAACACGAACCTCGAAGCTGAAACAGCAAGAACAGCATGCGAACTTCGAGGAGACAGTTGAGATTTGCGTAACAAATCTGCAACAGCAAAGGAGTCTGACCGATTACTATATTGGTCATAATGATCATGATCCACATGACTGTAACAGCATTCTGTTAACGAGAACTGATTTCCCTATTTTTGGTACAAAGGGTTGAACCAGAATGTATAATGAAAATCTTTTGTAATAGATGTCTCCTCTATAAAGAGGAGACATCTACATTAGAGAGGGAGACATCTAGATGTATAGAGAAAGGATGAAAAAGCTTTAACACAGAAATTGTAGTGAAGGGATGAGACTGAATCTTTCTTTTAATATGGTATATTGACAGATGAATAAAGGTCTGTTCTGAGTATTTCACCTTAGTTTCTGTGTCCCGGGGAATCTTGTGAGAAGGACAGGGCCCACCTTCATCACAAGATTCACCCATCTCCTTTCTGTTGTGTGTTGTGTGTGTGATTTTTGTTTATACCTTATTTACGAGTACTGCTTCTAATGATATTTTATTTTTGCTGAGACTCTGTTTCCCTTTTAACTGATTGATGCTGTATATGAGTGCCTCATCGGTGATTAGGATTCACAGAGTGTATTGGTGAACTGGATAACAGAGGCAGGTGTTGAAATTCCTTACTATGAGGATAGGGTCCTGATCCTTTGTTATAGGATAGCCATCACTCCCTTTTGCAGATTTGTTTTCTTTAATTGATTATCTGTTCTTATTCAACAGGCTGTAACTGCTGTAACACAGAGTAGGGGTTTAATAGAGAGTGAACTGTTTATACTACAACTTTTAATACTATTAAGATTGAGTACATACAGTACGTAGTCACCTTTGGAATAATGAGACTTTCCCGGGTTGATAATTTATGTGGCACTCGACTGTTTTATTAATAAACAATTAAAGTGACCAACATTTTGGCGCTTTTGCTGGGGAAGGGGACTGAAGGTTTTAAAAGTATTAATGATTTTCTTTTAGAAATGCAGGATGACTGAGAGGACGCAGGAAGGTTAATCTTATAGGCGGCAAGGGCAAAGGAGGAGGAAGAAAAACTTTTATTGATGATATTATTTCAAAACGTGAGACATCCCAGAGGTTGAGCTCTCGAAGGCCACAGACCCAACACTCCTCCCAGACAGATTATCAGACAGAGGAAGTAGTGGGACCAGAAAGGATTATAGAACCATCAGAATATACTGAGGAACCGGTGGAAGAAGACGAATGACCAGTAGAGGAACCAATAGAGAAGATTAAGGTGGAGGAACCAGTGCAGGACATTGAAATTCCAACAGAAAACTCCGAAGACCGAGCAAGCGCATCAGGAAAACAACCAATGGAGGATAATAATGAAGGTCTTTTTGGTGGAGGTCGCAGAGTAGAAGGAAGGGGAGAGAATTCTCTCTCCACCCTGGAATTTCCTATTGGGGATCTCCCCAGAGGAGCAACCCCTATGAAGAATATCCCACTTTTAGCATTACCCAATTTCCATGGTTTATCCTCAGAAGATCCTGATGAATTTCTTTTTGAATTTGATATATTGTGTAGAAGCTATGACTATGTTAACGCTGCTCAGAAATTGAATTTGTTTCTAGCTACATTAAAGGGGAACGCATTGAGATGGTTCATGAGCTTGGGAGCTCATGTGATTACGACATGGGACCAGATGAAGGAGAAATTTCTGGCCAAATACCAAGATTATTGTCGAACAAGAGAAAGGAAGGAGGAATTATTCAAGATGACTTAGAAGGAGGATGAAAGTCTGGAGGACTTCGTGGAAAGGCTACAATATAACTTACAGCGATCTGATCATCCTGATATGAGTAAGGATATTCTTAAGTCAATATTGCTAAAAGGGGTACGAGATGATTGTTTAGATATGTTGAACATGCTTGGAAAAGGAGACATATCTAAGGAATCATACGATGAGATTATCAATCTCTGTAAAAGATGTTCGAGAGGAGCAGCAAGCAGACAAAAAAGCAAAGATAGTGCATTCTCAAGACTCCAGAAATTAGCAAGTGGAGGAGCAACACGGGCTGAAATAGGTAACTTACTTGAAGAATTTAAAACTGAAATGTTAAGCTCTTTTGCTTCACAAATTGATACCTTGCAGGTTAAAAAGAAGCAGGCAGAAGCAGAAGCTACTCTGGCTATTTTCTGCTCCAAATGCAAAGAAAAACACCCACTAAGGGAATGCCCCTTGGACAAGGTACCAATTTGCACTATCTGTGAAAAAGACCATGAGACTCAACAATGCCCTTCTTTGCTAGGAATAAAAGCAGCACTGCAGCCAACTAAAGAAGAAGCTGAAGCAGTGTACCTGCTCACACAGAGGAGGAAATGGCAACCACGAGGACAAGGTACGAATTCTAACATGTCATTTAATCGTTGGAATAATCATCCTCCTTTTCAAGCAAACTACCCGCCCTTCAATCAAATGCAGTACCCACCCTTTAATCAAATGAATTTCCCACCCATGCAGCAACCAAATCCTCCTTTTATTTATCCTACAATATGGAATCCCTGGGCTTTACAACAATCCTATTTTAATCAATGGAACCCAAATTGGACAGCCCCACAGATCCCATTTCCAAACCGACTACATCAGTGTCAGCAATCTCTCCTTACCATCAAATGCTCCACCAAATAATCAGATAATGAGACCCCAGCTGCTTGTACAACCTAACCCCAATCCAAATAACAATAAAGCTCTGCAGGTAATTGATATTCAAAACCAACTTGTTTCCCCTATGCAATGTAATGATATTCATTTACGCTCTGGGAGAATAGTTGAACCCTGATTATTGATGACATTACTTCTTCTGATTTTGATTTTGATAAAGAAGAAACCGGAAAAGAAAAGTCATCTAATAACAATGCTGAAACAGTTGAATCATCCTCTAATAACAATGCTAAAACAGTTGAAACATCTTTTAATAAGACTATTGAAGCAGCAGAGCCACCATTCCCTGAACGTTTAACTCTTACCAAAACACTTGAGCCACCTTCTTTTAATCTGTTAGGAGAACTGCAGAATTTATATGTTAAAATTCCACTTTTACAAGCACTGAGAGATGTACCAATTTATGCTAGAAATGTTAGAGATATTTGTATTAAGAAACCTGGAAGAAAAGCTAAGGATCCCCTCACAGTTCATGTAATGGGTGATCTAGCTACTCTAATGTCAGAAAAAAACCCTCTTGTGAAATATGGTGACCCTGGTCATCCTACAGTCATAGTACAGGTTGGAAAAAAAAAAATTTCTAGGGTTCTAGTACATCTGGGTGCTGCAATAAACATCATGACACTTGAAACTGCACAGTTATTACAGTTAAAGAATGTAATTAGAGAAACCCCAACCATTCTAGAGCTAGCTGACCGCTCCACAATCAAACCCGAAGGAGTCATTGAAAACCTAATAATTTCAGTCGACTCTTGGAACTACCCAGCTGATTTCGTTATATTACAGTCCAAAACAAAGTTGGGGGGTCATCCATTGATTTTAGGAAGACCTTGGCTGGCTACAGCAGATGCCTTCATCAGCTGTAGGTCAGGTTCAATGACAATTTCTAATGGATGTGAAACCAAACAGCTTACTCTTTACCCTCATGCTACACCTATGATTAATAATGATAACTCTGTGTGGTTAGATTATGAGGACGATGAGACCCAACCCATCTTGACTGTCGGACAAGCTCTAACTTTTAAAGATTCAACCGAAGATGAATTAATTAGCAACTTTATTTCCGAACCTTCTTCGGTTAACTCTGAAATACATGATCACTTGACTACAATCTTGGAATCTGAATCCCAGCAAAACCTTAGAACTGAATATTTATCTCAGACATCAGCTGACACCTCCTCCAAAAGTATAACAGTCGAAATCGAGCCTGGCAAAACATTAAATATAAACCCTAACCTAACAGATGCTGAAACACAACAGTTAATGAAGCTACTCCGTGAGAATAAAGAAGCATTCGCATGGGATTACACAGATATGAAGGGAATCTCTTCGGAATTATGTACTCATCGTATTTATATTAAAGAAGGATCTCGCCCAGTCTGTCAACCCCAACGACGAATGAATCCCAATTTAAGGGAAATTGTGAAGGAAGAACTTCAAAAATTGTTGAATGCAGGATTTATATATCCTATATCTGATAGTGAATGGGTTTCACCATTAGTAATAGTACCTAAGAAAAATGGGAAATGGAGAGTGTGTGTAGATTATAGAGCTCTAAATAAGGCCACTCAGAAAGATCATTTTCCCTTACCATTTATTGATCAGGTACTAGACAATTTGGCAGGTAAGAGATTCTTTTCCTTTTTGGATGGATTTAGTGGATATAATCAGATCAAGATTGCACCCCAAGATCAGGACAAGACCACTTTTACTAGTCCATGGGGGACTTTTGCCTATAGAGTTCTTCCATTTGGACTATGTAATGCCCCAGCAACATTTCAAAGAGCAGTGATAGGAATTTTTTCTGATATGCTTAATGATTCCTTAGAAATATTTATGGATGACTTTACTCCTTATGGTGTGACTTTTGAAGATGCATTACAGAACCTTGAAAAAGTACTTAAACGATGTATAGAAGCACATCTTGCCTTAAGTACTGAAAAATTCCATATGATGATGAATCAAGGTATTGTATTGGGACACTTCATCTCATTCCTAGGAATTCAAGTTGATCCAGCTAAAGTACAAGTAATTCAGACTCTTCCTATCCCTAAAACACAAACTGATGTAAGAAGTTTTTTAGGACATGCTGGATATTATAGAAGATTTATCAAGGATTTTTCTAAAATAGCTTCTCCTTTGTTTGTGTTACTTATGAAAATTGTTGAATTTAAGTGGACTGATGGTTGTAAAAAAGCATTTAATGAACTTAAACATCAATTGTCTACAGCTCCCATTTTAAGAGGACTTGACTGGGCACTCCCCTTTCATATATCCTCTGATGCTTCAGATACTGCAATAGGAGCTGTCTTGAGTCAAGAAGAAAATAATCTTCCCTATGCTATCTATTTTATTAGTAAAAATATGACCCCTGCTGAACTCAATTATACAATCACTGAGAAAGAATTTTTAGCAGTTATTTATGTTATTAATAAGTTTCAACATTATATTACCAGTTATACTACTTTTGTGCATACTGATCACTCGGCCATTAAATACTTAATGAATAAATTAGTTACAAATGCTCGAGTTACCAGATGGTTAATATTATTACAAGAATTTGATATCACAATTGTAGATCGACCAGGTAAAGAAAATGTAGTTGCTGATTTCCTTTCTCGGCTAAAAACTGATGAAAATATTCCAGTAGATGATTCGTTTCCTGACGAATATTTATTTTCAGTATCTGCTCACTCACCTTGGTATGCAGACATTGCCAATTACTTAGTTGCAGGCAAACTACCATCACACCTATCGCACAGAGAGAAAAGAAAGATCGTTCAGCAAAGTTCTAGGTACAGTTGGATAAGCGGGTGTCTTTTTCACACAGGACTCGATCAGGAAATTCGGAGATACAATAGAGAAGATGAAGTTTATGATATATTGAAGGCTTGTCACGATGGACCTTGTGGAGGGCATTTTGCAGACAAAAGAACAGCACACAAATCTCTTAGAATGGGTTACTATTGGCCCTCACTTTTCAAGGACGCAAAGAAATATGTTCGGACCTGCAATAGCTGTCAGAGAATGGGTCAGCCTAATCACAGGGATGAAATTCCACTCAACCCCCAGGTAATACTCGAACCTTTTGAAAGATGGGCACTAGATTTTATAGGTCCCATCAATCCTCCATCCAATCAAAGATTTTATATACTGGTTTGCATAGATTATATGACTAAGTGGGTAGAAGCTAAGGCACTCATCAAAGCTAATGAAGAATCAGTGTTAACCTTTCTATTTGAAGAAATCTTTGTTAGGTTTCGTCTGCCTAGAGAGCTAGTTACAGATGGAGGACCCCCCTTTTAATTCTCATGGCTTCAAAGATACACTGCAGAAATATCACATTAAGCATAAAATGACTACACCTTATCACCCCCAGGAAAATGGGCAGGTGGAAAGTACGAATAAAGTCATAGAATCCATTTTAACAAAAACAGTCAAGGAGAATAGAAGGGACTGGTTTCAAAGGTTGCCTGAAGCATTATGGGCTTACAAAACTACTTGGAGGAACACTACGGGTTTTTCACCTTATGAATTAGTTTATGGTAAAAGTGATGTTTTTCCTATGGAATTTGAAATCAAAACCTTGAGGACTGCTTTAGCTGTTAACCTTGACTTGACTGATGCACAAATAGCTAGGTTGCAGCAGCTTCAGGAATTGGATGAAAAGAGGTTGGATGCCATCCATCAAACAACCATGATACAACAACAAAGAACCAGGTGGCATGACAAAACTATTAAGCACAAGTAGTTCCAAAAAGGTAATTGGGCTCTACTGTATGACTCCCGTTTTGAAAATTTTCAAGGTAAATTAAGAACAAGGTGGCTAGGACCTTATGAAGTAGATACTGTTTTTCCAAATGGAACAGTCAGACTCCTAACGATTGATGATTCTAGAACACCATTATTAGTGAATGGGTATCGACTTCGTTTGTATCAACAGCCTATTTCTAAAGAGAATTTCAAAGCTACTTGCATGACAGACATACACTATGCCTTTTTGGGGGAACCAGCTATCCCTCAATGCACTTAATTTTCTGTTTATGAATTTATTTTTAGATTAGATTTCTTAACTAATAATCCCTGTCAAGGGTTTCCATGTTACAATTAATTATCTTGCAGATCTTAGCTTTGGAGGGTGGCTGAAAAGAAAATTCCAATATAGGAAGAACTAATTTGCAGATTGGAAAGCATTTCCATGCCATTTCAGATCATAATTCAATCCCTCTTACATTTCCAGTTGCTAAAACACCATTTCCCGTTGCTGAAACACCAAATCCCACTGCTTAAACACCAATCTTTTCCATTTTTTCTAAAAAGCACCAATGTCCCCATTTTTGCTCCCGAGAATGAATTATTACTTCGATAGAAACATATCATTCTTTATTCAAAGGAATAAGCCATTTATCCTGTTAATAATGTTCCTTCACTACTACCTCCTGTGAATAATAAAAACCTTGTGTATAAAAACCCTCATACCTTACAGACCCTTTCTATAATGATCATCGACCTATTAAGGATGAGATAACACTTTTCGGCGCAACAACCATAGGTAAATGTAAAGGTATGCATGTTTAAGTGTGAATATTAAATTGTAGTTAATGAGGAGATAATTGACACGACTGCCGAAAGCATCGTACCACCAACCATATCATTCAGCCTCAGTTGGGGGGGATTACCGAAATACCGTAATCATTATATCACACGCCGATCACCACCATCTCTATTCCTCACGATAGTATCTATTCCACCTCGTCTATACCTTATCACGTCGTAATTTCATTTGTAACGTTCTGCTCTGTTTCGACCTCGGCAACTTGGCTCTGCACTCTGTATTTTGCCTAAACCAGTAACTATGGGAGGAGATGCTGTTAGACATGAACTTGGCTCGACAGCATTATTGGAACTCTACCAGGAGGCATACCAAATCTTTCTACAAGCAGGATGGGTGGATTACTTCAGAAGACTTCCGGATTTTGATTCACAGCAGGTTCTGGAATTTGCATGCAATTTGAGAGAAGGGTACTCCACTATCCAAGGGGTGTGAATTCCAACAACAGAAGAAGACATAGCGCAAGTTTCGGGGCTTCCAACCAATGGTATTTGCTGGTTCAACAGGAAGCACCTCATTCTCAATGCACAACAAGATTTCCTATTAGGAGGGGAGCAGGTTGAAACCAAAGGCAGGAGTGTTGCACTTCGATCACTACCACCTCCATGGCCAGAGGTTGCAGAATTTGTTAAGCATTATTTCACCTGCAAGGGCCATTATCAGGTAGTCTATCAACACGACTTTGTTTTATTAAATCATTTGTGGCATGGTCGTTTAATAAATATGCCCTATTATTTGCTTGGCTGTCTAAAAAATATGGCACACTATAACGTGAACGCAAGGCACCAACTCCTCTGCCTCACGCACCATCATTTGGTCCAACTCCTAATAAATAGAGGCTTTGCCCTGCACAATCCACCTCCCCTCAATAACCCTCCTCAGCGAGCTGAGGAAAATCCTCAGCAAAATGAAGAAAATTCCCAACAATCCAAGGAAAACTCCCAGCAAGCTGCTGAAACTTAGCAACCAGCAGTAGAAACACCCCAATTGAGCACTGAAAATCTGCAGCAGACCTCACCCCCTGATAAAGCCGAACCATCCACCCCCATAGTCCATATCCCTACTGATGATTCGGATGATGATACCCTCATCACTTTCCTTAAGAGGAAAAAGCAACAGAAAGCTGCAACGCCACTAAAAAGAAGAACCAGGGCCTTAGTTAAGGAAGCCACTATTTCTAATAATTCCCCTACCCTGAGGAAAAGTGCTCGCAAGAGAAAAACTACTGTCTCTCCTGATTCCCTACCACGACAACGAATAAGGTCGTCTGCAGCAACTGAGGCCATTATCCCAAATGTCCCTCCTATCATTCTAAATCCTCGTATCCCGCATAGCCCTGAACCTTCATCTTCTTCACCCTCAGGTGCCGAAATACAGAGCGTTCACGATTTTGTAACATCATTTTTCTCAACAGAGGCAGCTTCTCCACAAGAACCAGCTGTCGATACATCTAAAGTAGACACCCAAGACGATATAGGGCACGTGGTTGTTACATAAGAACCAACCACTGACCCAACAGGTGCCATACAAGAACCACCTGTTGGAAATCAAAAAGAAGATGCCCTAGGTATGGCTGATACACAAGAACCAGCCACTGACCCAACAGGTGATACACAAGAACCACCTATTGTGGACGCAAATGATGAAGTTAATGACGAACAACAATTCTCTCATTCATTTGAGCCTGCAACTACAGAAGCCCCGGTTACTTTAGCCTCCCTGCAGGAAGAAAATGAGTTTTTGAAATCAAAAATTAAGGTTTATCAGCAAGAGTTAATAATGGCTAGGGAAACCTATAAAAAGGAACTCAATCTGTACATGTTAGCTCAGGTAGCATCTCAAGCTGAAAAGAGTGCAGAGAAGGATCAATACAGTGAATACATGTGCAGTGAATGTGGGGATATCTATACTCGAGCAGGATACAAGATAATTGCAGTTCCATTGACTGGAGCCAGTCCTGTTATAATAAAAAAGGAACACCCTGCTGTTACACAAGAACCAGCAGGGTCTTCAAGAATTTTAGAGGAAGAAACAGAACCACCTCGGCCTACCCAAGTTGTTGATGAATAGAAATCAGAACCAAAGTCTTTTACAACTGTGCATACACAAACTGAACCTCCCTGTGTCAGCAATGCTCACACACAGACTTCCAGTTTTCAAGAACTAAGTAACACATGGAAGATAGAATATGAGCTCTCCCAAGGAAAGGCATTTCAGCAACAGAAGTCATTATGGCTCAACTATGCATACAGAAATTGGGATGTACTTAAACAGTCTCGTGCACAGCATAAGGAGAATAAGCAATTAAAAGTCGCACTGTCCCTCATCTTTTATTTGGTCCAGCGGTTACTTGCTACAAGGAATCCTTCTTTTAAATATTCTGTATTTTTGAGAGAACGTTTAGCGTTCCTCCAATTAAAAGCAATCAAGGATGGAAGACCCCACCAGGTCTCTACACCACAACAATTTATTGAGACTTTTGCAGAAGCACCAAACAGTGACCATAACTTGCTATGTGAACTCTATCTTCACAATGAGGCTATGCCTGAAGATAGAAAGATTAGTTTACTTCCTCTTTGTGCCGATATCTAGATAAGAGCCTTTATTTCCTTCTTGGCCAATCAGCTTACTTGGCAGAATGCTTTTATGTTTGCAGCACACAATGAGGAGAACTATCTTCTCTGGATTCATTCTGAACCGCAGAATGCAGCCATCTTCATTGCAGAACATCAACGAATTCTACAAGAACCAGGGTTGCCCGATCATATTAGGAAATTGCAAGCAACAGTCTTGGAAGACTGCCAACATTATGTGAAAACTAAAGGAGCTCTGGCTATAAAAGCAAATAACCTATTCTGGGAACACTGTCCTAAAGAAAGACGGGAATATCATCCCTACAATCCCCTCAATCTTCAGGCAGCAATCTCACGTATACCTGATTATGTTAAATGCATTAGACAGTGTGTTGAACGATGGATTGGTTACCACTTTCATTTCCCTCTCTTATGGATTCCTGGAGAACAATATAAGGCTCAATTTAAATTGACTAAAAAGGAAGAGTTGGCAGCATGGAAGAAACTTCAGAGTGTTCACGAGTTTAGAGACATGGTTGACAGCACCTTTTACAGTTACTGCATAAGCAATTTACACTGTTCATCCCAGTATTCTGACTCAGATTCAGAGTAGACGTTGCATGCGGACATGCAACATTTTTAGTTGGGGGGGATGTTAGGATCCCATATTGTCTATTTTTGACCTTATATTTTGTCATTATATTACCCTCTTCAACCCTTAGTTGAAAGCCTTTGCTAGTGTTTTGAATTAATCATTCCAAAAGGTATATAGTAACTCTCCTCATTGCTATATGTTTAATTATTCAACACGTAATCAAGCTATCTTTATAATTGATCCTTGAAGTTGATTAAGTTGCTGAACAATTGTTGAAACTCCCTAACTGGTAGGACCACATTTTGCAGTTGCTGAAACAGCAGAAGCAGCGCAAACCGCGAAGCTGAAACAACAAGAACAACACGAACCTCGAAGCTGAAATAGCAAGAACAACATGTGAACTTCGAGGAGACAGTTGAGATTTGCGTAGCAAATCTGCAACAGCAAAGGAGTCCGACCGATTACTATATTGGTCGTAATGATCATGATCCACATGACTGTAACAGCATTCTGTTAACAAGAACTTATTTCCCTATTTTTGGTACAAAGGGTTGAACCAGAATGTATAATGAAAATATTTTGTAATAGATGTCTCCTCTATAAGGAGGAGACATCTACATTAGAGAGGGAGACATCTAGATGTATAGAGAAAGGATGAACAAGCTGTAACACAGAAATTGTAGTGAAGGGATGAGACTGAATCTTTCTTGTAATATGGTAAATTGACAGATGAATAAAGTTATGTTCTGAGTATTTCACCTTAGTTTCTATGTCCTGGGGAATCTTGTGAGAAGGACAGGGCCCACCTTCATCACAAGATTCACCCATCTCCTTTCTGTTGTTTGTTGTGTGTGTGATTTCTGTTTATACCTTATTTACGAGTACTGCTTCTAATGATATTTTATTTTTGCTGAGACTCTGTTTCCCTTTTAACTGATTGATGTTGTATATGAGTGCCTCACCGGTGATTAGGATTCATAGAGTGTATTGGTGAACTGGATAACAGAGGCAGGTACTGAAAGTCCTTACTCTGAGGATAGGGTCCTGATCCTTTGCTATAGGACAGCCATCACTCCCTTTTGCAGATTTGTTTTCTTTAATTGATTATCTGTTCTTATTCCATTCCTGCAACAGGCTGTAACTGCTGTAACACAGAGTAGGGGTTTAATAGAGAGTCAACTGTTTATACTACAGCTTTTAATACTATTAAGATTGAGTACATAAAGTACATAGTCATCTTTGGAATAATCAGACTTTCCCGGGTTGATAATTTATGTGGCACTCGACTGTTTTATTAATAAACAATTAAAGTGACCAACGAACAACAGGCATATCAACATCGCAGTGAAAGAAGTTTTGATGTAAGCGATTGGGTATTTTTATGGTTACATCTCAAGCAAGCTATTTATGAGAAGGAAATGTTGGCAATACTACATGCACTTAAGAAATGGCGACCTTACCTAATGGGAAGACACTTCAAGGTAAAAATGGATCATGATAGTCTTAAATACCTTTTAGAACAAATATTATCTTTAGAAGAACAGAAAAAATGGGTCACAAATATGTTGGGTTATGACTTTGAAATCATCTACAAAAAAGGGAAGCAAAATGTTGTTGCAGATGCACTCTCAAGAAAGGATGAGGATGTGGAAGCATTGTTTTGTGTTATTTCTATCATCCAACCAGATTGGATAAACGAATCAAGGGGTGAATGGAAGAAGGACGAAGAAGTGTGGCTACTCATTCAAAAGTTGCAGAAGATCACAGTTCGAACAATATTGCCAGAACTTGGTGAGGAAGGAAAAATCATATTGGATCATGGAGCAATCATAGAAACAAGAACCCGACAGCTATGAAATCGATCAACTTCAGAGTAGCTCATCAAGTGGAAGAAATTACCCGCTAAAGATTCCACATGGGAGGACAAGAATTTTATACAGAAGCATCAAGAACAACTCAAGCATTGAGGAAAACACTTTTTGAAGGAGAGGGGCATGTTAGGTCCCTATACTACTAGTGTAACCCCTTATTGTTATTAGTACAACCTCCTTATTATATCGTTGTGCCCATGTAGTCCCCATATTGTTATTATTGTGCCCCATAGAAGCCCACTATTATTATTATTGTGCCCTTACATTATTATTGTTATGTCAGCTCTAATTATATTATGACACCTTAGACTTCTATATATAGAAAGGAGGTCTTGTCATTTGTATCATCCAAGAATTATTCATTTGTGTAATGTAAAGGAGGTTGCCCCATTGAAGAGGCTTATTTCTAAGGCGTTGATCTATCTTTTTTATCTTTTTGTGAGCTAGTTTCATAACATAGCATAACAAAAACTGTTTTCCATGCATGTTCAATGATTTATAACTGTTGGCATATATTACCGACAATAAGACATTTATTGCATTACCGAGTTGTAGAGATCTAATAGATCTATGAAATGTGCTAGTAGTGGGAATTGCATATAGTTGAGTCTATACTACAAATAGATTCATCAATAGAGGACCCATATTTAAATCATTTTACAACATTTCTATTGTTTATTTCAGTAACAAGTTCTCTACTTCCCGTTGCTCAATAGACACTGCAAACGCATTCTCGATAGCTTCATGAAATGTCAAAAAAACTATGGTTGCAATTCCAGACATGAAAATTCATTTCCTCCTTACTAATAACATTTTTATCATGCATCCTTACACTTCCAATTTTCAATATTTTACCATCCCTGTTAATATTTGCATCTTGAAAAGTGGAAAAGAGATCATTGAAAATAGAAAATTATTTGGCAGTTTTCTCCACTATATTTTGATTTTCGTTCAAAGCAGTGTTGGCCCAATCAGGTAACTAAGTTTCAATATCGTCATTATAGCTTCCTAAGTGCTTCTTGTTTGCAGGGAAATTTTTCATTTTTCAATTCATTCATTTGCATTTTCTCTAGATTTAACATTCGATAAGGCGCCTTGTAATCTCCAGTAGCTAATCGTTGATCATTCTCTAAACAAAGTAATACCTTTCCTCTCTAGAAGTCACCTTCATGTGATACCTAAAAACTATTACTTTTTGACAAATCTAAGCACATATCCAGAATATGTAGCTTCAATATACACCTAAATGTCTATGAAGGAAAAGAAATATGAGTATATTTGGTTGATAAACTAATTGTTTTTGTTTTTATTTCAAATCTATCTACGCATAAATAAATGATTTCTTTGAAATCCAATACTTTTGGAACACATGCAGCATTTGCTAATCTGGTAGACCAAATTTTATCACGACCCTTCTCCTCCATAGAAAAATTCACATATTGCTGATATGCATTCAACCACTAAAGGCTCTGATTGATGAGTGCAAGTGAGCTAATAGTATTAAGGTAAATAACTTATTTCCTTTCCCTCGAAGCCATTTCTTCTTTGTACTTTTAAAATATTTTGTTAACCAACAATGTTTTCACTCCACTTTAGGTATAAACCATCGATATGCTAAACAACCGCCAATAATTTGCATAAACTAAATGTGCCATAATTATGGCTAAGAAATAGAGAAATTTTGACATAATTTTTAGAAAACCAGGAACTTGTTTTTCGAAAATTAGATCACAGCTGTTAAGCTGTAGGATTTTTGGTACTAGAGTAATTGTTCATAGTACTAACTTTTTTGTTTTGTTTTGTTTTTTTGTTTTTTGTTTTTTTTGTTCGCTATCTATTACTATTATGTGTATGAAATACGTTTCATGGAAAATTTTGAATAAATAGAAATTCAAAATAAACAAGGCATATGTTTCCAAGAAATAGCATAAATAGTTTAAAAACAAATCTCAAAATTCAGAAACTAGTTAATCCATGTAAGAAACAAATTAAATGTGAATATTTTATAATAATTGTAGCTAGCTTACAAGCTTTCAACAGTCACATCCACTACTATATCGATGCCATTTTAGAGTTAATACCATTTACACTCTTGATTATGTGTCAAGTTGTCCATTCACGAAAAGGATATCAAACCATTAATCTCATTTTGTCATGTATGAAATTGAGGAAATCACACTCCACACAATGAAAGTGTTTATTCTCCTCCTCCTCCTCCTCCTTCTTCTTCTTCTTATTCTTCTTTCTTCCGCTTCTACATCACGTGATTTCATAATTCTTCATCTTTTCCATATGCAATGTGCGCCTCCCGCATTGATTACAATCACCAGTAAAACTTTAGCCACAACATTATTAATTGTTTCTTGCAATTGATAAAATTTATTATTAAATAATTTTATTTAATTTAGTTTTATGATTTTTAGGTTTATTGTTGTTTAATAAAAGCTTTCATTGTGCAAAATAGCTTCGTGCGCACATTGTAAGCTTTATTATGGGCTTGAGGTAAGAAAATCTCTGCACAGTGAAACAAGTTTCTATATATAGCATGAGTTATATAAATACTTACTTATGCAGATGCATTTGTTCTTCACATAGCTTCCGCACACACATAACCACTTCCACACAACTACATTTGTACTCAATAACACTCTCCAAATAGTCACTTACAATTGACTACTGAAACTTTTATCATTTACAATATAAGGTTTAATATGTGTTTCAAACAAGAATAACTCTCCAAAATAAAGCAAGTTTCAATATGCAGTAGGACTAATTTAAAAAAAAAATTCTTTAATTAAACAAATTGTATATGTCTACGACCAAATTACTTACAAAGACTGGTTTACAATTAACTATTGTAAAATGAAATATGGATATTTTTCATAATGCTTCGAAAAAAAAGATCCCATAGTTCAATGTATTATTATTATTATTATTATGATTATATGTTATTGCACATAGATTTTACTCCATGAAAGAAGCTTCCTCTGCATAATGAAAAATCCCACTCTAATCCTAGCAGAATGAAAGCTATGTACAATGGAACACTAATGTGTGCAATTCTCACTTTTGTATATGAATTCATAAATAAAGAAAATTCGAACACAATCGTCAAGATTTCTGGTTTCACAACCTTCAATAGTTATCAACATAGTTACATCAACTATAATTGTATTTAGATTCAAATGCTAGTCACAACAAATGCAATAGACATCTAGCAACCAAAAACATTCCAAGCGTTCATCTCCATTGTAAACAGAAATGGAATAGAATAAAGAGTCTTTGTGCTTCACAAGCATTGAATAGTAACCAACATAATTAAAACAACAACAATTTTTTTCAAATTCAAATCCTAATCACTATATCTATCATTCAAATAAGCATTACAAATGATATGGGTATCTCTAAACCAAAACTCATGTTAAATGTTTACTTTCATTGCTAGTAATTTTCATACCATTACGTAGAATATAAAAGTTCAAAATCTTAGTCTCATGAACTTATGTTCAATCAATGATGCTAATAAATACTAAAGAATCCATAGTAATACAAGTTCACATGTAAAACGTTCACTAAAAATTATTGATATAACTAGTAAAAAGTTTCACTATTAGAACAAAGTAAACACAAATCCATTTTAATTATCATTCATTACATAAAATTAGCTAATATATAAAAGTTTAAAGCAAAAACTAGAAAATAGTTCATCAAATATTGTTTTCTATACAATGTTCAAGAACCCGGGTCCATACAACCTCTCATGTGAAATGTTATCTCAATTTTTTTTACATAAATAGTAAGCATGCTGAGAGATAGAAAAGGCAATAATCAGAATTCAAATAAGCTATGATAACAGAGCCATGCTCCAAAAAATAGATCTTGTTGCGTAAAGAATTTATGAAAATGTTAACACTTCACTGGCAAAGCTAAATGCATTCATCCCAATGAGGACTTCGATTTGAATCCCATTGACCTTAATTTATAACAAGTCTTCTGCAACAAATAACAAGGAACTTCATTCAATAATTAGACCATTCCATCATAAGCTTTCAATAGTAAAATAATTTTATGACAAAAACAAATGCTCTAATGTATTAAAACACTTACAATATGAAAAATTACATCGTGATATCCTTTACCCCTCAACTATCTCTTGAAATCGGACTTCTTGCAATGAATTCCTTCACTTTAGCTTCAATGAATTATTTCATTACATAAATGGTCATCTCTTTCTTAACATGTTCATTAAATATATCCTCCTCAATTTCTTTTTCTTCTTCTTGAAATTGTAAAACCAAGAGAGAGTACTCTTCGTTAACATTAACAAAAGTAATTGACAATTTGTTAAGTTTCTTTGCACTAAAAGCAATTATATCATCAAAATTTCTTGCATGTGATTATTTCAGCTTATCCAAATTAGTCATGAAATTGTCCTTTGCAAATAATCCAATCTCATATGTAACAGAAGAACCATTTAAATCCTAAAAAAAATCTCCTGCCTTGAGATACACATCTCATCTTTGATTTTCTTTGTCTCCACACTCAAAAATAATGTCCCCCAATGTTCGAATTTTCTCATACCATGCAGCCTTGAACTGCCTCATTTGATCAACATCAAGCAACCCCTTTTTATCTTTTTTTGGTTTGGACAGTGAATCAAGCTTCTAACTAAAAGTTAATAGGTCATTGTTTACAAATTTCTTGTCACCCTCTAGCTCAGTTTTGACCAATTCGATAGAAGAACTAGTTCTTTGATTTAAATGGCACAGATAAAAATAAACTTGCCATGTAGATTCAATAATACGCAATATTTTGGATATATAAATAATGATATATGGTTTCACTACACTCAAAAGATTAACAAGTTTCTCAAATCTATTAGATATGCCAGGACTAGAAATTTCCAATGGTGGTCCACATATCACTAGTGGAGTCTTCAGTAAAGGACCAGGGCTTAGGGTGTGTTCTAGCCCTTTTATTTTTTCCTTCAACTTCATATTTTCTTCTTTTCATTGACCAACAAAATTCACAAGCACTTCACCACCAGCTTGATGCGATTTCATAATCCCTAGCATTGCAACCGAAGAAAGATCAACATTCAATTCTGACTTATCAACAACCTTTCTATTGGAAATTTATATCCTTTCAATCTTCAATGTCTTACCACCCATTTCATAATTTTCATCCTGCAATGTGACAAAAAATTCATAGAAGGTAATGTCCTCTTCAACAATTTCCTCCTTTTTTTTCTAATTTTCTTGCAAACAATTACTAACCCAATCAGGTAACACAACCCTATCAACTTCCATGTCCATGGATTCATCAATTCTTTCCATTTCAGGTGCACTCTTGGATATATATGATTCAATAGTGTGAACTCTTTCCGGAGTTACTCTATGAGGAGGCTCTTCATCAACCCCACCACCTGATAGTATATCAACAACCAATTTTTCACTTACACTAGTTATTTTCCTTCTTTTGTTGGACGATCAAGTCACATTAGTACTACGTGTGTAAGATTGATATTTCCTCATAGGATTTGTTCTGATTTGCTTAAATATTTCTATCATCCTAATGATCTCTTTTTTAGTGATCTATTCAAAGTTTACTAGTGTTTTTTAATCTTTTGTTTATATATTATGAATTTCCTCACTTTTCTATCTACTTCTTGGAAACAAGTTCTCGTAATTCATAGACTCAAGGTGTTCCATGAAAATTCTTCATCTATCAAAGTATTTAATAGATTTGTCTTCACTTAAGTTAAAAGCATCTAAATACTTTGTAAGTGTGAATCATATTCTTTACAATCATTTTCCAACAATAAACAGAAGGAGAATAAATTATCTTTTCTTTTTCTATTCAAATATAGATATCCAATGACAATATTTACTTCAAACTTCAACAAAGGAATACATATATAGAAAAAAACATTAGCAAAATCAATGACCTATCTTCAAAACCATAAGTTTGTATAACCGTATTGCTTTATCTTCCCTGATATTCCCCTCTGCCAGATAGGAAAGCCTCAACCTCTGCAGATATTCGAGAACGATCTTGTCCAGTTACCACGCGATATACATGGCTTAAGGACATATCTTGAATAAAACAAACATTTACAGATGCTTCATGCTTCCACACTATAGGATACTATAACTACAACGGTTCCTTGCAAAAGTTCAATCTAGGATTACAGGGTAAATCGTCAAACAAATTCCTTGACATGAGAAGTGATATCAGACATTCCATCATAAATAAGCCATTTTTCTTGGGTAATTGATGTAACGTAACATATAATTCATTCAAAATTACATAAACCCAATCAAAAATACAATTATTTTTGTATGTCTCATAAAGAACATAAAATTTTGATTTCAGAACATGCGATTTACTTTCTATCCCTAATACACGAGAAAAAAGCAAAAAAAGGTTCCTAAATGGTCACCTAAATAGATAAATATCCATAAAAGAAACATCGAAAGGAACCTCAGAAGTTACAAATATGAATTCCCACACAATGTAAATTCCTTGTCCTTCTAGCTCCAAGAAACTATTCACAACAGACAATTCTAAACACTCGTTTGGTTTTGGTAACTTGAATAACCTTATGAATGCATTAGGATTTAGAGGAACCTTTATAGCTCCTAGCTTAATTTCCCTCTTTCTTAACTCAATTTTTTTTCACAGAGATAAAAAAATTCTGTGAAATTAAAAACCACTGAAACATACCGAGCAATTGCTAATCCGGTACTCCAAATGTTGTTACTTTTTTTCTATTTCGTTGATAGATTCACATTTCACTCATATATTATTGACTAGTCAAAGCTATCATCGATCTCAGTAAGTGAGTTAACCATATCACCTTAAAGATCTTCTTTCCCTCACCTGCTACCCAATGTTTCATTTGCAACAAAAAAATACTCTGTCAATGAATAATGCATTCAAAATACCATTTCACTTTACACTTCTTGAGTTTCTTCACAAACACTTGTTGTTATTATTACTCATGTGAAAATTGTTACACATGACACTGTAAATAAATAGCAATTAAAGATACTAAAGAAAACTTTTACATACAGTAATAGGAAAAAAATTTGAAATTCGAAAAGGATCATGTGCATGTAATCTGCACATTTCTCTTTCTTCAAGATCATTGATATACATGTCATAAGAGACAAAAAATTAATATATAATAATAAACGTTGTCTACTGAAGCAGTAATTTCACCCCGCAACCATTTTTTTGGGGGTTTTTAATAAAAACCCAATAGCACAAGTGTTTGAATAATTTTTTTTATATCAAAAATGGATTCAGCATCATCAAAAACCCCATTGGAAAATTCACCTATATCGGAAAAAATCATTGCAAACTGTTTTTTTTTCTTTTTTATTTTTCAATAAAAATATGACAACACAACTCTTGACACCTGATTGACAGCCAATTTCATGAAAGTTGACAACTGTAACCTCAAGTTACAAAAAATGACCACCATATTTTATTAGTGATGTGCCAGGATTTCCTTTGTTTTACTGGTCAAATTTGAAGACTTGTAAAACTATAAATAATAGATACAACTATAAATTGCACAAGGAAATTCACAAATAAATATTGTGCCAACACGTATTCAACTACTTTATATCACAATTTGACTTGACGACTAGTTCCACTACTTTGTAAAACTGAACCAAATTTGATTTACGAATAACTTGACATAACTATTTCTCAGAAAATTTGACATGTAGTTGCGAGGCAGTGGGATCCTTATTCCCATCAAACAAATTTAATTCTAAACTCTTTGGTGTCTATAGACGAGAAAATAATTTGATTACTGAAAGTTAATAGTCGCAACTGAGTTACTTTTGGTCAAATTTTAATTCTCGTAAAACTTTCAATAATAGATACAAATAGTAATGTTACTTTCTATGATGAGTCAAATTTCCATGTGCTCCCCACCACTTTGTAAAATTGAACCAAATTTAATTTACGAATAACTTGACACACCCATTTCTCTCAAAATTTGACACACTGTCACAAACGTTTTTAATTTTAAACTCTTTGATTTTTGCAGACACGAAAATAATTTAATTACTAAGAATGTAAACTTTAATTCGTAATGTAACAAGGACAACTGTAAAAATCCATTTGTGAACTAGAAATAACAAATATTTTCTCAATTAACTACTTTTTACTATTATACAATATTACATTAAGTCTCATTTTAACATGTCCCAACAAGTACTGCTATGCGATAAAATGTATGTGTAGAACAAAGACGAGAAACATTGATACCTTATGTGTATCGGTATACAAAATAAATTGGGTCTTTTCTATTAATAAAAGAATAGACATCAAAATGATTAAAAGTAAATAAATAAACCAACAAGTTTGACTAAACTACATAAGTCAAGGAACAAAAACTAACACTATGTCATATACTTTCATCATAACACAAATGAATATACTATTACGTGTGTCAAAACTGCTACACACAACATTTTAAATAATTAGCAATCAAACAAACCAAGGCTAGTCAAAATCCACTTATTTAATATCAATGTTATACATGTAATAAGAAAGAAAAAATTACATACAAAACAAATTTGAACTAATTGTGACCATAATAATCATATAAGAAACTACCAAATGTGAACATGGAACTGAGAAAGGTGAAGCTTTCAATATTTTAGAGCTCATGCATTTCTTCACTATTACTATCGTCAACAATTTAACATAAACACCATTGAAGATGCAAGCTCAACTTTGAAGATAACAGTTTATGTAAGGCAATAGAAGCTCAAATAATACTTCAAGGTCTTAAACACAATTTAAAAAGGGAAAATGCTACACAATCCGCTACTTGAATTATGTAAATTATTAGAAAACTCTCATGTTGATATCATCAAATAGCTTCCTTCCTTCCTCCATCGATGATTTCAAATTTCTTGTCGACTCGTTTCCTTATAAATCACCACATATATGACACAAGATCTTTGTATCAAACATAAAACTGACATCTAGATCTCTCTATCGTTCCAATATCTATCCCCTCAATGCAGGTTGACCGCGAGGAAAATGCTATAGTGCCTGGTGAGGAAGGGAGTAATAAACATGATTGAAGAAACTTTTGTCAAAAACTTCTAAATTCTCCTTAAGTTGGGCTACAAGTGGAAGAAAAATGATATTCCAAAAATTCAATTGATTGTTCATTGATAATATCTAGAGCTGTGATGCTATAATGTCTAGTTATCTTTTATTACGTGATCTAAACATTTTGACTTAGCCAAATTACATAAAAAATAAATAAATAAATAAATAAAGTAATTAGTAATTAGTAATAATTGGTATTAATTAAACTATTTTAGATCTATCTTAAATCCAAATCAAATATATGGAGGTGGAAACCTATCCTCAAGTTGTGCACTCAAAAAAGTGGATTGCGTCTAGAGAGATTTCATCTCTCGATGCTTAATAGATAAAGATTTCAGATAAATCTAACTTTATTATTATCTCTTCCTAAATTTTCTTTATATTAAAATAATGAATATTTTTTAGTTAAAGAAGAGTCTCATAAAATATATTAGAATAATAAACAACTAGGTAACATATCACCATAAGTGAAAAGTAATATCTAGCGAATTTTAATAAAGGTGTTATCACAACAAATTGAAATAGTATTTTATTATATATATATATATATATATATATATGACATGTCATTGTTACATTATTTGTTTGTTATATTGATATATATATGTTATTTTAAAAACCTACCACATTTATTTCATTAAAATTTTGTTTTCAGAGAAAATAAAAATAAAAATTATAAACTTTTTCCTTGAGAAATTATTTATATAGTATTATGTTGATGGTGCTGGACCGGCCAACATGTCAGGGGATCTCCCCATTAAGAAGTCCCAATTAGACCTCAGACTGTTTGGTGTAGGAGTCCCAACAGTGGGTCGTATGGTAATTCCTTGACCGCGATTTCGCATAAAGGAAAGTAAGATAACTCTGTCGGTAGAATAGGTGTGACAACTGCAACGAGCCAAGGAGGTGTAGGAGGGGTGCTAAAACATGGGGGTTGAGATGAGTTCACCCCTTGGCAACTTGTGATAGCACGCAGTTGAGAAGGGAACACACGAGCAAAGATACATCACAACATGGAAGGCAAGTTAACAAGCAAACCAAAGTGATGGTTAAACCAAAAAGACATTTTAGAAAGATTCATACATACATACACAGATAGCTATACATGCATGCATAAGAAAACCAATACATATATCATTTAGAGTAAAGCAAATAGCATGGAATACAATACAACATATGCATGAAACGTGATGGCTCTTGTAATATTAAGAAGTGTAAGTTCCAGTCATACAATACATCCATGTCCAACCACTAGTTTCAATAGTGGAACATTATAGCCACAACCATTTGCTCCTCCAAAGAGATGTACTAGCTCTGCATAGTGGAGAAGCCAAGGGTCGTTACAACATTGTCCAAGCTCTCTCCAAGATAGTCTTATCTGAAGCTTGACTGACCAAAATCCCTTACAATGAGTTATGAGGGACTATTTATAGAAAAGGGTGGGGTGACCCTTGACATTCCCCTTTGTGACAGTTCAAATACCCTCATGAATCTTCATCTACTCTATGACTGTTACATCCAACTATCAACCCTTGACTTACACTTGACATGACGTTACATTACAATGCACATGTACCCATGTGAGACAAAATGGCTTGAGCAAGCCATGCTAGACATCACTATGACTTAGACAACCATGGAAGTCCAACTCCCCAACATCCTTACAATGATCAATGGTAACATACTGATGCCAAGATCGATAGTCCTTGATGGTTTCCGTGTGCTCCAAGGTGACATATTTCTTGAACCAAACTCTTTCCTCCATAACATCTAGGTACACTTCTCGAGCTTCTCTTCCCAACTCATCTGTAAGCATGTGCATCATTGTCTTCAATGTGGTTGGACTAGCAACATACTTGTGCATGATGGCTACACTGATGGGAAAGTTTGGGCTAGTAGCAATGTGCATCAGCTCGTCAAAGTACGAGTCAATCTCTAGTCGGACTTGTGCCTTTGTCTTTGCTTGGGTGAGAGTCCCAATAGATGGGATCACATGTGCGCACACCACAACATCCATACTCTTGAGCACACGTTCATGGGAAGTCTATATACTAGTGATGAGTTGTAGGAGCTCTTCATAGTTTTGGATCTGACTCCAGATACGTGCCTTCAGCTCAACCGCATTGGCCTTCATCATCTTAGTCAAGTGAAGTGGGGCTCCCTTGTATCTCATCATCAATGCTTGCATGTAATAAAAAACAACATGCAATTTCGTAAAGATACGTGCTCTTCTAGCACATTGCTACTGCCATCCGTTGAGATGGAAAACTACCTTATGCACAGTGCCAAACTTAGAGTACAATGCTCACATAACTTCATCTAGTATTTCCTTCCTCAGTTCAGCTCGGGCAGATGCTGTCACCAACTCTCCTCCTTGCTTGGCTGTCTACAGTTCCTTATCCATTCGCTCATTCTCAGCTATCAAAAAGTGAACACTTGAGCTAGTGGATTTGGCATACACTCTAGTAGCATCGGCCAAGACTACTGGACGTTTGCGCACATCAGACACAATCACTCATTCCTCAACTTGCACAAGAGATGTATGATCATACAGAGTCGACACTCTATGAGACTGCAAAACTCTATGTTGAGATTTTTCGAATGAGATGTTGTGTATCTCTTCTTCCAGCTGATCTCCGAGGATCTCATGACCTCCTCGGTCACTTGAGACTTGCTCATCATCTGTATGTGGTGAAGCATGTAAGTCAACCTCTTGGTGGTGAGGCATAAGGGCGATATCCTGTTCTGATTCCCGTTGCTCCATGTCCGTATCCAACTATTGAAGTGCTTGTTCTATCTCATGACCAAATTCCTACTCCTGTGATGGTTCACCCTGTCTACCTGATGCTAGCAGTTCTGATGAATCCACTACCTGTACAGGTGTTGTTTCATATGTTTGCACATGTTGCGCCCCATGTTGTACCTGTTGTTGCTGGGATGCCCTCTCCTGTTTGTGCAACTCTTGTTCCTTCTAGAGTTTCTCCTTCAACTCATGCAACTCCTCCTTTGTTGTTGGTGCACTAAGATGTCTTTTTAAAAACAGTCTTAATTCCTACATTAATTGTCAACCCAAGGTAAGTCTTTTTATCTCAAGAGTGTCTGCACTATATGTGCAGTGAATTCATAGGTGATCTAATTATAAATCATTGCAATAACTAATAACTATTTCTTCAGCTCACTCCAAACAATCCTGAAAGAAATAACTATGGAAGAAATAACTATGAAAGAACTCTTAACACACTATGCAACTCTATTTAACTTGTTCCAAAATCAAATGAATCTGAATGCAAATGAAAAGAATCACGCCTGGAAATCTTCAAATAGAATTAAAACTAACTCACTCAATCAGGAAAGAGAACTGTAACAAGTGAACAATAATGATAATCTATACCAAATCCGAATTGAACAACAAATCTAATTGAACGGAAAATCCTAATTGAACAACAAATCTCAATTGAACGACAACTGATAATTGAACAACAAATTAGCATTTAATGATAAATGATATATAAACAGCAAATGACTTATCTAAGAAAAGTATGGAAATCGATTAATGCTATCTCTAAGATCTATGATAACATAAATCAAAATGGACAACAATATAATACTAAAACTAACATAACCAATCCAATCAAAGCGTTATTCAGATATATCACACAGCTAAGTATGAATGTAAATGAACAGCAATATGAATCGGAATAGTCAATCTTCACAATAAGCGAAATGCTATTAACTTAACAGTAACAATCACTAAAGACTAAATAGAAAATACTATAACACAATAAAGCAATAGAACTTATTTTGACCGAGCCCAGATTTGCTAGAAGTATCAGCTAATAAATACTCAGAATATCAGTATGGATCAAACACAATCTTTCTTCATTAAAATAAGCAACAAGGTTACAACATCACTGAGATAACGATATTATATGTCCCAAAAGAATAATTACAAGTTATGAAACTATGAACTCTTCCCGTTAGCCTTTAGGCCTTATATATAACATTAAAAGTGTAAAATAGATAAAAGTGAGTCCTTAGGATCAGGGGATGCTAAGGATTTTGCAATACATAATCTGATTCTGTCATGAAATAGCATCGGTCTGCATGGTCTCTCGCTGCCTTGCCTGCCTCAGACACTGTCTTTTTGCTTTTACGGCCTGATGCTGCTCTATCGATTGAACAACTATTGTCCAATCCACGACTTCTACATATAAAGATAGCAAAAAGTCAGTTTCTCGTGCTATATTTATTTAATTTGTTACCAAGTTCTTTTACCCAAGTTTAGTTGTTATTTCCTTTACTTTGATCCATAAACAAATATAATCATGTGATGATAAATTTTGAATAAAGCTATTTACAAAGAGAAAACATACGTTTTTCCTGACCCAACATACTCCCGGGATCATCTTATTGCATGTCCTCATGCAATTAAATAGTTGATGTGTAGCTGAGTTAGGGAATAGGTAGGATATACCTCCTCCTTATAATTTCTAAAGCCATTTTTCTTCTTTAGTATAGCAAAAGCCTGGGTAACGTCTTGATCCTTCAAGGTGTAGTCACAATGATACTTCTCTGGAGGATACCATATTATTGGAGTCCTATACTAACATCCCATCCATTCAGACCCCATGGTTAAGACCATGTTACTGTACTTGTGGAAATGAGAGGAGGTAGCTTTAAAGTTCCGGTATCCAAATGGTTCTCGATTTCTAACAGTAATGCTGGAGACTTCCCACCTTTGTCTGGCTGCAGACAAGGCTTCCTCCTTAATCTCTTGGAAGTACTCCTTTCCAGCTTGTATAATATCCGTGTCAAATGGCCCTAGTTGGCCCATAACACCATCTCACTTCATGAATTTCTTGTGTCTGACTGAGAGATGCAGGGGTTTGGTTGGTTCCCCTCTCACCCATAGTTCGATTTCTTCTTCACGCTTCCTAAAATTATTGTGTGCCTTGGCCCACTTGAGTTGATTAGTAGCAAAGGAGAGAAATTCCTGGAGTTGTACATCCCCTATAAAGGGGCCAGGTTTGTTGTCTCTCTCATCTTCTAGAAAGAAATTGTGTATATAAAGTTCACAAAGGAGGCGTTGTACCTACTCGTCCTGTTCTCTGAAGCACTAGACAAAGTTCGAGGTAGTTTTGATTTCCAGAGACTTCCCAACGTTAACAGCTTTGACTTTTAGCAAGAGGTATCTCTCTAGGAGGAATAAGGAATAATTTGTAGTAGGGGTTCTGCATGACAGGGTGTCTGAATAAAGAGAGCAGATAGTTTCCAACTACTCTTTAGCCTTCTGTAATTTGTCCCATGCTTTCTCAACCTTTTTATGTTCAGCCTTGTACTAAGCAAAGGTCTCATCCTCAGTCACTGTGAGTGCCTCAAACTTTTTCTTTAACTCTTGATGTATTCGTAGGGGCACTACCTCCTCCTTGTGCTGGGCTAATTCCTGCTGAACCTTCAGTAGTTCATTCTGCAGTTTGCTAATAAATTCTTCCCTTACTAGGGGAATATAAGCAGGTGTCTCCTCTGTTTGGGCATCATTATCTTGTGTCTCTATAGGCTAAGTTTGGACAGAAGCCTCGACTGCTTCTTGAGTTATGCAACAATCAATTGGGATGCTTCCTTCAGCATTAGTCTGAACAATAATGTTCACAGTAGGGTAGTCCGTTTGGGTCTCCTGTGAGAGAACATAGGGGTCTGCAGTCTGCATTTTAGTGTCTTCTACAACACATGGTTGTGTCTGAGTTTCCTTTCGACAAGCCAAAAGATCCTCAGTTTGGGTTCAGCATCCTTTCTAGAACAATGTTCAATCTATGTGCCTGTGGTCTCTTTTTCTACTTTCAAATTCCTGGTTCTAATGGCTTCTTTTAACCATTTCCTTAGCTACCCAATTATTCACTTATGTTTTCTATACTTCTTAAGCATTTTTCTGAGCCGGTCCTTGTAGGGCTTATTTATTCTCGGACTTCCAACTGGCGGTAGGTTGACTGCATTGTCTTTTGGTTCCTGTACAGGTGGTATTATGTCAACATCAGGGAGGGTTCCAACTAGAACTGTATCTCTCAATGGAGCCTCACCTTCTAGCTCCTCTTTGTCATGGATTTATATTTCAGGAGATCCCAATACTATCGTGTCTCCTGAACAATTGTCATTCTCTAAGTTTTCTTCTAGGTGGGCCTTGTCCTCAAGGGACTTAGAAAAATAGTATTGCCTGGTTGATTTACATCTCCCAGGGTTTTATTTGCAAGATTTTCTTCAGCTAGGGGGTCCACTGGACCAATGCCTGTTTTCCGGTTTTCTTCTCTAATGGCTTCTTCTTCATGCATCTTGGCTTCAAGGGGTTTTTCCACAGAAGGGACTGGCTCCCCCTGTTCTTCTAAGAAATCAGTGAATGGTAGGGTTTGATCACAACTAGGGCTATCAACAAAGGCAGACTGGTTGGGGGTACAATTATGTCCTTCAAAATTCTCGGATTGTTCTTTTCCCTCACCCAACATTCCCATGTCTTCCAATACCCTAGCCACCTCTTCTGCATAGTCTCGCAAAGGGGCATTCTATGGACTTGGAGGTGGTGTGAGTGATGGACCGGCCTCATTCGTCTAAATTGGGGTATGTCGTTGGGACTTCATCTGTGCAGAGCATCTGTGTTTTGTTGGGTTCAAAGGCACAAAGGAATTTTTCCTCTCCCGTGTCCTTCTCAGACCTGGGGTTCTAAGCCCTTGTTGTTCTGCTACTGGTTTTCTGGAGGTGGGGTCAGAGTAGGATTTACAATATTGTCTCAGGTTAACTGCTACTGGGCTAGTCCATGTATGATAAAAAATTTAATCAGTCCATGATGACTAATGACAGTGCGTGGGTCCTTAGCTTTCCTAACTCGTCGAGTGACATCATGCAATAGACAATTCAAATAAAATGACAAATTAACTGAAATTTTATGTTTTAGGATGGCTAATTATTTGAGTTGACGCGGCTTTACCACATCCTGGTCACCATCACATGTGATATACCATTGCATGATGAATGCCAACTCCTTCCAACGTTGTCTTAACATTGAATGGTGAATCCCTTTCCCTGTTCAAGCTAATTTCTCATCTGGGTCCTGGAACGCTGCAACCGCATTGTGCAGAAGGATGTGATTTTCTATCAGTGGTAAAAATGGCCGAAAAAAATTAAAACAAAGATTTTAATTCATTATGTCAAAATATTTTAATCATAAGTGATATTAATAACAAAGGCATAATCAACGATATGTATTAATGACTATCATAAAATGATTGGACAATTAGAATATGATGAATATATAACATAAGTTACCATGCAGATCGACTTGTAAGAGTGTTGTTCAAATGGGAAATTCCCTTTGGAAACAAAGCCATAGGTGGTAATAGATAGAAATCATTTGGCAGTGTAATATGATACTCCAATACCACAAGCAGAGCTATTGTTACCAACAGGTGGTCATAGCCTAAACAGGGTTGCTTTTTAACCCCACAAATGAGCCAGAGTCCTCCTTTTAGTATGTAGATGGCTCTTCTTTTCTTGTCATAAAGAGACCACTATGCACGCATGGTGACCAGATGACCATAGTGCCATTCACCAGGATATAACAAGTGATCACGTTGGCTTGTGGTGGGACCCCCTGTCCTTCTGACAATTTTAGTCATCAAGAAGGTCATTACCTTGGTTTGGTGGCCAAATTGGAATGTCACCCATTACATCCTTATGAACATGGTAGGTTGGATCAAGATGGGACCCCTATCCTATTTTGATGCATTTTCATATTTCATTATTTCCACTTTTTCTTTTGAATTTTTTATTGTAACAAGAGGGAGGCTCATTTGCTCTGTAAGAGTCAAGGATGGTGTAAGAATTAAAAAGATGTCAATGAATGTTTATACTATTACCCCTATATCATCATATCAACGAGATTTATCTATTTGAAAGTGTAAACATAAGCCAACATGGTTTGAAAATAATGAATCATTTTATGATGTGTCCAAAGAAGAGATGTTAAGCTAGTCATTATAAAGATACACTGTATCAACTTTTGAATAAAGATAACCATCAAAAGGATTCATAGGTCATAATGATATTATCATTACTGTTTTTGCTTATATTAGGCACAAATCCATTCAAATGGTGTTTATTCAAAACATAAAAGAAAAAAGAAAGATGGAATAATGATTGGTAATTAAAGAATTCATAGTTTGTCTCATTTAAAAAGAGCAAAAGTGTTGTTCAATGGATTGAGTAGCAATCATTCAATGGATTGAGTAGCAATCGTTCAATCGATTGAAAATCAGAAATTAAAAGAAAAAAAACACAAAAGTGTTGTTCAATCAATTGAACAACCATCTTTCAATCGTTTGAATAGAAAAGAACACAAACGTAAAAGTGTTGTTCAATCAACTGAACAACAATCTTTCAATCGTTTGAACAACAAAATTCACAAAATGTAACAGTGTTGTTCAATCGATTGAACAACAATCGTTAAATTGTTTAAACAATGAAAATCGCAAAAAAAATGTAAAAGTGTTGTTCAATCGATTGAACAATAATCGTTCAATCGTTTGAACAACAAAAATAAAAATAAAAATGTAAAATTGTTGTTCAATCGATTGAAAAACAATTGTTCAATCGTTTGAACAGCAAAAAGCACAAAATGTAAAATTGTTGTTCAATCGTTTAAACAACAGAAATTGAAAAATGTAAAATTATTGTTCAATCGATTGAACAACAATCATTCAATCGTTTGAAAAACAAAAACAAAAACCGAGAAAGTGTTGTTCAATTGATTGAACAACAATCGTTCAATCATTTCAACAACAAAAAAAGCAAAAATTAAAAGTGTTGTTCAATTGATTGAACAACAATCGTTCAATCGTTTGAACAAAAAAATCAACAAAAACGTAAAAGTGGTGTTCAATCGATTGAACAACAATCATTTAATCGTTTGAACAGCAAAACCAAAAGACACAAAATTGTCGTTCAAATGATTGAACAAAAATCGGTCAATCATTTGAACAACAATCATTAAATCATTGGAATAGAAAAAACAAAAACGAGAAAGTGTTGTTCAATCGATTAAACAACAATTGTTCAATCATTTGAACAACAAAAATAAATAAAAATAAAATACACGCAAAGTGTTGTTCAATCGATTGAACAACAACCGTTCAATCGATTGAATAACACTTATCAAGCACTCAAAGCAATGAAAATCCTCATATTTACATGGTGATGCCTAATCTAAATTGCAATCAATCAAAAAGAATATATACATTATTTACAATTTAAAGAAATCTCAATTTTTTGAAAGAAAAGTTGTTGGGTCATCACTCCCTGCAGCTAATATTTGCATGGAGGGGTCCTCACGTACCTGCTCGCAGAAAGACTCCTTGGTGAGTGGTTTGTGATAGAGATGCACTCGATGCCTATTCACCTTAAAAGAATGGCCAGATCCATCAATGGTAGTCAAGGTAAGAGTACCATTGTTATGTACTTCTTGAATCTCATAAGGGCCGAGCCATCTTGTTTGCAACTTGCTCGGGAGGTCCTGGAATCTGGAGTCATAAAGGAGTGCCCAATCCCCATTTTGAAATGTCTTCTTTTTTATGAGGCCGTCATGCCATTTTCCCTTTGTTGCTGAGTAATTGCAATCCGTTGCAAAGATAATAGTAGAGCTTCACCTAGTTCGTTGATTTTTTGCAGTCACTTGGTTTGGGATTCTGTTAAATCCAGCCCCACTTGCTGATCCATTCTTAGAGTCTTTATTTTTAACTCAATCGGAAAAATAGGTTCTCTGTTGAACATGAGCTGGTACGGAGAGTATCCAGTAGTATTCCTCCAAGTCGTGCGATAGGCCCATAAGGCCTCTGGCAGTCTAGTAGCCCAATCTCACCGATGTGTTGAGACTGTCTTGGTCAGAATCACTTCAATGACCTTATTGGTGCTTTCGACCTGCCCATTCGCCTGTGGGTGATACAGGGAAGTGATCCTGTGCATAATATGATGGTTTCTGAGAGTGGCAGTAATCTTCTATCCTACGAATTTCGCTCACCCATCTATGATCACTTCTCACGGTAAACCATACCGCACAAATAACCCAAAAAGGAAATTAATCACAGATTCCTCTGTGTCTCTTGGTAAATCTACCGTTTCCAGTGATCTCGTCACATAATACGTGATAACTAGTACGTAGGCCTTCTGATTGGATGGAGGATGGAATGGGCCGATAAATTCCAATGCCCATCTCTCGAAGGGTTCTATGACTAGTTGGGGTTACAGAGGCATTTCATCAGATTGGCCAGGCTTTCCCATCCTTTGGCAGCTATCACAAACCTAGGCATATTTCTTAGCATCCTTAAAAATAGTGGGTCAATAATAGCCCATCTGTAATACCTTATGCCCTATCCTATGATCTTCGAAGTGTCCCTCATAGGGATCGTCATGGCAATCCTTCAGGATGCCATAAATCTCATCCTTGCAAATGCATCTGCCTATACACATGTTGGCCCCTGTGTGAAAAAGATATTTTCCTATCCAAGAGAATCGAGCACTGCGTTGAACGATCTATTTCCTCTCTCTTGTTGTCGAAGGCCTGGGTAGCTTCTCTACTGCCAGATAATTTTCCACATCTGCGTACCATGGCATCTTGACTGCCATGACAAACAAATGTTCATCTGGAAATTGGTCATCTACTACCAGTGGATCATTCACCTTTGGGATTCAAGATAGAAAATTGGCAACTGGATTTTCCTTCCCCGAACGATCCTTAATAGTAATGTCGAACTCCTACAAAAGAAATAGCCACCGTGTCACTCGACCATTTGTGATAGCTTTATTAGCTAGATACTGAATGGCAGAGTGATCGGTATACAGAAAGACTTGGTAGTGAATTATATAATGTCTAAAGTAGTTTATTGCATAAATAAAAGCTAAGAATTCTTTTTTTGTTACTGTATAATTAAGTTCTACAAAAGTGAGATTTTTGTTAATATAAAATATATCGTAAGGTTTCCTGTCCTCCTCCTAGCCGAGGATAGCGCCTATAGCTACACCTGATGCTTCCATGGATATGTGGAAAGGTAGCTCCTAGTTTGGTCCACATAATACTGGTGCTGTTGAGACTAGTTTCTTTAGACCTGTAAAAGTTGTGTCACATTTGTCAGACCATTTGAAATCAACATTTCTAGTTAAAGCATATAAAGGCGCAACAATTTGTGAAAATCTTTTAATAAACCTACGATAATATCCTGCATATCCCAAGAAGCTACGTACCTCTATCTGAGTGCAGGGTGTAGGCAGTAAAAGAATTACCTGTATTTTTGCTGGATCTACCTGTATCCCTGCTGCAGAGATATAATGTCCCAAGATTACGCCCTCGGTCATCATCATGTGACACTTGACATTGCTTAAACATAACCTGGTAGAAATTCATCGTTCTAATAATTTTTCTAATGTTTTCAATGCTTGGTCAAAGTCATCCCCATATGGAGTAAATTCATCCATATACACCTCAAGTCCTTCATTTATCAAATCAGCAAAAATGTTGAGTATAGCTCTCTAGAATGTAGCTGGGGCATTACACAAGCCAAATGGTAATACTTTGTACGTGAATGTACCCCATGGATAGGTGAAGGTTGTTTTGTCTTGGTCTTCAGGGGCGATCTGAATCTGATTGTAGCCATTGAAACCGTCTAGGAAGGAAAAGAACTGCTTCCCTGCCAAAGTATTAAGGACTTGATCGATGAATGGGAGGGGGAAGTGATCTTTCTATGTTGCCTTGTTCAACTCTCGGTAGTCTACACAGATATGCCACTTCCCATTTTTCTTGGGGACGACCACCAATGGAGAGACCCATTTACTGTCCGAAATAGGATAAATGAAGTTCACATCTAGTAGCTTCTGTAACTCTTCTTTCACAATGTCCTTGAGATGTGGATTCAATCTTCGTTAAGGCTACTAGATGGGTCAAGCATCCTTCTCCGTATAGATGTGGTGTGTACATAGCTGTGGGTCTATACCCTTCATGTCAGGATAATCCCAGGCAAAAGCCCCTTTATATTTCTACAAGACCTGTATGAGATTTTGTTGCTGATCGCTATCCAGAATATCATTAATGTTTATAACTTTTCCTGTTTCGAACTCACAGGCTTGTTGTTATGAACATCGGTCATCTGGATATTCTGTTTGTCAGTATCCTTTAAAGGATCCTCCATGGATTCATTATCAAGGATTTCTTTCAACAATTGACATTTTACATTGCTCACATTAGCTCGTTGATTGATAAAATTGTTGATAACATCATATTCAGTCTGATCTTTGAATTCCAGTGCCTCTGCTATTGTGAGAGGTGAATGGATGCTTTCCTCTAGGTATGCTCGTGGTTGTTTACATATCTTTACAATGGGAAAACTTGGCTTGGCAAGAGGATATAACACAAGATTTTTTACAGCATCCCCCTTTGCAATAGTCATGCTACCTTCTCGGCAACTGATATAAGCATTAGTTGTCGCCAGCCAAGGTCGGCCCAGAATCAGAGGATGCCCATCCAATCAACTCTTTGGGCTTATGACAAGAAAATATACTGGATATTCCCATGAATTAATAGAAATCGTAACATCCTGTAAGGTCCCTTCTGGCCTTACCACTGAATGATCAGCCAGTTCTAATAAAGTGGTGGTTGGTTCCAAGGCTGTAATCCCAAGTGTTTGACAAGTTTCTGCGATTAAAATATTAATGGTTGCACCCATATCAACTAGCGTATTGGGAAAAGAGTGGCCATATATTTGAAATGTCACTATGGGATTTCTAGGATCTTCATACATTACCAGAGTTTCCTCTCCCAAGAGTAAATCAAATAAGGTTCCTACAACATGAATGGTGGGTGAATTTTTTTCTTTCCTCACAGGCTTATTTACACATAACTCTTTAATTTTTTTAGCATAGATGGGAATGTCTTGAATAGCTTGGAGGAGTGGAATTTTTATACAAAGATTTTTTAGTTCCCCTACAAGATCAAAATCTGGGTACACAATCAGTTTAGGTATCATTAACCTTTCAGGGAACGGAGGAGAAGTGACTATGAGTTCCTCTAGATCTTTCTATTGATCTGTCTCTTCTCCTTGTTTTAGTTTAGTATTAATTACAGGTGTTGGTATATGTACAGATGGTGGTATATGTACAGGTGGTGTTTCAATCTCAATTGATGGTTGATCCCTATTTTCCTCGGGGGTGATGATATGTCCCAACCTCAATTTAAGTTCATTACATTATTTTACTCAGTCTCATAGTCTGATCTTTCTACAATTTGCACCAACTGGACCGGTCTGTTATTGGGATTTGGATTTGGTTGGGCTGGTAATTGAGGGCGCAGAAGAGGCTGAGGATTTTGTTGTAATGGATAAGGAGTTGACAATGTGGGTTGAGGTTGGGGACCTGTCCCCATAAGAGTGTTAAATGTTCCCAAAGGTCGCTACCAATTTGTAGACCAATTCGAGTTATGAGAAGTCGAGGCAGACCATTGGGATTGATAGGGATTTCCTTGCCAAACAAGAGTAAAAGGAGAATTTGGCCAGCCACTTCCCAGAAAGGATTGAGTTGACCATGGTGTCATAGGGAATGGATGAGGTTTCCAATTTGAGTAGGGTGATTGGCCTTTCCATTATGCGCCAAGGTTCTGCTGCTGATTAAACTGTGAAGAAGGAAAGAACTGAGATGCATCTTGTGACATACCTGGAGGTTTGGCCTACCACTGTCGACGCTGGTTCATTAGATATATTGGCTCTATCTCTTCTTATGCTTTCTTGAACACTACTTTCAACCCTGGGAGCAATGGACATAGTTCAATGGCATGATCCTTTATACATATAGTGCATGTCTGAACCATGTCTAGTGGACACTCCTGTTGGTTGTGCTTCTTGCGACAACGTGGACAGAAAACACCCAAGTTTTGTTCTGCTAAAGCTTGTTTTTGTTTAGCCTGTAGGATGTCCAGCTGCATCATGAGGATGCCCAGGATGTCCGTTTTGAAATCTTCCAGGAGGTTTCTGATCTCCATTCGTGTTACTCCTCCACTATTTGGTTTTCTTCCCTTGCTCATGGGATCTCGATGTGATGCTCCTGTGCGTGAGCTTCCTCACGAACGCCTAATACAAAAGCAAACGACTTCATCATAATCTTCCTAAGAAATATCCCCTTTCCCCATTAAATTTAAAGTTTCTAACCATTCCTCTTTCATTCCGTTGATCAAGATAACTCTTAGGACTTCTTTTGGTAGGGTGGTGTGTGGATATCTCTGCAAGTTATAATGAAACCGTTCGACGTACTCTTCTAGAGTTTCATTATCTTTTGCAACCATCTTAAATATTTCATCCTTTAGCTCCATAGTCTTGCAAAAGTCCTCGTATCTGGTGAGGAAGGTAGTTTTCATGTCCTCCGAAGAATTAATAGTACGCCCACCCAAATCCATGAACCATCTTAAAGTTGCTCCTTTCAGAGTAGAACAGAATAGTTTTAGCTTTTGGGGGTTAGTGGTGTAGTCATACCCTCTGCAGAGGACGTCAAATTCAAATAGGAAGTCATCAGGATCCTCTCGACCATGGGGTATTCCAAGGTCGAGGTTTGACCTTGATGTGGTTGATTTTCCATTTGGTCAAAGATGTGCAATACTCTTTAGGAATTTCATGGGTTTTTTTTCGAGTAAGAGGGGGAATAACAACACGAGATGGCTTTCTAGCACTGCCTAGATCTGGGATCACAGGAGACCCTTGTTTAGACAACTGAGGTCTTGCCTTAGCAGTTCCACTGGTTTATCATTCTCCTTCTCTTAAATTACAAGATACCTCTTGTAGAGGATCATAATGTAGGATTATTGTAGCTTGAAGACTTTTTCCAAATCCTCCAATTTGGCTTTGAATCTCAGCATGAGATGCAGATGGTGATGCTTAAGACTCTGCAGTAGGACTTTTCCCAGTTACAACCTAGAATCCTACTGATGCTTGAGACTTTGTTTTTCTCACAATTTCATCTATAAATGTCATTCTCCGAAGGTTCACCGATCCTTTGGGTTTTGTGGATTAGGTGGGGGGTTTTTCTCTTTTTCCATCTTTCTATTCCTAGTCATTCATAGAAACCAATTCCTATTTAACCTCTAAGCTTTTGCTGAAAGCCGGGCTGGTAAGAAAGCACTTTACTTGCCAGGTACATGGGTTCTTACCTTCAATTTTTTAAACCCAATTGTTTCACAGAAAAATAAAAAGGAAATCACTTTGAAACACTCTCACTGGCAATGGTTCCAAAATGTTGGTGCACTAAGATTCCTTTTTACAAACGATCTTAATTCTTACATTAATTTTCAACCCAAGATAAGTCTTTTTATCTCAAGAGTGTCAGCACTATATGTGTAGTGAATTTAGAAGTTATCTAATGATAAATCGTTGCAATCACTAAGTTATTTCTTCAACTCACTCCAAACAATTCTGAAGGAAATAACTATGGAAGAAATAACTCTGAATGAACTCTTAACACACTATGCAACTCTATTTAACTTGTTCCGAAATCAAATGAATCTAAATGAAAATGCAAAGAATCAATCAGGGAAGAGAACTATAACAACTGAACAACAATGATAATCTATGGAAAATTCGAATTGAACAGCAAATCTAATTGAATGGAAAATCCTAATTGAACAAAAAATCTCAATTGAATAGCAACTGATAATTGAACAACAAATGAGCATATAATGATAAATGATATCTAAAAAGCAAATGAATTATCTAAGCAAATTATGGAAATTGATTGATGTTATCTCTAATATCTATGATAACATAACTCAGAATGGACAGTAATCTATTACTGAAACTAACATAACCAATCCAATCAAAGTGTTACTTAGATATATCACACATCTAAGTCTGAATCTAAATGAATAGTAGTATGAATCAGAATCATTAATATTCACAATAAGCGAAATGATATTAACTTAACAGTAACAATCGGTGAAGGCTAAATAGAAAAGATTATAACACAAGAAAAAAATAGAACTTCTCTTGACATGGCCTAGAGTCACCAGAAGTCTCTGCTAAGAAATACTCAGAATATAAGTATGGATCAAACGTAGCCTTTCTTCATTAAAATAAGCAACAAGGTTACAACATCACTAAGATAACAATATTATATGTCTCAAAAGAATAATTACAAGTTATGAAATTCTAAACTCTTCCCATTTGCCTTTCGGCCTTATATATAACATTAAAAGAGTAAAATAGATAAAAGTGAATCCTCAGGATTAGGGGATCCTGAGGATTTCGCAATACATAATCTGATTCTGTCATGAAATAACATCAGTCTTCCTGGTCTCTCGCTACCTTGCCTACCTCAGATGCTGTCTTTTTCCTTTTACGACCTGATGTTGCTCTATTGATTGAACAACTATTGTCCAATCCATGCCTTCTGCATATAAAGATAGCAAAAAGTCAGTTTCTCGTGCTAGATTTATCTAATTTGTTACCAAGTGTTGTTATTTCCTTTACTTGATCCATAAACAAAGGTAATGATGTGATGATAAATGTTGAATAAATCTATTTAAAAAGAGAAAACATACCTTTTTCCTGACCCAACATCTACTTCCTCCATTCTTCTCTTCTCCCTCTGCCTTTGCACAATTTTCTTGTCGCTCTGTTTCCTCTTCACCTCTATAGCCATAGCTACTATCTCCACAAGTGGATCTTCTCGGAACTTGCAGCTTTCCTCTTCCTCCATGCGATCGACAATCTTCCTCTTGCCCTTTTCGCACAGCGGTATGCTTGTCTTTGCTGCTACTGCTTCTACTGCTGGTGCACTCCTAGATGATGCTTCACGTTGCTTCTCTAACCACTCCATAGTGAAGCCAACCTGTTCATTGGGTCTATAGAAATTGTAGCAATATCTCCATGCATCCTTCTTTTCCCAATGAAATTCCCCATGAATCCAGTTGAACTGTGCTCTCATGCAGTGATCTTTCACAATACAATGTGGGTTATACAGATTCTAGCTTTGAAGGTCTGGATCTCATATAACCCAATCCGCAATAGAAGAGCGGGCTAAGGTGCCTTCTTCTTCTAGTGCAGTATACCTATCAATCCATCCGAGATGTGAAATGCTACTTCCTGCATGACAAGTATGTCCAAAGAAAACTTCGGTAGAACATGCAGAGGCTTCTCCACGCTGAACATTCGGATGAAGGTGTCGGGTGGTGAGGCATACTAATCAACAATGTCTATCAGTGCCTCCATTACTTCCTTCAACATGTAGGGTGGATCATGTTCGAATATCATCTTGTAGACTGAGGTGAAAAAATGATCAGACAACCATGTGATTACTCCTCTAAAGCTGCATTCAGCCAACAACTTGAAATATGTGTTCACAACAATCTCCGCCAGTGACCATGCCCACTCCAAGCCCAGGAACTCCTGTCAGGAACAAATTGCATCTAAGATGTAAGAAAACATGTAGATCTATGCTTGGACACCTCTGGTTGATTGTCGAGTCTTCATTACCTGGTCCTTCAGCTGATGAGCCAACATGCCGGAACAGTTTCATGGTTTACCCTCTTTGGCCTGTTGGTCCAGAGGGATCACCCAAATTTGTGGGAAGGTTTTCGTGCTTTCTTGGCCACATAGTCAACATGAAAATATGACCAAGTATTGATATGCCTTCTGCAATATCTTCGTCTTATAGATATGGTTGGGTGTCATCCTGAATCTAGCCGGCTCCTTTACCCAGTTCTTCAGAATGTCTCTGGAGTTGGCACTGTTGCTGGGTAAGCTGAAAGGAGTCTCCATGATAGTCACGGGCTTCGACATCTAATACATCTCATCATAATCCTGTGCCCAGAAGGTGGCAAGCTTCGTCCCACTAACACTGCTCAGAGTCATTGTCTTGGGATCAGTGTGTGAGACGATCTAGTGTATCATGTCCGTGCATGGGAACGCAAGGTATCTGCATGAAATTGGGTACAAGTTGGACTTATGAATGTTCACATACACTAAATGGTCTTCGAGGTCTTCCCCAAAAGTGCCTACAAATGCTTCATTGACCTCTTGCCATTTCATCTTGATTTCCTTGTCTAGAAACAGTTTGGTATCTTCATAGATCGGTAGACATGCGAACACCTGCTCAATGGTTTCTCCATTTGCACTTCCGTCAGTGTCCTTTGATCCTACTCTCTTCGAGGCCATTGACTCTCTACTGCTAAGAGGCGTATGAACACCTGAAAGATCTGGAGACAAAGAAACATGCATGGCAATAAATCTATGAAAGAAAACCAAAGAAAATTTGGGGAATGACTTAACACATACCTAGGGAATGATAGGAAAATATTACACAATTTTCTCTAGGAGGATGGGTGACTGGCTACCAGAACTATGCAAAAGGAATCCTGGGCTATCTGGGAGGCAAGACTGGATGCTGGATTTGCACAATCTGCAATCCAAGCTGACTATTGATTGTTGGGATTGTGCAATGTGCACTTCGAGCTGGCAATGACTGCAGGCTCAGGGACTGCATTGTGCAATTTTCTAGGCCAGCAGTCACTGTCCCTCATAAATGTGTAAAACAGTCCTAGAGGACAGTGTCTGGGCAAAAATTCACATTTATGGAGAGGAAGACAGAGCCTTCCTTCCCTAGATTGCGTAATGTTGTCTAGGTGAGGCAGAGTTTGGGCCAAGGTTGCCCAGACCCGCTGACGGGCAACTGAAATAAAATCTAAAAGTGAATGCATGGCCACACTAAGTGAAATCAGAAGTGGTTGATCGTGCATGAAAACATTGAATGAAAGATTCAATAAACAGATCAACAATCATGTGGGTGAAGCGAGTTGCCAAATCAGTGACTGTTCACGGCAAAACAGTTTCATGCATGCGACAATAGTGAGATAGCAACAAAAACTAAAACGGTGCTAGTACAAGCTAGTATGCAAGTAAAAGACAACAAGAATTCAAAGAAACCAAGCAAACAACACTTACACGACCAAAAATAGAAAAAGCAACAAATATGATGAAAAAGCCAAGTTGAGACTACTTACCCGTGAATAGCTGACCCGGATGTGTCGAAGAGTCCTGGATATGCTGTGAGATGTCAGAGCTCCAAGATTGATGTGAAAGAATGAGATCTGCTGCGTCAAATAAATAAGTTTGGGCTCATGACGTGTATGCCACAAATCTAGGAAAAAGCGACACTTGGAGTAAAGTTTTTGAAACAAACTTTGCATGTAACCTCGAGTTGCTAAAAAGAGCTCCCTTAATAAAGGGATGCTTTTTGCATGCTTCCCTTTTCTATTCTGAGAAAAATCAAGCCATGCATGCAAGTCAAGTTTCCTTGGTCCTGGGTGGAACTAGTCAACCCAATTGCTCATCCATGAGGCTGCTCAACTGCTGGGAGAAAATGCACATTTTGGGCTGGGAGTTGGGCTGGCTGCCCAGGAGATCTACGTAATCCCTGGGCAAAGAAACTGACTGTTGCCCAGGATTATGCAATTCCTAGGCTGATCAGGCCTGCTAGGAAGGATTGCGAAGTTTTATGGGTGAAGCCTGCTAGGAAGGATTGCGAAGTTTTATGGGTGAAGCCTGACTGGCAGGATTGCGTAATTCTGGATCCCAGCAGGCTACCAGACAGGATTATGGAATTTCTGGAGGGAATGCTGGTTTCCCTCCAGAATTGTGCAATTTCTTGGGGAAGTTTCTCAGCCTACAGCTGGACCAAGTTCGGGTGATTAGCCTGTGAGTGGAATGCATCAAGCTTTGATCAACAGGCTGTCTTTCTGCAAGAAAAATAATGAAGCTTATGTACTTGACGAAGCAAGACAAGGTGTTGTGAACAGTTGGTAGGGAGGCTCCAAAACGAAGCTAAGGCAACATTTTTTAGGGTGGTTGTAGCCGCTACAACATAATATTATATTGGTGTAATATTATATTTGTGATTGTATTATATTTATTATTATTATTATATTATATTATTATTACATAGCTAATACATTAGATTAATTGGTTATTGTATATATAAATATATATATTGCTGCTCCCAATAATATGTGCTCGCCTCCCTCTAACGAATCAATTTCGATTAGTCAACTCTCTTTTGAATTCATTATGGCATGCTCCCCAGATAAATATTCCATTTTGACCCTAGTTTCTTTCAATCAAGCACGTCTCGATGATCAGCCCTCCACTAATCCCTCTAATCGATGCATGGCTTCGAATGTAGATCCTGATATTTGACCCTCGATTTTTTTAGTCCCCAATTTTCCTCAACCGTCTCTCATGAACAGAATTCTTTCATCCCTGAAATCCTCTTCTTCCCCCATTAATAACCGTCTTAGCATTTCTTCAGTCGGCAAATTTGTGTGAGGCACCTGTCGTTCCACCTGTTTGAGCTCCTCATCCCATTCCTCCCCTTTTAAGTCTAATGATGTATTAGACCATGTTTTTGACAACAACATAAATGTTATTCATATCAATAACTACTATAATAATAATAATCTCTCTTTTAATAACAATATTAATAAATCTTCTTTTCATAATAGATTTGTAAACCTTTCCAGTTTTTCTTTTGATCCTAATGTTTATAGCCTTTTAGAGAAAGGTTTAAATTTTTCCTTTGCTCCTAGAAAAATCCTTGTTAATGAGATTATCTGTGACATTGAATTTGGGATTAGGGACTTACCGAACAATACTAAGGATATCATAAGACAAGATTTTGTGGTAATCATTAGAAAGGAAAATACCCCTAAGAACAACCTGAGAGAAATTGAGTTTGAGGCTCTCAAATCTTTGAACAATAACAAGGACATAATTGTTCTTAGAGCTGATAGAGGGAGAATTGATGTTATCTTAGATAAGGAAGAGTACCAGAGTAAAATGTTAGATCACTTTTCTAATAGCAGGAGCTACATAAATCTTAATAAGAATCCTTTAACTAATATTTCCAAAACAGCTTCTCTAGCCATAAAATCTAATAGCAGTGTTAGCTCCTTTAGGCATTAGCTTATTGAGAGTAGCCCTCTCACTCCTAGGATTTATGTTCTTCCAAAGATACATAAGGAACGGCCCCCCCTGTGACTCATTTTCAACACCATAGGTGGGCTTACCTATCTTCTAGTCAAGTTTTTAGCCAATAAGTTGAAACATATTGTTGGCTCGACTGAATCCTTTGTCAAATATTCAACTTATTTTGTCAACAAACTAAAGGGTATAAGGTTGGATCCTGGTGATCATCTAGTAATTTTCGATGTGGTCTCCTTGTATAGTAATATCCCCATTAACAAAGCCATTGAAGTCATCAAACACATTACGGATACAGATACAGCTCATTTGGTTGAAATTTGTCTTATGTCTACTTTTTTTAGTTTCGAAGGGGAATTTTATGACCAAACGTGTGGCGTTGTTATTGGTCCTCCCCTTTCCCCTGTAGTCGCTACTATGTTCATGGAGTAATTTGAATCTAAGGCATTGGCCTCTACTCTATTCCAGCCTAAGTTGTGGAAAAGGTTTGTAGATGACACTTGTACCATCTAGTTTAACGATTTGGAAAAGTGGGAACTCTTTTTCTAACATCTTGACAATCAATATAGTTTCATTAAGTTCACTATGGAATGTGAAATTGATGGTAGCCTGCCTTTCCTCGACGTTCTCATTTAAAAAAGAGATGATGGTTATTTCTCCCACTAGGATTTTCAAAAGAAAACTCACACTAAGTAGTATCTTCATGTTAATTCACATGATTTCCCTGCTTAAAAGAAAGGTTTTCTTAAGAACTTAGCCACTCATGGGTTATGTGTTTCTGATGAAAAGCACCTAAAATATGAGAAAATTCACCTCCTTAATGATCTTATTAAGAATGGGTATCGTAGGCACCGGTGTCTTAGAGATTTCCTTAAGGCTGAAAAAGGTCTCGGGATTACAAAAGACCTAAAAGATCGGTTTTCATGGGTTCATCTTCCATTTATCTATAGGATCACCAACAATATAGCTAGGATCCTTAAGAAGAATAAGGTCCCTTCGACATTTAGGCCCTTAAACAATATTCGAACCTCCCTTAGATCTGTGAAGGACCCTATGGAACCTAAATACGGGAAAGGTGTTTATGTCATCCTATGCTCCTGTGAGACTTGATACATTGCTGAAATTGGTTGCTCAATAAATCAAAGAATTCAGGAACATGCAGCTAACATCAAACATAGGAGGTCCCGCTCCTCAGCTTTGGCAAAACATACGGAAAATACAAAACATCACATCTACATTGAAGAGGCTAGGATCATTGCAAGGGTTGATCATTACCATCACCGTAAGTTCAGGGATACCATGACAATTGAAAGGAGACTTAGAAATCTAAATAGAGATGATGGTTTGAATACTAGGAGGTGTTGGATCCTTGCCTTGTCTTCCTAAGTTTTAAGAATTTATATTTTTTCTTTATTATTTTATTTTATTTTCATTTTCTTTTATTTTCGCTATTTGTTTATTTATTTATTTATTATTATTCTTCTTTCGTTTTTCCTTTTCCTTTTTCTAGTTGAAATTTGAGAGATTCATTTTATTTTTAATTATTTTTATTTATTTATTGTATGTTATGTTATTCTTCTTTTTAATTTTGTTTACTTTATTTATCCATTTTCTTATTATTACTTTTATTATTTTATTGTTTAATTATTTAGGTTTTATCATTTTATTTTATTTATTTTTTGAACTTTTGAGCTATGTCGATAAGACTTTACTTTTGACTAAAAAGAGTTAGTTTGATTTAATTTTCTAACCGTTACTTACTTTATATTATAGATTTATTTTTAATAGGTATATATTTTTTGGTCTAAACTAGTTCTTATACTCTAACAGCTACTAAACATTTCTCTTCGTCTGTTTAATTTGATGTCAAGATCTAATTCATCATCTTATCCTAATGATGAACCACACTTCATGGTTCGAAAAACATTGACTAAAAGTCTCCTATGTGATTTTTACCAAAAGATCTCTCAAAATTCATAATATGAGTCAAATAAGCCTAAATTATGATAAATATACTATTATAAATACATACAACATTTATTTCATTACAATTTTATTTTCTAAAAAGAAATTATAATTTTTCCATTGAAATTTTAATTATATAATATTATTATATTTATCTAATATTATATTTATGATTAAATTACAATTATAATTATTATATTATATTTTTATTATATAAAATATAATTTATTATATATATAATTAGCTATATTTTTTATATAATAAAATATATAATATATATTTTTGTAATATTATAAAATATATAATATATTTATTATAGATTTTGTGGACTTAATAACATGAGTTGTTTTCTTGAAGTTCAGGATGTTAAGTATTCACACTTAACAAACATTAGTAGGAAAATAAATATAATTAAAAATTATGAAATAAATATATAATATTTAGCTACCTAAATTGAATTTGATGATTTTTAATGATTATGGTTTAACCCATTTCTTAAAAATTTATTAGTTTTTTAATTCAACTCATCCATATGAAAAAAGAAAAAAAAAAAGACTTATAAAGTGCATTTTACTTCCTAGATTTATTTTAATGTGATATTTCAAATTTTTTATTTTATTTTATACGATTAGTTATGTTACTAATTTAAATTAGATACTGGTGTATTTTCCTAACTATAGGACTTAATAAAAGTGTTTTGGGCCATTTAAGAAACTTCCTAGATTTACCAACATGGGATTTTTAATTCAATAATGTAATTTCAATGTGTTGTTTTCTCTATCATGTTATGTCACATGAGGAGCTATATCATAGGGTTTCAATTCAATAACGCAATTGTAATGTCTACATCTTAGTGTTTTAATGTTATGATTGATAGGTAATTTCTTGTTATTATTATTATTATATGTACCATGCATGTACATGTTAGCTATATACCCACATCTTACATGAAGAAGCTTATTATTAGTTTTATTAATGATTAAGCTTATAGTTAGCCTTAAGCTCAATTATGTATTAAGCTTAATTAAGATTTAAGTATACCTTTATGATTAATTTAGTATTAAATTAATTTAGTCCCTCACGTGACTCTTTGACATTAACTATCTCACTAATTCTTTGATTATTTTATTATGTATTAATTATTATTTAATTTCGGTGGTTATTATCTTGTCTTATCCTTGGGTGGAATCTAATACCTGGCCTAAATAGGTAGGTAAAGCTTTTGGGAGTGGGGTAAGGATGTTGATTACAAGAATTAAAGAATGGGTAGCTTAACCATTAATAGGGAAAATATATTTTGGGAAGGAGGGTGATAAGTGTAGGGGGGATAGGGTGGATAAGGGAACTTTAGTCATTTTATGATATTAGGTTTTTTCGAAGTGATTGTGGAGGAAGAAGAGGAAGCAACTTCAAGGATTTTCAATACACTAAGGGTTTTCGCTCTCAGAGGAGATTGAGCACTTAGTTTATACATAATATTAGTAGCAATTGTAGGCTTGGGAACGTACTTCTAAGGAATCTGTGGAGGTTACCTACGGATAGGGACCAATGTTTGAATTTCCTAATTAGCTAAGTAGAAAAATTACTAGAGTAGGTTTGAAGGTAATGAGAAGTAATGCAGGCTTCAAGGACCTCACAAACTCTCAGGTTCTTTTCTCTTATTTAATATTATCTAAGTTAATTTATGAATATTATATTTTCAAAAATAGTAAAAATGTATATTTACATAGTCATGATATGGGATTAATGAAAATGGATATACTGTTGAAACAAGATTAATTATTTTCTTTATTTTATTTTATTTAGAATAAAACTTAGGTATACACACTCAAAATGTTGAGGTCGTGGTTAAAAGGCCTCAAACATGGTATGAGAGCATGGTATCAAAATTGGGACCTAAAATCCACCATAACAGTATTTAACCACCCTTAATAGCCTAAAATAACCTAGAAGTGTCGGAATACCCCTGAATAAACATAAAGAAATCTATAGGAAGGAACTAGTAGGAAAAGAGTTGATGTAGGAGCATCAACTCGTAGTCAACATTTTGTTATCAGACACAAGGGGGTCATGAAAATTCTCCAAAGGGAAATACACTGCCCTTCATTTTTATTTTTTGTAAATTAGAATTAGTGTATTTCTGATGTAGTTACATGTTTCTTGATTTTAGAAGAATCAGGGACTACTAAGTTCTTAGTTTTTTTCTATTGAGCTCTAACTATTTAAAACTAAGTTTTATTCTATATAGTTAGAGCTCAATAGAGAGAGGTATAGTGGATTTAGAATTGAAACAACTCAAGGAGAGCATAGCTAAAGAATCCTACAAAGGAGAGATTGGCTAGAGAGCCACGAAACCTCCTATAAATATTTCTCAAAAATTAGCATAATTCTTCTTCTTGAGTGTGTCATTGTACTTGTGTGCATTCATTTTATTTCGTATAGTTGATGTAAATCCCTCACAAGGGAAGCATGCAAGTTTGGTGTCGATATAGTGGCTTATTCCAACTATAGAATTCATTTATACATTGTTTAAGCTTGAGCATTTATATTAGGGAGAAGGGTGTTTCTAATTCCAGTTTGAATGAATAGATTGACAGTGAGCAAGGTATTTATGTGCAGACAAGAGGGAATGAGAACCTAATCCATGACATGTTCCAACATAACTTGAGCAATCAAAAGTTGAGGGATGTTTAAGAGACAAGAGTAAAAGTCCTAATGAAATTTGGACATGATGAAAAGAGTTTAGTGTGAATAAAAATAATTCCAAGGCTCTATCAAGTTAGAAACACTCAAAGGAAAGAGTCTAATGAAGGTATTGAAATCACGTGATAGGAGAAGTGGAATCGTGAGTGAAAACCCCCCACAGGGGCTTCACTGGGATCATTGCCATACCATGTGTGTACATAATGGGGGATATATATTGAGGAAAAATGATATAATATATTGAGCATATAATAGGGGGTGAAGGTTTTCTTATATTGGAAGGTATAAAAATTGGAGCTCAAACATAATGAAAAAATATAAAGGGGTATAAAAAATGTTAATAAAAAAATCGATAAGGTATACAATAGCTAGTGAAAGTAGAGGTTTCTTAAATTGGGAAGGTGTATGATTTTCTTATTGGTAGGGGGTTAGATAATGTGATTTTTAGACGTATTTTTCAATATCTAATCAAATTAAGGGTATTGTTCAATATGTTATGAATGCACATGATATGTCAGAGGTTCATTGAATGAAGCCCTTGTGGGAGCCCCCCCTTCCTCACTTACATCATATGGGATGACCCCCATAGGCCGTTTATTCCCTCAATCAAATCCCCATCATATGATCAAGCGAAGGAACTCTTCATTGGAACCATGAATATAGAACCCCACCTTTTTCTACTAACATTATAGGGGGAGGTGCCCCACAATCTACCCACATTTTGGATCTGTAACTTCTAACTGTAGCCATTAAGAAGTGAGAAAAGAAAAGGAAAGTTGCAACTAACGAAGGGGCATATATTAAGAATATTAATCATGAATACCAAAGATAGAAAAGAGGTAGAGAAACCTAAGAAGTGTATCATGCAAGGTAATATGAGAAAGAATACAAGGAGAGATCAAGATATTGAAACTTAGAATATAGTAGAATATTTAAACAGATTAAAGAAGCACTAGATAAAGAGTAGAGCTAGGAAAGTTACTACAGCAAGGACTACATAAAGCTGAGAATTGTAGTACAAGGAGACTTGGTAGGTAATCTAGTCTTAAATTTTATTTTAAATTTAGCAAGAAGATAAAAAATTGCAGAGGTAGAAGCGGTGGAAGAAGGTATGGTGACATTGAGTACATCTAGGAGAGATGTAAAAGAAAAAAAATAGTGTTCTTAAGGATTGTGGAAAAAAAACCTTGCAACATAGAGGCTAGAGAAAGAGAGAGAAGTTCCAGTTGAGGTTGGAAGAGATAAAGGTACAAAATAACTCCTTGAGTGAAGTGAAGAGAACAAGTGAAGTTATCAAGAGGTGAGCAGAGTGCAACATCCAGAGGAGTAGAGGAAGCTCGACAAGTTCCATAAGAGGTAAATCTATAATACCAAAAGTCTAAGACAATCGAGAAAGGCTTAGTGGTGTGCCTTGTGGAAATTTTTGAGCCTAGAGGCTCATTCTACAACCCAATATGAGAGAGATGTGTAAGTATGTATTTGTTAAACTTTGAGTTGACATGTGTCCATTTTAAAATTTTAAAATATATACTTAAATAAAAAAACATCATATATAATAAAAAACAAAAATGAATATACATGTTTGGTTTGTTTAACTAAAAATATTATAAAACATCAATAATCTCACTCTCAATGGCCATATTAAGAAGAAGTGGTACAAATATCTCACTCACTCTCAACCATAAATAAAATATTTCAAATAGGATATAAAAAAAATAAACTTGAATATATTTTCTTGGGTTTTTTAATTAAAAGTCTAATATAACATCAATAATCTCACACTCAGTGTCCATACTAAGGAGAAGTGTTAAACATATTTCATTCTCACTCTCAACTACAAATAAAATATTTCAATGGCCATATGAAAGAACATAATATGATATCAACTTTATAGAGAAATATAGTAGATAAAAATTAAAAGGGAAGTATATATACATTATATAAAACAATTGAAAAATATATATATATTTAAAACATTTTGAGAAAACTCACTATTTTATGACTTTCTCTCTCTTTATATATATATATATATATATATATATATATATATATATATATATATATATATATATATATATATATATATATATATGATGGAATTTTATTCAATTTTTGCACTCTAAACAAAGTTTACACCTCAAGGAATTTAATCCCTCTCAACTCTTGATAGTTTTGTGGTTAAGATGGATCTATATTGGTTTGTAGATCATAATGATCATGGAGGAGCTTGGAGAGAAGGAGAAAGAGAAAGAGAAGAGGATCAAATGCCATGTTAGATACTTTAATTTCATGAAGCTCAAAAGAAAGCTAAGGATGAGAAGGAAGCTAAGGAACCTCTGGAGTGCCTATTGAGAAATGAAGAACTCATAACAACTGAGTATGAGGAGGAAGAGAGAGTTCACTATTGTGACCCGGAGTAAGGAAGACTCTTATGAGAATAAGTTAAGAAATATATTGAGAAGATAAGAAGACTCTTTTGAGAATAAGATAAGAAATATATTGAGAAGATATCATTTGTGAGTTATGGACGGAATGTCCAATTGAGTAAGGAAAAATGATAAGTGTGGTGGTAGAGGTACAAAATGGAGTATAAAGCTTCATTATTTTAATGCTAATGCTTTATGTATGATTGCCAATGATAAAAATACCAAATAAAGATAAGCATCCATAGCTATCATAAAGATAAAAGACAATAGAGGAATGATTTCTCAAATCATTTATAATATCCTTTGTAAATTTTATTTACTTCAATATAAACGAGCGGAACATGTAATTTATTTTTTTATAATTTTTACGAGTAAACATATACACAGGTGATACTTGAATCCTTTAACGGATCATAATAATTTTTTCATTAAGGGAGCAAAGAACTGATAATTCTCTTCCAGTTTTTATTCCCAATAATATCACTAAATTACTACGAATTTCCACCAAAATTATTGTCCACGTTAAATTACCACCCCCATGTAAGACATTTCTCTTTGTCCCTCTCATATTTATCTTTTGTCACTTCATAGGTGTGTTTTATATGGTAAGAATAGCATCAATTCACTCCTCCTTTACTCTATTCACATATATATAAATATATAAATAAGGGGTCTTATTTCCCTCATAGAAATTGTATGCAATGATATGGTTCTCTCTCTTATATTGTCTCATGGTGTCAGCCTTCCTATGTTTTCAATGGTTTTAAATAGCAACGTTTAAATTACCCATGAGCCTTAACATATTATGGTGAGTCGATGTAATTAATCACTTCTCCGTAAGGTTTATCACAATATATAAAAAGAGTGCATACATGGTTATAGCATTGATATGTTATTTGAATAATGTATCTGTGCGCATGGGTTGGCGTTAAAAGTTTGGATAACCGCCTTGGAAGCTTTTATATTTATTGTATGAGGGACATGGAGGTATGCTCCAATAGTGCATTTTGTGGAACTTGAGTCACATGACTATGGAACTTGAGTCACATGACTATGAGATGATAATACATGCAACAAGTTGAAAGTTGAAACTTGCATGGTTATGTGTTTTAATCATCAATATAGATAGTAGATAGTGCATTTTGTGGAACTTGAGTCACATGACTATGGAACTTGAGTCACATGAGTATGAGATGATAATACATGCAACAAGTTGAAAGTTGAAACTTGTATGGTTATGTGTTTTAATCATCAATATAGATAGTAGTGAGTATTTGCCGTTTAGTGTAAATAGAGTTAAATTAGTAAAAAACTATGAAGAATTGGCAAAATAGAAATATATGTAAATGCATATTGGAAACTAGAGCTAGAAAAAAAAAAAAATTGGAAAACAAAAAATTAGAATATATATATATATATATATATATATATATATAGATAGATAGAGTCAAAAGCTACAATGGTGTCTTATATTTTTTTAAGATTAGAAATAAATATTTAGAAAATTTATTTTATAACCTTAAAAAACACCCTTCACAAGTCATAGCCAATAAAAAAAATGACATTTGATGACCAAAATAAGTCATGAACAACAATTTCATTATCAAATTATACCCTTCATAGAGATATTAATTTGACTTATTAAATGGACAATATCTATCCACCATGTAGAGCTTTTGCTCATAAAGTTAAAAAAATTTACATTCAATTTGAACTCTTTTTTAATGAATGTAGTTATGCAATTTGTAAATTTTAAATATTTCAATGACAAATTGTTAATTATTTTCCTTTTATAAATATACCCCATTTTATGAAAAAATTTAATTAAAAATTTTGTTTTTTTCCATAAAATTTAAATTACCTAACACAAATAAAGTTTGTTCAAAGTTGGAATACATTAATATGTTTTGTTTATTATTATCTTAAGGCTTTATATTTCTATGGCCCACATAGATCAAGTATTTCACATAAATGTAGTTGATAAATGAATCTTAATGTTATTGCTCATTTCTATCTATGTTATTTTTTACACATGGTTTGCTTGCAACCTTTATTATATCTTTAAGTTTTCTAATTTTGGGTTTGTGATTATTGTCCAACACACTCATCTTTTTTTCATATATATATATAAACAACTAATAGATTAATAAATATATATATATTTCTTTTATAATTCTTCATTTGCCTATGATTTTTACCTTGACATAGAAACTTTTACTGGACTAATGGTCTATTTTGGCCCACAAGTGCCTCAACTCTCTACTCACATGCATGCATTATTAATGTTTAATTATTGCTTAGAGAATATTTTTGTACATAAGCACATATTAAATTTATGAGCACTCTATAGTAAAGTGTATAGTAAAAATATCTTAGAGAATCAAAATCATGAGATTACTAGGTACACTAATAAGTAGGTGGCAGGCAGTTGAAAGATTGAAATAGGTGAAAACTGTCTTCACACGTCAAGGATAAATGCTAACTAGTCCATCTTTTAATAAATAATAAAAATAAGATGGATGGTACAGTAGTAATTAATGATGAAGTACATTGAAATCATTACTAGGTACACTAATACCATGCACTTGAAAGATTGAAATAGGTGACAACCCTCTTCACACGTCAAGGATAATGCTAACTAGTCCATCTTTCAATAAATAATAAATAATAATATGGATGGTACAGTGGTAATTAATGATACAATACATTGACATCAGTTTCTACCATGGTTACACAATAAGAGGTGAAACGTTTCAACCAATAATATTTGAGATAAATGGATTTGAATTTCATTTCATAATGTTAAAATTTGGATAAAATTCAAATTCTTTTAATCAAAGGGAAATTAATAGCAAGTCAATGGAAAATTAAATGCCAACAACAGGTATAATAAAATTGTAATTTTAATTTAGAATATTTTTTAAAATTAAAAATAAATTTGAATGTGATAAGTTAGTTTAAGATTGTTAAAATTTTTATATATTTTTTAATCAATTTTGTTGTAATAGTATATTTGATTTATTAAGTGATAAATAGTAAATTTGATTTATTAAGTGTTACAAAATAAATTTGACTTGTTAAATTTGTATGAACTTTTTAAGGTTTTCAAATTTACTTACACTTTTAAAAAGTTTTAGAAATTTTCACTACGAATTATATTTATATCATTAAATTAAAGCGAAAAAATATATAAGACGAAGCCATTCAATAAAATATTATCATATTTCATTCACTAAAATATAAAACAATTATTATCTCATAATTAAATTAGAAAAAATTACAAATTCAACTTCAAAATCTAATGCATACACTATTAAGATGAAATTATGCTATTTTGAAAAACTATATCCAATTTTAGCGGTGTTTAATGCATTAGTCTGCCAACAACTTTTCTGCGCAAAGCCTTGCAAACAATGAGAAAAATCCAATACTAAGATGAACTACAATGAGAAAATCCCTAAATGTAAATTCTAGTGGACAAATGGTTTTTCTTATAATTTTGTTCATAGTTTTGTCATATAGAAGTTTGGAAACCTGATAAAAATTTTAATAACAATTTTTAATAAAATAATTTTGTTCATAGTTTTATCATATAGAAGTTTGGGAACCTCAAAAAAAAATTGAATAACAATTTTTGAAAGTTTTCAGTTTAATGTGAAGTTTTTTTTAATATTAATTGATTTATTAATGCGAAAAGAAAAGCATTTTTTCAGTCAAATAGAAATTGGATCGAATTAAATTTAAAAATGATAAAATATTTTGTCCATTCAATATGCACCTATTCCAACGTTGTCCAAGTCATGTGTTCTCATTTTTCCGGATCAAATCTCATGTTTCCTCCATATTTCCAGATCCTTCTTGGATCGAATTAAATTTAAGAATGGTAAAATATTTTGTACATTCAATATGCACCTACTCCTCCATATTTCTGTACCTGCAATGACAGTCGTACGAAGAGAAAAGGGATATGTGACATTTACTGGAGAATCATTTAGTCATATATTATCTAAACATAAATACAAAAGGTAGATTAGTATTCTCAAATATTTAAATACATAATTGTTTAGTGTAATTAATTAAACGGTAAATTAGTAACTGATGATGTAGTATATTTAATTTTTGGTGATGAAGTATATTGAAGTTAGTGGTTTTCATTATTACATAATAAGAGGTGAAACATTTTAATCAATAATATTTGTGATAAATAAATTTAAATTTTATTTTAAAATAATAAATTTTATTTGATAATGTTTAATTTTACATGAATTTTATTTTTACGAAAAATAATAGCAAGTCAAAAAAAATTGAACACATACATTAATTTTAAGTATACATTAATTTTAAGTTTACAATTGATGATGTAGGTGATTAGGATTAGTTTGGGTAGCTACCCACGACCTCCCATCATTCCCATTCTCATTTTCACATTCCAGTCTTGCAACAGAGCTATGTAACCTGAATTTTTCTTCTTTTCATGCCTTCAAGTATTTTCTCCTTTCACAGGACGAACTATTGCATTTTAAGTGATCAAGGCTCATATTTTAATCCATATAAACTTTGGTTGTGGATTTATGGAGAATGTACTCCTAAGGTTCATGTTCCTTTCAATCCTTTCAAAGAAGTTGATAATGGATGTAATAGTTAATCGGTCACATTGATAATTTTCTCTTTGGTTGGCTTTTGATCCAACAAAATCTAATGCCAAGGTTTTCTTCGAGCATAACAATTCTTGCTCGAAAATCCAACCTAAGGTGGCACTTTGTGCCTTTAGGTAATTAAAAAAAAAAACAAAAAACAAAACCATGATTCTTATTTTACAACCCTAAGGGTGAAAGAAAGAGTTATAATCTTCTAACCACTGTCAACTTTCCCTCAGGAGTGAGGATGAGGCGCTTTGGCCTTCTCCATGGAAGGTATTATTCTAATAAAATCCTTCTTTATCTCTTTTTTTTTATAATTTAAATTCTGGTCTTCTCTGAAATTTCTCATTATATATTTCTTTCGCTCACAGGTATGTCTTTTGGAGGCTAAACAATTGTGATGGAGTTGTCTCTCATAATCGATTTACTCCGGTTCCTTATGGCCTTAAAATTATCCAGGTTCTTATATGAGTTTTTATTCTTGTCCAGGGTACTCCGCCATGGTGGCCAAGACCCTTTCAAAGCTTACATAAATATATAGGGTTTATGTGAACTAAAAGAATTGTTCTTGAAGCTTACCAATTTTCTTGAGCTCTTATGGAATTTATCGACTTATATGACAGTTTTTTAGGCACCATGCCTGCAAGTTTGGCCATGAAGCTACAGTTTCTATTTATATATTTTCGAAGGAACGAATACCCATAACTCCCTTTTGTCAGCTTTCTTTCCACTCTTGGGAACATAATTTCTTTGAGATTCAGATACACTAGATGGGATTACACACCAACCACCATTGTGTAACGACGATAATGTTCTTAATAAGTAATATAGATATCTTTCGTTTCTTTAGGGGATACCCGTGTTGTCAATTTTCTTATAGAGAAACCCTTGTTTTTTATATATAAAATTGTCTCCCAACTTTCCTTGTTTCACGAAATATAGATACCTATCATCATAGTAATGGGAACAGATAATTTTACATCTATGTTCTCTATGCCATGTTTATATAGATGATATATATGCCAATTAATTTTCCGCTAGAGCAACCAGTTATTTTAAATGTTTTTCTGATAGTATAAACAATAGATTTTAAGTTAGTATATTCATAAGAAATAGTTATCTTCCACCTTTGTCTCTCCATTATTTCTAGATATGTTCAATATATATATATATATATATATATATATATAGGGTCTTCTTTCGAGTCCATTAGACCAGAAGGTTGGAAGGAACGTGTTATGGGTCTGCCCACCCATTTTGTGTCTTAAGTATTTAGATCTCAGCACTGTGGTTACTCAGGTAGGTAGACAAAACCCTCGTCTACCAAATTCCTGTGATAACTAACCTAAAATCACCCTTTATATGTATATATATGACATAGTTCTTTAAATTGTTCTCCTTTTACCTTTTACAATATAACTCACAAGATTAGTATGGGGGAGTGTTTCTCTATTCATCATAGAAATGATAGAACGTTTACCTGCAAACCATAATTTTCAAGAATTCCTAGTTCAGGCTTCTACCTTGCCCATATGGACAACTTTCATTAGGAGGAACATTTTAACTTGTCTGTCCATTGAATTATTTTAGTTACCGTATGGTAATTTTCTCTGTAATCACAGTCTTTCACTTCACCTGTTACAGGTTACAAAGAAAATGCATGTACCCAAAACTCATTCCTTGAAACATGTAGGTTGCAAAGTCATAATTTTATAGTCATACATTCAAATATAGTTCCATAATTGCTTAACCTACTGAATATAATTTGTCTTTCTTTCCCTCTTTTCAACTTGTCAATCATATCTGAACAAAAATAATTTAAAAATAAGACATGGCACTTACATGAATGTTTCTAGGAATATATGAAGGGCTCTCATAGTCTTCCCAACTGTAAGTTGGCTTTCTTAACTAGCTACCCCCTAGCTCTACTCCTCTCTATTAGGAGGACAGTTCAGGAATTGTTGAGATTCTTCTCTCCTTAACCCTTAAAGTCGCATCGTGCTCTATTTCATAGGCTCAACCCAGTCTTTCTCACCCACTAGTTATGCTTAGGAACAACTTTCTTTCTCTCCCACAATCTTCCTACACAGAGTTCTCTACATGGCATTTATCTCCTGTCATGTTTTTATTTCTTGTAGTATGTCTCTTCCAAATTCTTCTAAATGATAGCAGAATGAGAAATTTTTCTTCTCTTTATCCTTGCCGTCTTCTTGGGCATAATTGATTCCAACTATTTCCTTGAGAGTTAGGACTTAAGTTCCTCATGGTAGCCCTTAACACATTAGCAAAAATGACACATAAAAAAATAATTATTCTCTATTAATTTAAGTCAATATTCACATCATCAAATAATATTTAATCCTTTTAGATTTTCTAGCCAAAATTAATTAAAGAGTCATAAATAATTATCCAGGTGTCTTACATCTCACCTCCCCTGAAAAGGAACACCATCCTCAATGTTTCATATTCCATTCTTCTTTGGAATAACACAAGGAAAACATTCCTCATGTCATGCTTTATTTCTCAAGTGGTCTCCTCGCCAAAATTGCTTCCATTGCACTTTAACCAGTGAAATGGTTCTATTCTGAAGAGTAGTTTCCCTCCGATATAGAATTGGTAAAAGTTCAACCTAGAACACTTCTTCTGGTTCAACATGTACAAGATTCCAATTAGTTACATGAGTAGGATCAATTATATACTTTTTTAACAAAGACACATGAAATACATTATGGTTTATAACATGAGATGGTAGTGCTAGTTGGTAGGCCACTCCCCCTACCCTAGCCAATATCTGAAATGGCCCACAAAACTAAGGAGCTAGTTTAGAACAACTCCCTAACTTTAATTATCTCTTATTTGTTTGTACTTTCTAATAAACATGCTCCCTGACTTGAAACTCCTTAGTGGTTATTTTCAAATCAACATAGATTTTTTGCTTATCCCAAGCCTCTTTCAAATTTTGTTTAATTTTTATTACCTTCTCCTCCGTCTCTTGTAGCAAAATACCAGTCTATCCTCAAGTAAACTTTAACTTAAAGGAACATGACATTTTTTCCCATATAAGGTTGCGAAGGGGCTCGACTTCAATGACACTTGATACCCATTGTTATAAGTGAACTCTACCATGTGTAAATAATCCTCCCATTTTGTAGTTGGTTCATTACGTACATATGTAGCATGTCCTCAAGAACCCGATTAATTCTTCAATATGTGGATGGTATGCAGTGATAAAAATTAGTTGTGTAACCATCCCAGTAAACAATGACCTTGAGAAATTTGAGGTCAACTTCACATCTCTGTCTCATATAACTATTTTAGGAATCTTGTGAAGCCTAAAATTTTCTTGCATGGAGATTTCAACCAAATTTTTAGCGTTATATATGGATTGCATAGGGTCAAAAGTGACGTCCTTTATTGATTTATCCACCACCACCATAATTTATTCATGTTGTTTTCATGTTCAGGGAAACCAGTAATAAAATCCAGGGAGATCACCTCCCATTTTCAATTTGGTATAGGTAAGGGATTCGATAGTATAGCAAAGTGTTGACTTTTTGTTTTCACTTGCTGAAATTCTTGGCATGAAGCTAAATATTCGATCACTTCCCTCTTCATCCCATACTAAAAGAACTCTTTTTTAAAGAGCTACGTTCATTTTTGATAGCCTAAATAGTCTGAAAAAGGTTTCTTATGATGTTCATCTAATACCAATCTTTTAAGTTTTTCCTAATTTTGAATATAGAATATGTTTTTAAATGCTAACAACCTACTTTTACTGATTTCATAACCATTCCATGTATCTTGATGAGCTTCAGTTTCCATATTTTCACATATATGATTATAAGTATGATATGTTATTGTTGCCTCCTTAATATGTTCTAGAAGGTTTGTTTATATTTGACTTACTCTTATTTCATACACTTGCTTCAAACTTCAACTTAAGGCATCTGCTACTTTGTTTTATTTCCCCTTTATGTGTTTAATGTTAAAATCATACTCACTCAGGACGGACATCCACCTAGCTTTCCTAGCATTCATATCAGGTTGATTGGAAAAAAAATTAGACTTACATGATTAGTAATTAAAGTGAAGTTTCTTTGAAATAAATAATCCCTCCACATTTTTATATGGTGAATTACATTCCAAGTCTTAAACTGCATAATTCTTCTATGTTCCTTCAACTGGACTCATAGGCCACTACATGCCCTTCCTACATAAGCACACCTCCTAGACCTTCTAGGCATGCATCTATACATACCTCAAAGTCTTTTTCTAGATCTGCTAGTTTTAGCACCAGAGCAACGGTAAATAAATGTTTCAACCTCTCAAAGGTTTTTTTACACTTTTGTGTCAATTCATATTTTACCCCTTCCTTTTGTAAAAAGGTTATAAGATATTCCAATCAGGAGAACCCTTCTATGAATCTGGGGTAGTAACGAGTAATTCTCATGAACAATTTTATATCAGTTAAGTCTTTTGAAACTAGCTAGTCAAGAATGACATTCACTTTCACAAGATCCATTGTTATCCCTTATTTTGAAATTACATGGCTAAGATATTTTATCTTATCGTAGCAAAAATAACATTTGTTAAATTTACATACAACTGATGTTATCGCAATATTTCTAGATTTTTACTTGTGTTCTTCTAGTGTCTTGGAATATATTAGTACATCATCTATAAATATCAACACAAGCCTATCTAAAAATTTGTTGAACACATTGTTCATCAAGCACATGAAAGTGGCAAGTGCATTCGTAGGTTCAAAGGGTAACTCAATGAATTCATAATATGCATACCTGGTTGGAAAAGTTACTTTTAGTATGTCTTCCTCTTTGATCCTCAACTAGTGATATCCAGATCTAAGGTATCTTTTGTAGAGTATAGCTTCCCCCTGACTTGGTTGAATAAATCATCAATGTGAGGTAAGGTATACTTATTGTTTACTGTTGAATTGAGGCTTCTGTGATCCATAGCATTTATTAAGTAGAGTTTCGGCGTAAATCACATGAAGAAAACCTTCGTCGACGCATTTCGAACCAACTAGTGTGGTTCATCGTCAGGACAAGTTGAATGAACGGATCTCACTTAGAACATTCTAGACCAGGGAACGGCTATAATGACAACAGGTAGAATTGACCAGGAAACGACTAGTTGACTTAGATAAGGGTTAAAAACTTTATTAAATAAGTTAATATTCTCATTAAAATACGAAATGGATCATTTTATAATTATAAATATATATTAGAAAAAGTAAATTTGAATAAGTAAAAAATAAATTAATCTAAAATTGTTAGTTATCACAGTTATTATAAATATTAGTTAGTTATAGAGTAATCTATAAATAGTTAAATTATATTTTTAATTAACATATAAGTTAAAAGAACATATATTTATAAATATATATTGAAATAAAATAATTTAAATTAATTTTAAATTAATATATATTAAAATTAATTAATTAAAAATAAATTAATTTTAAATAAATTAATCTAGAATCTTTAGTTATAAAGTTATAAATATTAGTTAGTTAAATATAATCTATAAATAGTTAAATTATATTTTAATTAGAATATAAGTTAAAGGGACCTATATTTATAAATATATATTGAAATAAATTAATTTTAAATTGATAAATATTAAATTAAAAATAAAACAATTTTAAATAAATTAATCTAAAATTGTTAGTTATAAAGTTATAATATATAAAAATTAGTTAGTTATAAAAGAAACCTACGAATAGTTAAATATATTTTGATCGAATTATAAGTTAAAGGGACATATAAATATATATTAACATAAACAAATCCATAGAAACTTTTTAACTATTAATTGAAAATTGATTTATTTATGTTAATATATATTTATGTGTCCCTTTAACTTATAATTTGATCAAAATATATTTAACTATTCTTAGGTTTCTTTTATAACTAGCTAATTTTTATATATTATAACTTTATAACTAACAATTTTAAATTAATTTATTTAAAAAAAAATTATTTTTAATTTAATATTTATCAATTTAAAATTAATTTATTTCAATATATATTTATAAATATAGGTCCTTTTAACTTATATTCTAATTAAAATATAATTTAACTATTTATAGATTATATTTAACTAACTAATATTTATAACTTTATAACTAACTATTCTAGATTAATTTATTTAAAATTATTTTATTTTTAATTAATTTATTTTAATATATCTTAATTTAAAATTAATTTAAATTAATTTATCTCAATATATATTTATGATGATGATGATGATGATGATGGTTAACGTCCGCTGAGACCAAATAATGATCTATCGGACCTAAAAAGACAAATTATTTATTTTGATTTAAGATTTTATTCCTATGCTCAAAAAGCTTGGAGAGAAGCCTCTCGAGTTCACTATAATTTTGGCATTGTAAAAGGCTAGGAAGGTCAGTATTGTAACAAAGGTTGTGAAATTGAGATCTAATGTGGTTGTATGCAGGGCACTCTAAGAGGAAGTGGCTTTCATCCTCGATGCTCCTATTCTCACAAATATGGCAGATCCTTTCCATCCATGGCGTTTTAGGAACTGCCCAACGGCCAGTTTCACTATGGAGCTCATGAGAATTCGTTCTAATCTTTGCTATATTAATTTTCTTCTTTGAGCTAGTTAAAATAGAGAGATACTTTTGATCTTCAAGGGTGGGGTTGATGAACTTCTTATAATAACTTAATTTTCTTTTAGACGCTAAATCTTTCTCACACCACAATTTTTCTTTGAACTTAGAAGTAACAATATCTTTAATGTTATTTATGTTTTGCAAAGCATCATTCTCATTGATCTCCCAATAGTTTAACCAGGCCCTTGTGTCCTTATGCCATCCTCGGTTAAGCCTTAGGTGGTTTTCGCTGGAATTTACAGCTAGCTTAGGAAGTCTATGATTGTCTATGTTATTGAGCTTGTGCTTGTACAACAGAAACCTGAGCATAGCTAGGCTCTCAATAGGAGAAAGACCTGCTTCTATAAGGAGAATAGGATAGGGTGTATTACTTTTAATTTTCAGGTTATAAATTATAGAACGCTTCTGGATTTGCTCAATCTTTCTCCATGATTCTCTGGAGATGCTGCAGCCCCAAACTTCACAGCCATATAAGATAACAGGAGTGACTAAAGTTTCAAAGAGGAACTTCTTTTTATCCCACATTACGAGGTTTGCTGTTTTACAATTATTTTCAAGACCAAAATAAGCTTTCCATCCCCCATTGATCCTTTTCTTAATGCTATGGTTCCAGTTGAGCTTGTGATGGATATCAATTCCTAGGTACTTGTAAGAATACACTTCCTCCAAGTTATTATTGTCATACATGAAATTAGCGCAAGTGTCCTTCTTGGATTTGATAATCATAACTTTTGTTTTGTCGGTGTTAACAGTCATACCCATGGTAGAGCAGAAATCCTTAAGAAGCTTGAGTTGCTTATCAAGATCAGAAGGGCACCTTGACAAAAGAACAATATCATCAGCATAGAGAAGAAGGATAACGACTATCCCAGCTAAGATTGTGCCACCACATCCTGCTTCTTCTAAATAACCTTCGAGCTTATCGATGTAAATGCCAAAAGGATATAAATATATGTCCTTTTAACTTATATGTTAATTAAAAATATAATTTAATTATTTATAGATTACTCTATAACTAACTAATATTTATAATAACTGTGATAACTAACAATTTTAGATTAATTTATTTTTTACTTATTCAAATTTACTTTTTCTAATATATATTTATAATTATAAAATGATCCATTTCGTATTTTAATGAGAATATTAACTTATTTAATAAAGTTTTTAACCCTTATCTAAGTCAACTAGCCGTTTCCTGGTCAATTCTAGCCGTTGTCATTATAGCCGTTACCTGGTCTAGAATGTTCTGCTATCTATTTAAGATGAAAAGTGAGATCGGTTCATTCAACTTGACGCGTCGACCAAGGTTTTCTTCATGTTATTTTTTACTGTTAATTTGTTCAACTAGTGATAATCAATGCAATTTAAACAACCTATTACCTCATCTTGTGCCATAAAAACCTTTGTTATGTGAAAGCTAACTCACTCGTAATACAAGTGTCTTTGTCTTCCTTTGGTTCCTATAATGAAACGTCATATTCCCCTCACCCTTCTCTAGGTAAGTTGTCATTTATGCAAGACAATAGCACATTTTCAACACCCTCATGTACTTGTGTCAATACTTTTCAAATTTATGTTATGACATCGGTTTCCTTTCGCTTCTTTTAATTCTTATATAGAAATCAATGCCATTAATCACAATAATCATTGTAAATCATCTCATACTATGACAATTTAAAGATTACCAATTTAATACCTTGACCATTTAAAGATATTTAAAAAATTATATTAATATCTTGATATAGATATTTTTTAAATAAAGAATAATACTTCTAATAACAATAAATATAGTTAATTGTATAAAGCTTAATAAAATAAACGCCACTTTCTTTTTAAACCAAATATACTTTCAAGATATTACATTACTAAAATTTACCAAACCAAATTATCCCTTAATCATTATAAGAATTATATAGTAACCTTCAACGAATATTTTTTTTTGTCCCAGCAGTAACCTGTTTCCATGACTAAAGTAGTTTCCAACGTGGATGGTCTCTCGGAATAAAATAAACATGATACGCGCCTTAGGTAACGAAATACTAAAAAATTAAGGCAGATAATTCAGTGTACTGTGATATGATATAAAATGGGAGTATAAAATAAAGTGAAATAGAATGAGGTTTGTTGGTCTGCTTTTTTTTTTTTTTTTTTCTCTCCGTATTGCAGCTTTCTTTTCCTTCCGAGCATAATTCCCTCTGGCATATCTTTCTCTAATTTTGCTCCAGAAACGTGGAATATATAACGTCAGCGGACTGTAGAAATCATCCTTAAAATTGCATCATCCATTTTGTTTGAAGCAATCCATTTGACTATTCCTGAATCATGAGTTCGACAGAGGATTACCCAACAAAGCTTCGTTTATCCATACTTAAAATTTATACCATTTTTATTAAAAGCGCTATTTGTTAATAAAAACATTAATTATTCGTTAATAAAGAATAAAGTATTATAAAATGTAATATTTAAATCATTTTGTAAGTTAATTAGGATTCAAATTACATGTATTTTGAAAGAGGAAAAAACACTATTTTCAAATGCTCAAATCCCATTACTTCAAATTAAAGTAAAATATAAGTTTCCAATACAATTTATAAGGAATAGATAATGTTGATTTAGAATATGATTAAAATTTTTTATATGGTATAAAGGGTTAAATGGTTAAGAGTATGTGTCATAGTAAGAGGTAGCAAATTTAAATTTAGAAAGCAGCAGAATATGTATATTTATATAGATTTTAGCAATAATTTATATGTTTTTATAGATTTTAGTAGTTAAATTACTACATAGAGATAGATTTTTTATTTCACAAATTGCTGCATGTAGATGAATCCTTTATATTATTAAAGAGGTCTTATAAACCATTTTGTTGTCTAACTTGGCCAGATGTCAAAATTGGTTTATTATTTATTTATATAACTTTGTTACTTCACTGTCTCACTAGAGGACCCAGATATATGTAAAGAATAAAATAGGTGTGAGGGCGTGAAGGGACAGGTGTTCCATCCCTAACTATGGGCAGATGTCCCATCACTAACTCCGCCATCTGAAATTTTTGTGTTTAAAATTAATTTGCAAATAATCCCACCAATATCACTATTATTACTGTAAATTAAACTTTGTTTGGAAAAATACCATGCCCAAGGCAAAGGAGTCTCCCTAGAGCTAGAATCTCCTTTTGTCTTGTGAGATCGACCTGTCCTGAGCACCGAATGCCTTACACCAAAGCTTCAACAAAGTGGACAGACCGCAAAAAACTTTGCCACGGTGTATTGAATGGATTTCCTGGGAAGTGCAAACGCTTGAGGAATTACGTAAGCGAGTTGCCACGTGAGAGAAACGCTAACGAAGTAGAACAGTGACTGTGTGAATGGAAAGGAATTGAAATGCATACAAAATTAGACAACCAACACGATGCCAAGATTGGCCGCGGGATTGAAATGTCGTTGTCAGTGAATTACTATGAGGAGCGATTTACTTAAAAATTAAAACTGCCTATCTGAAAAGGAAAGGACGACGAGAGGGAGTCACCGAAAAAAAAAATGCGACTGCCATGATTTGATCTTGATGAGGGGTTCCAGCAAACGAGGGGCTCCAGCAACAACAAAGTAGGTAGGACCATTGTCTTCAATACGGGCTGCAAATCTTCATGATACGGCAACTAGACCGTTCAAGAATATCATTTTAATTTTCTTCCACAGTGATGTCCGAAGGCGTGGAGTTAAAACTAGAATATTTGCAAATGGTGGTTGATGTAATCATTACAAATTCTCGTTGAAGGGTTACTACTATTTTGATTGGTAAAACAATTTTTAGTTGTTGGCTAGAAGAATTCCTCCTCAAGGGGTATTCAGAGGGATAATTCAAAGGTGAAAGGTAAATGGCTTTAAGAGCATTGGTAAATGATACAATCAAGAGGTTTTGTATATATTACATTGTACGGAAATTTATGATTCATGAAAAGTGTTTATAATAAAGTAGCGATAGTGAATTAAAATTCAATGTGTTTTTAAGGCAGTTTGTTTAAAAGATATGGGGGGATAGGTTATGTTTTCGGATTTATTTAAGTATTTATATTGAATCTTCCGATATAATATGATACCTAAGTTATTTGTTAAAGGAAAAATTAGAAAAAGATAAATTTGTGAAGAAGTAAAGCATAAGTAGCAAGAGATAGTGGGCATAGGAAGGGCTTGTAATTTGTTGGGAATTTAGTAAAGCAATTTTAAATGCTTGGTGTACTTGTATTGTAAGGGGTACATAATTTTTTGCATTCGATACCAATTTTTTTTGTTGTTGTTAAAGTTGTAACAATCGAGTGATATAACACCCATGCCCATCTAAAGTGATGTAAACATATGTACTTGTTATTAGGCTGGTGAGTTGGATATATATTGTGGGCTTGCATGCCTTTCTGTTTACGACATGTGGCCTGCGTACCTATATAGATATGTTATATACATGATGGGGCTAGCGTACACAGACATATGTGACAGTTTAGAGAAAGATTTCGGCGAAAATCACATGGAATCTCATTTGTCGACGCGTTTCGAACCAACCAGTGTGGTTCATCGTCAGGACAAGTTGACAGTGTTGGTTAAGTGGTTAGAGGGTCCAAATTCTAATACAATGTATTTGTAAATATTTTAATAATAATAAAAATATATTGGTTGTGGAGCCCATTCAATGGTCAGAGTATGGGGAGTGTGCCACTTTATGGTGACAGGGAACAAAGTGTTGGCGATAGATGTCACTAAGAAAGGCACATGGGGCCCATGTGGCGTCAAGAGCGCCACATGGCAGAGGTAACCATGTAGTGGGAAAAGCATATAGATATACTTACCATTGCCATTATTTATTCATTGTTATAATGATGATATGACCATCACTCTTATGAGGATGGTGGTTCGGTCTAGAGCAACCAATTGGTGAGCCCTGAGCTTCGATTCTAGAGTAGCTAGGAGTTATGGTATTTTGATGACCTGGAGGGTGCCTCGAGACCTGGAGTCGCATGGTTGTGGCTTAAGGCCTTCGCAACTATCATGGAGGGTTCTTGGAGCCTTTGACAACATGATCATTGGGTTGGCACCTTGGCCATGGATGTATGGATGTTTTCAGTTTTTGTTTCCCATGGAGTTGTAGCCCTAACTTGGGGGTAACCCCTCGTTGGAATTCTTGAATGATGTGGAACATGGACAACCCATAGCGAGTCGGTCTTTTTATACGATAAGTTCCTTTGCACCCTATTGTGCTAGAATGTACGTAATTATTATATGTGCCATAGTGCCATGTGTTTATTATGTTGTATTTTATTTATAGAATTGTAATCTAAAACCCTCGGTTTAAGGGCTTTATGTTAAAATGTTTATAATCCCCTTTGTACTTTGTTATGCATGATTATCAGGGATGTGTGTGTGTGTGTGTGTAGTTGCTTAATGTGAGGATAAATAACCCTTGTGTCATTTTAAGATATTATCCTATTGTTATAAAATATTTTATGCGTAATTAGATAAACGTATTATCGTGTACGAATTACCATGCTATATTAATATAAATTGGCCATACATTTATCGAGTTTTGTTGATTATGATTTTGTATTTAAACCATGATTGTTGTGTTAATTTTTCGTTATATATACACATTTTTAGTAAATGCAAGAAAGGTTATTAGAAATTGAATTGGTGAATTAATTTATTTATGTGCTTTTGCATGATTATTTGTAAATTAATTGAGAAACTTTTGGTTGTGGATACGTGTTGCTGCCTAGATGGAGGTTAGGGACATTACAAGTGATATGCAAGTATTTCCATAGGTGTTTTGTAAGCCATGTTAATTCATGCCTACATCGATTGGTGTTGTAGCATATGTAATCATGTAACATGCATTTTTCTTATGCTTATACTGGACATGATATCAAGTTGTAGAATTAAACACCCAAATAGGTACAAGCGTGGCAAGTGTACTCATATCTAAGCTTGATGTGGAATCAGTGAAGTTGAGTCTTTGATTGAGGGGGCCAATGTGAGATGAAATAATCTCAGGATGTGAGGGACTAAGTTAGAGAGAGTTTACTATGTTGATGAATCATGTAAATGAAAAATATTCCTAGAGAGCTAGCAAGTATTGTAAATGACATCCATGTGTCTTTGTCGATGGATTTCATCTTAAATGGATATCAATAATAATAATAAAATTAGGAGAAGCAATATTTTTCTATATATAGGTATAAGAGAAAGGGAGAAAAGCCTATGATGAAGAAAGAACAAGTGAAGAAATAAATATAATCATCAAAGACGCATAAAAAAATAGTTGTTGATAGTGTATGTGTGTAATAACCCTATTGAAAATACTTTTTGAAAGACTATTATTTCATCTAAACCTATAAATAATTAAGTTAGAGTCATTGGTCATGAGGCAAGACAAAAATTAAAAATTTTGAAAGAAAGATCTAAATATTTATGCACAGTTCCTAGTAAAATGATATTTCTATTTGGAAAACTTTGGGAACCAACATGTGAGTAGTGAAGCTACTCTGTTATCAAGTAACTATTAAGTGGTTGAAGTCCTAGGTAGTGCAAATTTAAAGTGACAATATACTATATCAAATTAATCTACATATATTAGCTAATAAATGCCAATCCACACTATCTCATTAATAGTAATTGCTTTGAGATATAACGGATAAAAGTAATAATGGTAAATATATATTTCTATAATAAATATATATATATATATATATATATGAATGCATATAAATGAATAAATAGAATTATAATTTTTTTTGGTAAAAATAAATATAATATTATTATATTTTTATAAAAATATATTTATAATTATAATTATTATTATTATATTATACTTGTTTATTATATATGTCATATATTTATTATAACTTGAGTATATTTAATAGTTAAGAATATGGTTTTTTTTCGTAACTAAATGGTGCTAAAGTATATATACTTCACTGAACTTTAACCATGAGGTTTTTATTAACAACTTAAAATAATATTAATATAAAATATATATATTTAGTATTTCAAAAATATTTATCATATTAAGATAATATTACCAAAATATTAACCAAAAATAGATTTATATATGATTAAATATTTCCAAATAAATATATGATACATGATCTATCTTAATCATTATTACTAATGAAATTGCTTGAAATCTTATTATTTTTTGAATTTAAAGCCGTCGATATGAATTTTTAAAATTTTATGGTAAAACTCATTTTAAACCCTAGATTTTCCTTAATGTGATATTTCATGTTTTTTTTTTATAACACTAATATCATTGTTATGGTATATTATAAATTGAAACTAAATACTAATTTATGACCTACTTTGTTAATTATGGTTATTAACAAAAGTACATTGGGCCATTTAAGGACCTATCTAGACTTTCTTGGATTTATTTATAATGGAAATTCATTTCAATAAGGTAGTCTTAATATTTTCCTCTCTTCTCTTGTTATCTCATATGAAGAGTTATTATTTTATTTGTTTGTAAAACATGGTGAATTTATAACAAATTCGAGTAATATGGATGAGGGCTAGGATGAAATCTTTCAAATACCAAAATAACATTAAGAGTATAGAAAATAACCCACAAGCCAAATATATCAATAAATTATGACTTAGTAAGAGCCGAGATGTCATGACCCTCACTACAAAGGAGGAAACTCTATCCCAAGGCTCACCTACACTTTAAACCTTATCACAAGGGCCAAAATGTCCTAAGGATTAAACGTGGGAGGGGAGGATGACAAATATTTTTTCTCACCACAATGAGATATTGTTACCAAACTATTACTTTATTACATGAAGGCATTATTCTAAACACTTTTCTTAGGCACTAATCATTTTTATTACATGACTATTTCCATGATACATTCATATATACACAATGATAATCTGTTGTGAATCATTTAAAAGATAATTTCACTTATTATGTATTTTTCTTGTCCTCCAAGAATAAGTTTCCTTTTTTTTCTACTCTACGGGGTTAGATTATATTGGTTGGCATTGAACCCAATTATGGTATTAAAAATAACATCGTTGAATTCCTAAATAGATCATATAGACTTATTCTCTATATTGTAAGCAAGAAGAAGTGAAAAAAGAGAATGAGACTACTTATCTTTTATATTAATTGTAACTGTAACATTTAATTAAGTGATTTTCTCTTTAAAATATTTTCTTATGTTGATAATAGACCATCTTGCCTAGTTTACCCAAACGATTCTTTTAATAATGAATCGAACATCTAAACCTTTAGAATCACAAATTTCAAAGGTTTTATCATGCCGAAAATAATGTTGCAATGTAACATTAAAGCTAATAACAAAACCTTAAGTTGTAACTTATGTATATCCTTTGTTGCACTTGACACCTCACACACATAAATCAATTAATAATTAGTATATTGGAATTTCAATGTCAATATTAAATTTTATTGATGTAACCTCAACATTTATCTTAGTATTCAATTCATCATTCAACCTTAATGACAACTAAACAACCCACAATATTGAAATTTCGCAAACTATATGGTTTTTTGCAATCAACGAGTTAGGTGATCAAAGTTGATTGGCTTAATCTAAGATTTACACTAATGACCAATGAGTTGACTTCATATTAAGGAAAAAAATTGATGATTGTCCTTCACTAGTCATAAGGTTGATCATTTGGAACTTCCTACATTAATGATATGATTAGTTATTATTCTTTAATGATGTGTCCAACCCACCTATTAAAAGGTTAAGTAATGATGTATGGAATATTCCTCTATGACATAGGACTTCATCTGTCTATCTCATATAGAAGTAGAACCTACAATATTGATTTACAATGTTAAAATCTTTGCTCAATTTATTCTAGAACCTATATCAATAATAAACTGTAAGTTTGAGATTTAGATATATTGTATTCTAGTGATCAATATCATTCATTTGTATTAGTTTTCTCACATAAATATCTCACAATTTCTATTATATTAGCTTTATAAGAAATTATTAATCAAAACTATTATAATCCAGGTGTATAATTTGCAACTATTCACTTTACTCCTTATTTAGATAAACTAATTTCGAATTTTCACTCTTTCAACTTATCCAAGGTTAAATTTGTATCTATGATCTTGTAATAGTTTTTAAACATTTTTAAAAATATGTTATCCCCCCACTCTTCACATATTGAATGATGAAACATTTATGCCTTTTCAGTTCCATTCCATATATAACAATAAAGAGAAAAATAGCAAAATTTTAAAAATTCCTTTCAAGAGAGACTAGGAAATTAAAGCAACACATATAATATTTAATATTTTTTTGATGAACTAGAGACAAGATGATAAAGAGAGCCATGTGTTAGTACAAGAAGATCTTGGAGAGAAAACAAACCAAAATTTCTAGAAGTTCCTACTTTCACTTAAGTAAAAATAATTTTATATCAACTATGTGTGTGGTTATTAAAATAATTTTCGATAGACCTTTTTATGATACAATAAGCCATAATATAGTATTTATAATTATTAGTTAATTCTAATAACAATAAGAAATGTGAAATCTATCTCCACACATGATATAATGAAATTATTATAAATTTATGCTTAACTCAATTTCAAGCTCCACACATCCATTGTCACCAATAATGTACCAAACTTATCTGCAAATTTGAAAACTTCTATTCCCTTTCATCCATTAATAAATAGACAAGTAAAAGTTTTCTAGGATAATTTTCACCATTTAAATGCATATAACCATTGGTGCACTACACATGGAATGCAAATATTTCATTCACTCAACATATTGGAAATATATAATTAGCTTAGTTTTACCCAATATATCCTCCTTAAATTCTAATTTGGGTTTGAAATTTTAATGCCCATAGGTGTGCATTTTATAACATCAAGAATTGTGAATGTCAATATTACATTGACATATAAATAATTTGATAAAAATTATGTAATTCATAAAAAAAAATGTGTAAAATTTATGTATAATACCAAGTTGTTAACATTTTATGTTAAACATATGAAGAATATAAACCACACTATAACATCAAACATTTTACTTGAAGAGAAAATATGATTTCATAAAAATAAAAGAAAGATAACATCAAACATTTTACTTGAAGAGAAAATATGATTTCATAAAAATAAAAGAAAGAGAAAAATGGCCAAATTATACTTCTAAACACTATACCTAACATATCTTTTTAATTGGAGACAAAACATAGCTTTATTTGAACAAAAACGATGTGGTGGTATGTCACGACTTTTTACCATAGTTGAATTTTGTGCATAAAACAATTATAAAATGTTTATTATTGATACACATTATTTAATACCAGCGCATCTTAACAATGTGAAATATATTGTAATACACGTATTTTAATATGTATCGCCTAGAAACGTTTACTAAATATTTAATTTATATGATTAAATTAATTATAATCATTTTATTGAACATTTAATTTATATGAGTAGGATAATTATAAAAAAAAATTACTATATTATTTTATATTTAATTTTAAATTTTAAATTTGAAATTCAATCAAATTTATTAAAAAAATTAAACTTTATAAAATTTATATTTTACAATATTATAATATCAACTTAATTGAAAGTGTAGTATTAGTAAGTGAAGAGTGTAGTATTGAGCAAAGTCTTTCGATAAAAATCACATAAGAGAAATTTTTGGCCGACGTGTTTTGAACCAACAAGTGTGGTTCATCATCAGGATGAGATGAAGAGGCAGACCATGGCAAAGGCTTAAATAGATAGCAGTGTAGAAACATTATTTCCAAGTAACAACTATATTTGAAGAATAATATTTAAATTATGATATTAATTTATTGATATATTAAAAACAAATATTATTAGCTAGGTTTTGAAAAATAATATTTAAATAATGATATTATTTTATTAATTTATTAAAAATATTAATAGGTAACAACTACGGCTAGTTTTTGAAAAATAAATTTTAAATTAATTTATTAAAAATAAATATTACTAGTTTTTGAAAAATAATATTTAAATTAATTTATTAAAACCAAATATTACTAGTTTTTGAAAAATAATATTTAAATTAATTTATTAAAACCAAATATTACTAGTTTTTGAAAAATAATATTTAAATTAATTTAATAAAAAAGAAAAAAAGAAAATAATAATAATAATAATAATAATAAATAAATAAAATAAAAATCAAACTTTAAAGAGGGAGGGAAGTCAAAAGTTATAAAAACAAGTCAAGACCCTAATCAAGACAAGATTATTTGATAAATAAAATAATTAATGGAAATAAAATAAACTAAATTAAAAATAATTATGGAAAATTAAATTAAATAAAAAATATATACACAAGTCAAAAGAAATATATATATATATATATATATATATATATATATATATATATATATATATATCTTGTTTTTGCTAAAGCAAGAGTCGGACGTTCTATTAACTTGTGACTGAAAATATGTTACATAAGTTACAACAACCGTTAAGAGGAAGCAATTCCTCCAACAAAGGAAAGAATTGAATCAGCACTTAGTACCCGTACAAAAAAAAATGCCTCGACAAAACATTTGTCAGACTGAAAGATGGGAATAGAGATTGTATCCAAGAGATTTTGGGTCCGCAGAGGTTAACTCGGACCCACTAACATGCTTGTTGAACCTTAACCGTAGATCTGTCGCTTCCTGATCCAGTGGCCGAGAACCTGTTTTAACTACCTCTGGCGTTAAACCATTAGGCGGACTTAAGAGGGAAATAAATACATTATCCAAAAGATTTCAGTTCCGCTGACTTTCTCCTGGACCCACTAACCTGCTCGATAGTCTATAGTCGCTGATCTACTCCCTCATGATCAAACAGCCAACGACCATATCGGACGGAGCAAAAGCTCAAGGAATACCTGCCCAATGAGGACCGTATTCTCTCTCCACCCCAAGCCACGTGTTGATAGTTGAGAGGCATCGCGTGAAATTCGTAGATACCACTTTTGGTTTTGAGGGATCTCGAAAAGGGTGGTAAACCAGAAGCGATTTTGACTCCTGCTAACTATCTCCCGGACCCACCAACCTACTCATTGGCCTGTAGCTATTAATCTCCCGCTCCATGATCCCACGGTCGAGGCCAGTATTGGGCGGAGAAGAAACCGGCGGGATATCCGCTCGAAAAGGGTGGTAATCCCTCTCCTTATAGAGCCACGTGATGGATAGTGAGTGGCATAGTTTGCTTTTCTTGAAGACCATTTCAAATTTTGAGGGTGCCCGGGGACCTCGAAGCCACTTTGACCCACAATGGCACCAAGCCATAGAGACTCTGTGTCTGCTACCCTCCATGCCTCTGAGCCATCTATTGGGACTGATTGTAACCGTGTTCCTAGTTACCCAATCTCTGGCCAAGCTTCCAATAGCACCAATGCAAAGGCAAACTCTAGTGATCTCCTTCAAGACCCACAAGTTCCCAAACTCTATGTATCTTCCTGACATACTCCTATTCTTCACTGATGAAAGGTGAAAGTCAGTTGCCTTGTCTATTCTGGTATTGCTCCATGTCTGTGAGGGCCCAAGATGAACAACCTTCACGCATTTGGCTGTCTGGAACCTCCTCCCACCTATAGCACATGTTATCTCATGTGCATCTTACCCCTTCATTGGCTAGCTAGTCTGCTACTCTGTTGGCTTCCCTACGTACATGCACAAAACTGAGAGTTTTTAGAATTCTTAGGTGTGATTGAATTCTGTGATAGACCTGTAGAAGCCTCCAGTGGCTTGAGATTTTATCTAGTGTTGTTCCTGTGCCTATCCGCTTGACCAAATTGATGACAAATTCTGAGTCAGCCTCGATGATAACATTATGTGTGTTGTGCTCTATTAGAATCTCCAAGCATTGTTCCATAGCCATGAGTTCAACCATATTGTTGGTGGCTTTTCCCAGATGACTGAGAAAGATGACTTTTATGTCGCCCTCCTCATCTCTTATGACTCCTCCATAACCAGCGTCTCTAGGGTTACCTTTTGAGGCTCCATCTATGCTGAATTTTAGGAAACCCTGTGAAGGGGGTTGCCAGAAAGCCTTCCCCTCTAAAGTATGCTTTGTAGTATGATTTAGACTCTGAGGGATATGTGTCTGGAGTTCCAACCTTTCCAGAATGCGAGCCTCTCTGTGGCCCGTGTGCTTTCCTATAGAAAATCCCCCAAGGGTGTTGACCGTCTCCTTGAGATGTTTTAGGATTAGCGCTATGATGCTTCTAACTCGGCCATTTTTGTCTTTGAAGATCTTGTTGTTGCACTCTTTCCAAAAATTCTAGATCAAGAACCCTGGAATCAGATCCTAGGCCGTGTTTATTGTCTCATTGTCCGAGAAATCTCTTCTCCAATTTTTCAACGTAACGGTGATATTATTTTCATTCCTGTCTGTTTTCTTGAAGACATTTGCTACCTAGTTCCATAGGGTTGAGGTGAAGGAGTAGAGGTTGAGAAGATGATTTGTAGTTTCTTCCTGCTGGCTGCATAGGTGACATCTTGAGGGGCCAGCAAAACTGCTCTCAGATTCTCCCAACTTAGAATCTTGTCTTGTTGAACCAACCACCTGAACAGTTTGATCTTCATCCAATGTGGGTTATTCCATAGGTCTATCCATGTCTTGTTAGTGTTTGGAAAGTTAAGACCTGTGGCTATTCTTTTGGCTTCTTTGAGGTTGAAAATTCCCTCATTACTTTTGCCCCATCTTAGTAGGTCATCTGAAGTTGAGGTCAAAATTTGTCTCTTTTCCAGAATAGCTTCTAGAGCTTTAGCTTGAGGTTTCAGCGGGGTTAGCTCACTATAGTCTGGTAGCTTCCAAATTCTCCATTTGCCATTGTCCCTTGACTAATCCCAATAGTCACTTACTTTCTTTAATCCTTTGTTAATGGTATCAGTTTGAATGCTTGCTAATTCCTCTCTGCTAAGGTTACCTTCCTGCTGCCATTGGTCCTCCCAGAACCAGGAAAGATTTCCATTTCTGATCTCCCAAAAGCTATGTTTTTGTACTAAAGCTCTGTTCTCCCAGGCATTGTTCCAAATATGGGAACCTTTTATGTGTCCTGTCATTCTTATCAGGTCCTTTTCTTGCCAGTTCATTGCATATTTTTGTTTCCAGAATTTCGCCCAGGGTTTTTGTATTTCCTTTAGCCATCTCCACCATAGTTTAGCTCCCAGAACTTTGTTTAGAATATCTGGGTCATGTAGACCCAAACCACCATGGGATTGGGTTTGTAGATCTTGTCCCAAGCTACCAGAGCCCATTTCTTCTTCTCTTCCCCTTTTCCCCAGAGAAATTCTCTTTGAATATTTCTAATTTGCTGAAGGACTCCTATCGATGCCGGAAGGGCTGATAGCATGTAGATTGGGATATTTTAGAGTATCGCCTTGGTGAGGACCAGCCTCCCTGCTAGGTTCAAGATTCTGCTTGTCCACTTGCTTACCTTGTCTTTCAATTTATTTGTTACAGACTCTGAGATGTCCTTGTTTAGCGGTTTGTCGGTGAGGGGAACTCCCATATACTTTGAGGGTAGTGAATCTCTTTGAAAGCCTAGAATTCTGGAGAGATTTCTTTGAATAGAAATATCAGTATTGAAAAAAAAGATCTTTGATTTTGTGAGGGTTGCCTCAGTACCAGCTTCCATTGCAAACTCACACATAATTTGCTTGAACGCTTTGGCTTCCTTGACTGTTGGTATGCCCTATAGCATAGTATCATCCACAAATTGTTGATGTGTCACAGTGTCTCCGTTCTGTGTGAGTCTCAGTCCCTGTATTCTTTCTTCCTCCTTGGCAGCAATGATCGCTCTGCCCAACCCTTCCATCATGAGAATGAAGAGGAATGGGGAGAGAGGATCTCCTTGCCTGAGACCTCTCGTAGGCTTGAAGGTTCTAGATGGAGAGTCATTGAGAAGAATTGAACAACTGGCAGTGGTGACAAGAGCCATGACCCACCTTATCTAATTGTGGTCAAAGCCATATGCTTTGAGAACATCCCTTATGTAAGCCCAGCTTAGTTTATCATAAGCTTTCGCTATGTCCAGCTGTATTATCATTCCCGCTTGCTTATTGGTTTTGAGGGAATGTACCACTTCATGAGCTTGAATGATGTTATTGAGAATTTGCCTCCCTTCCACATAACCCGTTTGCTCCTCTGACACCAGAGTTGGGAGGAGGGGTTTGAGTCTGTTGGCAATGACTTTGGAAATGATTTTGTACACCACATTGCATAATTCTATGGGTCTAAATTTGTCAGGAGAGGTGGCTTTTTCTTGTTTGGGGATTAAGGCAATGAAGGATTCATTAAGCGCCCTCAAAACTGATTTAGAGTTTCTTGAGTCCTCCACTACCTCTAGAATGTCTTGTTTGACAATCTTCCAGCATATTTTGAAGAAGTCCACATTGAAACCATCTGGGCTTAGAGCTCTTCCATTATGCATTTCTTTGATAACTTCATTAACCTCTTCCTTTGTTACTGGCCTATTGAGGTTATGATTGTCTTCCCTGGAAACCAACTTAGGAATGTGCTGAGTAAATCTTTTCGTGAATTGGGATTTGTCTGCTATGGTTTCCTCACCAATGCTTTGAAAATGCTGGACCAATACATCTTCCATTTCTTCATGAGTGTTTTTCTCTGTTCCTTGAGGATCTGTGTGTTTCGAAATCCTATTGTTATTCCTGCGTGCTATGGTGGATTTGTGAAAGAATTTGGTGTTTCTCTCCCCTTCCTTAATCCATTGTACTCTGGATTACTATCTCCACAAGATTTACTCTTGGAGACATTTTTTGTCCCATTCTTGTTGAAGTGAGTTTGCTAGCTCTTTTCTTTCCTCTGTGAATCCTTCAGTGATGAGGATTTGGTTAATTTCCTGTAATTGCTTTCCCACTTCTCCTTTAGCTTTGAAGATATTTCCAAACTCTTTCTTATTCCATTCTTTGATTTTTCTCTCGATGTGTTTGAGCCGAAGATGTAGAAGGAACATCTTTGTGCCTTGGGAGTGTAACTCTTCTTTCCACTACTTCTCAATGTTTGTGAGGAAGTCAGAGTGAGTGAGCTAGACATTCTAAAGCCTGAAGGGTCTGTTTCTCGGTGTACCAGTTAAGGAAGCTTCCAGTTGGATGGGCCAGTGGTCTAAGCCTCCAAAAGGGAGGATGAACACTATTAGGCTTCGTCCAGTGAGCAGAAGTTCTTCTCAGATTATGAATCTGCCTAATCTTGAGTCTATTTGGGTAGTGCCCCCTCTTTTGTTATTCCATGTGAAAATGCCAATTCTTGTGTCCATATCCATCAGTCTCATGTTGTTGAGGAAGTTCTGGAAGGCAACTGAGTCTCTACCAAGTGTTCTGGTTCCCCCTTTTTTTTTTGTGAGAGATTTAATCATATTGAAGTCTCCCTCCAGAATCCACGATATTGCTGGGTGTCCTTTTTTCATTTTCTCCAAAGAGGTGAGGAGCCTGAATTTACCTTCCAGTAGTTGAGGGCCATAGACATTGGTGATCATGTAATACTCCTTGTCCCCCACCGGTTGAATAATCAGAGAAAGGTAGTGCCTAGACACCTCCGCATCAGGTATACTAAATTTCTGAGGATTCCATAAAGTGAGAATTCCTCCAACTGATTTAGTTTCTTTGACTTCAAGATACTTATACTTACTTAACCATTTGCTATGCTTTTCTTTGATCTTCTCTACTGAGTATTTCGTTTCCTGTACGAACACCATGTCTAGTTTTTCTTCTTTGATTCTGTTACTTAGATTTCTTTGTTTTCTTCTACTCCCTAGTCCTCTATGTTCCAGGTTGTGAGCTTCATTGAGGGGGGTTTGTAAAGGAGTAACTAGAGAGATATTTCATCTTTATTGAGTCAATCATGAGTTTTCCACATTTTAACAGTAGTTCTTTCTGTCTCTTCCTTCCTCTTTTCTTACCTGGTTTTTTGGCGGATTTTCCTAATATTAATCCCAATGATGTAACCCTTCCGTTTTCTTGGTTATCATGGCTTCTTTTGACTCCTAGAGCTTTTTGATGTGACTTGTTGAAGAATAACTATTGCACACTATCAACTTCCTCCTGTGGTAGAGAGTTAATTCCTTTGTTTCTTCCTTGTTCTAGAAACTTTTCTAGTTCAAGGTTCTCCCTCTCAAGGATCTCCTGTAAGTCTTGGTCCCCCATACCACTTTCACTTAGGGTCATATCATGGTCCCTTTCTAGTTCCATGGTACTCAGTGGGTCTATTTTGTGTTCATTATGTTCCTGTGTGATCTCCATGCTAGCCTCTTTTCCTTTCCCGCTTTGTTGGTCCTCTGGATTCTTTTGTATTCCTTCCTCTTCTATTTCTTCTTCTAAAATTTAAAAACTATTGTGACTTGGTGCTTTGCTTTCACTAGGTATCTTTTGGGTCTTTTCCCCCCTCCTTTCCCTTTTCCTCCCACTTTAGTGAGACCTATAAGGTCTTTTCCTTTGTTGGTTTTTATATTGTTCCTCCCTTTTATTAAGTGGGCAGTCTCTGAATAGGTGTCCACGTCACTACATTTGCGACATCTGAATGGTATGTGTTCCTAGTCAACTGCCTGAACCGATTCCTCGTCATAAACTTCTATGATGACTTCATCTAGAAGTGCTCCTGATAAGTCCCTCTCTACACATATGTGAGCAAAGGAGGTATATTTTCCTCACAGAGTCACCTCTGAAATCTTTATGAAATGACCTAATTTGTTACCTATAACTTTTAAAGATTCTGGCATCCAATAATCTAAAGGTAAGGAGTATAATCTAATCCATACCAGAACCGATGTGAATGTTTTTCACTCCAGAACAAAGTTCATCATCCAAGGTCGCATATAGAGACCAACAGCCGCATAGAAGTATGGTCCTCCTTCAAAAATTATGTCCTTATCCTCTAGGTTTGTGAATACCACAGTAAAAAACCCCTTGGATCCAAGAAGTATATTTAACTCTCCTTTCGGTTTCCAGGTGTTTTTTATCCAAGTGTACATTTCTTTCTCCATTGGCCAGATGCCCATAAACTTACATATGATCGCATATGTTGTCATATGATCTATGTGCTCTTGCAGAGCTAGATCATTTAGGATTACCCGTGGTTTAATGCTAGACTTTAGTTTGCAGGGCCCCATCTTGGCTCTATTCTCGGATCCCTGACCGATGTCTTCTACTTTCTCCTCCTGACAGACCTCTTCATGGGTCCCTTCCTTTTCATGGGGTTTGTTGCCTTCCGCCTTCTGGGTGTCAGAAATTTTTGTCTTGTTCTCCGAGGAGTTTTGAGGCTTGTTTCTATTCACTACTCTGCCTCTGTTTGAAACCACATTACAATAGGAGGGAGTGGAGCTCCCTCCTCCTTTCCCCTCCATGGTTACTTGCTTGTTTCTATCACCTCCTGTGTCGAACCCTAGTTTTTCCGCAACTTTGCCCTCCTACCTCAACTCACAAAATATTGAAAATCTAAGTCTTTGAGAATTCATATATCTCTCTATATATATATCAACCAAAAAAAGAAATCAATAAATAAAACAGGGTCAACAATAAAATATGGGGCTCAGGCCCATTAAACAAATAAATCAACTACTAAAAGGAATTAAGAATGAATAGGATGATAAAATACATGAAAAACATGAAGGGTCAAGAAATAAACTCTAATGAAGAATAAATCAACAAAAAATAGTATAAAAAGGACGCTAATACCTACATAAGTAAACAAAAAAACAAAATAAAACCCAAAAAGAAGCCTAAAAACTAAGAGGACAAGACAGGGACCCAACTTCTACTAATATTCCAACCATCATCTCTATTTAAATTATTGGGTATTTTTTCAATTTCTAAGGCCTTGCTCAATTTACGATGATGGAAATGACTAACCCTAGCAAGGACTTGGACATCCTCAATGCAGATGTGATCCTTAGATTTATTTGCATGCTCTACCAAAGCAGAGGAGAGGGTCCCGCTAGTGGGCTCCAGTATTGCAGCAATAATGCTGCAACTCCTGGGACTCCCTTCTTTACTTTTATCAACCCGGTAGTTTGTAACAAACTTGGAAGCGACGGTGCTGTATGCACAAGTACTAGCTCTTGCCGCAGCTGTCACTTGGTCAGCTAGCACAAGTCCGCTAGGGGCTTAAGCCAACTTCTATGAGCTCTTAGAAGAAGCTTTTTAACTGATGGATGGAAGCTAACTCAAAGGAAGCTGATCTACTTGCAGAAAGAAACTGAAAGCCAAAAAGTAACATAAACCCTAGCAATCCCTGATTCTACCAGCTAGTCCTACTGATGCAGAGGAGAGAGTGCAAACTATTTAAAGAGATGTCATTACTTCTATGAAGGTAAAATGCACATGTCTATGCTATCTCTATTTGAAGAACACATCTTTTTTTATTTTTGAATAAGTTATCAGAATTATCATGCATGTACTTTTAACTGGCTTTCTACTGTGTAGGGGTGGACCAAGGAAGAGGAATGCTTGGAAAAGGTTGGGAAGGTTCGGAGAGGGTCTAAGGAGTCCCTAACACCCTTCCTGAGAGTTTCACAAAGTTTGGCTATCCAGCAACCTCACTTGTGAGCTTCTACAGGAAGTCTGCAGGGGTTCTACAGGATGTTTCAGGGATTTCTACAGGATATTCAGAAATTTCTACAGGATGTTTGAAAATTGGATTTTGGAGGATGGGTGAGTGAAAGAGGATGCATGAATGGATAGAGAGTTAGGGTAGGGGTCTGAAATGACCCAGTGACTGATGGATGAAGTGATGAGAGGATGTGGAAAGCTAACTTGACTTAAGGAAGGCTAAGGCAATGGAAGGGCAAGAAGGTAGGGTTACGTGGGCAGAAGAGTAGTTGTGAGACGAGGAAGGTAACTAGGAGATGGAGCAGTTGGGCTGGACGAAGCTTAGGTGGATGAGAGAGAGATGGATATGCCCTGCATGGTGTGCACTTAACCGAATCAACCAAATCCTGCACACAATCAAAATCTTAGCTAATCTATCCTAACTATCAACGAAACAAATGAACAACAACTTTATTTCCAAAGAGAACCATGTACAAAACTTAATCAAAAAAACATCTACAAAGGTCTGAACGCATGACTAACTTCTACAAATGAAGACATTACACCAAAGATTGCATGCTCAAGCAAACTAGTGTTTTGTTGGGCAGCACTGTTTCTGCAATTCCAGCCCCTGATCCAATAAGGGAGAGGTGAAACTGAGAGTGCAGGCAACCCTTTTTCTGGAGCTTTATCAATTATTATCTATCAATCTATTCTACACATCTGAAGCAATTCTATTCCTCAACAATGACCTATTTAACCAACACAACTAAATCTTGCTCAACAAAACCACATTTCAAATGCATAAAAGGAAAATCACAGTGCTTAAAGGAAAGATAACAATACAAAGAAGGAGGCCCTAGGCTCTCGGGTTGGGCCCAACCCCGAGAGCTATGGCTCCTATAGAAAACTCAGAGCTGATATCAAATCTGACTACTTCCCATTATCAAAAAATAATCATAAGTCCAGAGTTATGCCAATAATGGCTACAAAAGAACAAAACAGAGCTAGCAACACTGTAGTACAGAATATGCAAGAGTTTTTCAAAAGTCCTTTTCGAAGGCTGAGGCCTTAACATTTATACACCACGAGGCCCTAGCTAGCCTCCTAAATCTATGGGACTTGGCTGCCCAAACTATGAGTGAACAGCTCCTTCCAAGAAATCTGTTTGGCTGCCTTCTAGATCCGGTTTTGGTGGCCTTTAGATCTCGGAGTTGGGGGTGAAGATCCCGAGGGAGGCTATTTAATGCCATAGACAACCCCCCTACGAATCCTCAACCCAAGCTTGGCTGTCTCCTAGCCCATGTCTGCTCGGTTTTTCTCCAACATGTGTAAGAAAATCCTGAAATGAGCACGTGTTAGCCACCTAGGAATAGTGACTACCCTTATTCGTACAAATGACATAAACATACTAAAAAATAATGCATAAGTTATGAAAAATGAAGGATTGAACAAGGGTAATTAGGCCAAATGAGCCCAAAATGTTACCAAAGTTGGGGCTCATCATCACCCCCTGCTAAAATGATTGCTTATCCCTGAGCAACTAGTCCAACTCCTCGTCTTTCATTGCTTTAATTGCCACTCTCACATCCCAGGCTTCTGAAGTAGTATCCTCCTCACTGTCATGGAACCCGGCCTTCTTTTCCACCTTTTCCCACTGCTTATGCTCTTCTTTTTCTATGCTTCCTTCTACCAATCCCAAAAGCAAAGGTGGGCTTAGCATGAGGCCGATCCAGCTGGCCTAGAGGTTCTGCATGGACTTCTTGTAGAGAGGTACCCGTACTAGGCCCTCCCTCATTCTAGTTGGAGTGTGATACTCCCTGATTTTGAGGCTGTGGGACAATGCGTTCCACCTTCGGGTGCAAGCATGAACACAATTGTCCCCTAATAATCGCTCCATATCCTCGAAATGTGCTATAGCATGAGCCTGCTGATCCATGTATTTTAATAAAGCCTGAGGGTTGGTTGCTAGGTGTTTGTGGGCGGATATTAATGCAGTGGGGTCCCCTGGCTCTGCTCTAATTAACAGTGGTTCATGTAACTCTCGGTTCATAACATCTTTGACCTCTGTCGCTCTCCTTTCTTCGTGGTTTAACAATGAGCTAAATGCCGTCAGCTGCATATCTCCCACGACTATGTTGGGGTCCCATGAAGTTACATTAGGAAGGGCCAAATTATGGAGGTAGAACTCTGATAGCTTGGCCTTGTCCTCTGTGGAGCTGCTGTTGCATAAATCTGTGAACTGCTGGGGGTTTTGGATCTGGGAGATACCCCTCTGTGCTAATGCATTAATTTGGAATTGCAGCCACTGGTCCCGTAGGTATAGGCCATAAGATTTGGCCGGCTGCCTACATTGTAGAGCATCCATAGCCCAACTGGCCATGCAGGCCAGTTGTGCCTCTTTTTCTTGCAACTGTTGTTTGAGAGCTTGTATCTCTATATTTGCTTGCAATTCCCTTTCCTGTAGTTGCTGGATTAGTTCCTCAAGATCAGCTTGCATTCCTTCTTTGCCTTGAGGTTCTGCTGTAGTGTCCTCTGATGTTGTGCCCCTTTCTTTCCTCTATTCCTGTAGCTGCAATTTGAGCTTCTCATTCTCTTCCTATAGAAATACTCGCTAGCAGTTTCCCACGTGTTTTGCCATAGCTAATTCCCTTCTTGCCTCCTTGAGTTGTTCCTCCAAAGGGCCTATATCTGCTACTCCTTTAGATTTAGCTATCCTCATCCATGTGTGGGTCCTCACTCTTTCTTCCTCCAGCGCAAAGAAAAGCGGCACTGTGAATTTTTGTGGAATAATTTTCCCAGCCTCCAAAAAGTTATAATAAGAGCTGAAGTTGGGCTGGGGGCTAGGCTCCATAATGTGTTCTACCTCTTCTTCCCTTTGTGGTGACGTGGCTACCTCCCCCTCCATTCTTTCGGTCTCCTTGAGCCTGGCTAATGTTTCCTGTAGAACTGCTTCAGCATCCTGTAGAGGGGATTTTGAAGCTGACCTTTCCATTCTCTCCCTCCAGGTAGTTGTCTTTGGGCTCCCCCACTCATAAGTGACTAATACTTTGGAGGGGGACTTCTCCTTTGGCGAGGTAGGGGTGTCTTCAATGGTAATTGGGTCTTTGGATGGAGGTTGGGGCCTGCCGGTTTTAATTCTTACACTTCTCCTCGCTTTGAAATACAGAGGAGTATCCCTCTTTCGTTTCTCCTTTGGCTTGGGAGAGGTACTTAGTGTGGCCAGCACAGTTGCTGCCTCCCTAGCAAGAATTTCGGCCGTTTTCTTCTTCTGTTTTCCTTTATCAGGACTTCCTGTAGAAAGCCCTGTAATGGCTGATTTTTGGCTTCCTGTAGAAGCCGTTTTTAACTTTCCTGTAGAAACAGACGGCACTGTTTTAGCCTGCTTGGCTGAGGGTGCTTTTTCTTTCAATTTTGCCAAGGCTGCCTTAGAGGTTCCCTCACTGACATGGACTTTTTCAATCCTTTCCACCCTGCTCTGTAGTCGTTTCTCCCTGGGTGTTAGTGTGGTTTTGTCACCCTCTGTTTTTGCAGCTTGGTCTTTCTCTTGTTTTCCCTTGTGTTCTTTCTTTGGTGTTTTGGCCATGGTTTCTTGGCCTTTACCTTTCTTCTCTACTTGAATGGGTTCCTTCTCCTCGCTGCTGGAGGAGGTGAGCTCCTCAGCCAACACTCGAATGTCATCATCCTTAGTCAAATTTCGAAAGGTTTCCCAGGAGAGAGGGACGGTGTACGTGTGGAGTGCATCTTCCACGAGGAGCTTAATGAGCCCATGATGGGCTATCTGGTCTGGCGTTCCCTCTCTCAATTTGGTGGCACACTCAGTCATGGACTGCAGGAGGAAGTAAGGAATGCTCAACTTTTTCTCTGAGGGTAGGTCCATTTGGTGCCTAAGTTCTGTGAGCAACCGGAAATGATATCCATACACGATGCTGAATCGCCCCTCGCACGTGATATACTTCATAATTTGGAGGCTGACCTCACTCCAGAACGACTGTAGGCTGGTTCTTCGAACTCCATTCTTGTCTTCTGAGAATTGTTCCTCTGGCAAAAAGAACTCCTTCTTAGCTTTCTGACCCAGTTTTCTCTCCTCCTTATCCCAAGGTACCCCCATCGGTAGATCAGTGACTCTGCTAATGAACTGTGGGGTGAGTCTGAGGGTCAATCCTCTGAAGTTGACAACGGCCAACGTCTTTGACTTTGGTTGCAAGGATCGCAGGAATTCTTCTGCAACCTCGTCATCGTGACCTTGAAGCTTGTCACAGAATGACATCCATCGTGCACGAGAAAACAGGTCCACCACCTCAGGGGTTTCCCGTAACTTCTTTGAATCTGTAGGCTCTTTTCTAATGAACCCTCCCGGCATGGTAAACACTTGCTGTGTTGGCCTGAGCCTGCCTGCTCGTATACAAAAGTGGGTCTTTGGGATTTCCTTAGACAGAGCGCAAAGCTATGCCTCTGTTATGCACAGAGTTTATAAAATTCACGACTATCTACGAGTGAGCCTTGACAGTGGCTCAATTATGAATGAAACCCTAGAGAAAATCCTGCATACACACTATGACGACAATTCTCATGCAGCAATAAGAAGACGCTTGCAAATTCATGCACAGACTGTAATTCACGGTTTCCTACCCCTTTAACACGTCGAATTCACCACCTTTCGAACCAATTGCATGGGAGGACTATGTTCAGGCTTACCTCGTTCCAGAATTGCCACCTTTGACGTGAACAATTCAATTTCCTCCGTAATGTTGAGCTCCCTGTAGTGCAGCTTCCTGTAGAAGTCGTGCACGGGTGCTGGGGAGCGCTTCAGTGGTTCTGGGCCTTCTGTGCAGCAATAGGATGTTGGAACAGGCCGAGAACTCGAAGTAACAGCCTTCAGAAAATTTAGGATGCGTACTTAGCTGCAAAGTGGTTGAGAATAAATGAGTGCAGTGCGCCATACGTGATCTAGCCGGCGGATTTGAATTTCTGCGGAATTCGTGGCGCGGGGGTGAGCTGTCCCCGTCGGCCCATTGGCCGACGTCACCTGCTATCATTCTGCTGCATGTCTGCCTGACCGCTGAATCATTCCCTGTATATCTACCGCCGCCACTCCTGTTAGATCACCGCTTCTCTCCGACTGGACGCTTCCCACGTGTCCATTTCCTGTCTCGTCGACACAACCAAAGCTTTTCGGATCGGATGAGGCCATCGGGCTAGTTGTGGTGGCCAGTTGAATGGCTACCCAACTTGTTCAATCCATTCATTTTCATATTTACACACATTTTAGAGCATCGTTCATGTAATTTGACGAAACAGGGTGAGGCACTTACCTGTGCGGGCGTGGACGTGATTTTTCTCATGCTTCAAGACGAGGGGTGATGGATCTGCTTGCTGTCGCTTCATGCACAGGCACGGGAGCTCCTTTTCGTTGACTGCTGTTGGTTACGAGACCGGTTTCCTTGCTGTGGATGGTGCATGCGCCGGCTTCATGAGTTGCAGGTATCTTCATTGTGTGTGCTCTAGCCAGATCAACTGCTACAGGATTCCTGTAGGACATCCTGTAGCCGTTTCTCCTCCTAGGGTGCATGCCGAAATGGTGGAGTCACGTTCACAGGTGTAGGGTCCTCAGATCGCCTTGACAGGTAGAGCATTGGGCCTCTGCATGCTTTATTTTCCATTTGAAAATTATTTCTTCTGAGAGTCCAACGTTCTGCTATGATTGTGCAGGTATTTCAATCGTATGGCAGCGATGGTGGTGGAAGGAGGCGACAATAGTGGGTGATGGAGAAAAAAATTGGTTGCATGCCTCCTTATTGGGCTTCGAGCTTCAAATTCTTCTACATAGTCGGTCCTGGCCCGTCCAAAGATTCTACAGGAAGTTTCCTGTAGAAATACAGAACTTCCTGTAGAAAGTCCTGTAGCTTCCTGTAGAAGGCTAAACTATGACCAGATTGTGCCCAAACCTTGGGAGAGATGAGTGTTTATGGAGGGAATGCTGGTGAGGTCGCCTGGTAGCATGGTAGGGACCCTTGTTCTTGAGTTGAGAGGCCTCCTTTTTGCATGGAATACCTGCAACCTGCATTAATTTCCAAAGATTGAGCCTGTTTTTCTGTTTCTGCCTCCTTCTTTTTCCATTTTTCCTTTTCCTTTGGTTTTTTTTTTTTTTTTTTTTTTTTTTTAGGAGACAGCAGGGGCGCCTCAAGGAGGTTTTCACCCCTACTGTCCGCCTTGGGCGCCTCAGAGAGGTTTTCACCCAAGGGTCTTTTTTTTTTTTCCAATTTTTTCAGAGAGACAACAGGGGCGCCTCAATGAGGTTTTCACCCCTACCATCTGCCTTGGGAGCCTCAGAAAGGTTTTCACCCAAGGATCTTTTTATTATGATTTTTTTTTTTTTTTAATGATGCTCAAGGTATGCCCAAAACAGAGGCAGAACCCTTCTCTATGACCAGCACTGATTTTTCCACAGTTTTGATGAACTCTTGCCTCGAAAGAGGTTTCCTGTAGATCTTTAGTCGATGCCCATTGACGAGCATGGGGATGGCTTCCTCATCAATGGTTCGAATAAGAACAGACCCATTATCATTACACTTCTCCACTGCATATGGTCCTAGCCATCTTGTCCTCAGCTTCCCCTTGAAACCCTTATGTCTGCAATCATACAGCAGCACCCAATCTCCTGGTTGGAATTGCTTGTCATTGAGGTGCCGGTCATGCCATATCTTCCTCTGGAGTTGAACCACTTCTGAGTGGAGAAGGGCCTGCATTCGGTGTTCATCTAGCCCATTCAGCTGCAATAACCTTTCTTGTTGGGCATGGCTGAGATCTAGGTCCAGCTGAGCTGCCATCCTCAATGTGTTGTACTCGAACTCAATTGACAGCAAAGCTCTCTTCCCATAGACGAGTTCATAAGGTGTGAAGCCGGTTGTGGTCTTCCAAGTGGTGTTGTAAGACCAAGTGGCCTCAACCAGGCGATCTGCCCAATTCTTTCTGCTGTTACTCACCACCTTAGTCAAAATCCCTTCTAATGCTCTATTGGTGACTTCCACCTGCCCATTTGCTTGAGGATGATAGGGGGTGGAAGTCCTATGCTTGATCTTGTGATGAGCAAGCAAGTCTTCAATTAAGTTGGAGGTGAACTGGCTTCCTTGATCGGTGACTAGCTCTCTTGGGTAGCCAAATTTGTAGAAGATGTTTTCTCTTAAAAACTCAACCACCTTCTCTTATGTCATTGCTTTGATTGCCTTGGTTTCCGCCCACTTTGTCAGATAGTCTGTGCACACAATGATGTAAGACCTTTGCCTTGAAGGAGGATTGATAGGACCCACAAAATCCATACCCCACTTCTCAAATGGTTCAAGAGTCACTTGAGGTTGGAGAGGCATTTCGTCCCTTGGGGTCGGCTTCCCCATCCTTTGGCATCGGTCACAATGGCTGATATATCTCTTGACATCTTGATGAAGCGTGAGCCAATAGTAGCCTGCCTGTAGAACTTTGAAGGCAATCCTCTTGGCTGCAAAATGTCCTCCACAAGGCCCATCATGATAGGTTAGGAGGATGTCAAAGACTTCCTCCTCCCTGGCGCAATGCCTTAAGATTTGATCGGGGCCAAGTTTGAATAGGTTGCCCCCGATCCAAGTGAATGAGGCACTCTTCCTTACAATTCTGCTTTTCTCTTTTGAAGATAGATGCGAAGGGAACTGTGCTGAGACCAGGTAGTTTGCTATATCAGCAAACCATGGAGAGAGTACTGAGATAGAAAACAAATGTTCATCTGGCATCTGGTCGTCCACTGTTCCATCTTCACCTATAGGTAAATCCCGTCTAGACAAGAAGTCAGCAACAACATTTTCTTTACCTGGTTTGTCAACGATAGTCAAATCAAACTGCTGCAACAGAAGTAACCATCTAATAATACGAGCATTCACATCTGGTTTATTCATTAAATATCTAATTGCAGCATGATCAGTATGTACAAATGTTTGATAGCCAGTGATGTAGTGGCGGAACTTGTTCAGGGCATGGACCACGGCCAAGAACTCTTTCTCAGTTACAGTATAATTCAGTTCTGCCTTGGATAAGTTTTTGCTGACAAAGTATATGGCATATGGGAGTTTTTGTTCAACCTGTCCTAAGGCTGCCCCTATGGCTTTGTTCGAGGCATCAGTGTGGATGTGGAAAGGTAGGGCCCAGTTTGGACCTCTCAATATCTGGGCAGACACCAAATTATCCTTTAATTTATTCAGAGCCCTTTGACAGTCGTGCATCCATTTTAACTCAACATCCTTTGCTAAGAGGCCAAATAGTGGTGAGGCTAGCTTACTGAAGTCTTTAATAAATCTTCTATAATATCCTGCTAAGCCTAAGAAACTCCGAACATCTCTTACCTTCTGACGAGGTGGAACCATTTTGATGAGAGCAATTTTATTAGGATCCACCTGCAATCCTTGGCAAGAAATGGTATGTCCTAACACGGTCCCTTCAGTCATTAAGAATTCACATTTTTCAGGACTAAGGGACAGGTTCATCTCAATGCACTTGGTTAGAACTTTTCCCAGATTGGAAAATGCTTCCTGGAAGTTGAACCCATAAGGGGTGAAGTCATCCATATAGATTTCCACCGAATCATGGACCAGCTCAGAAAAGATGCTCAATACTGCTCTTTGGAAAGTGGCCGCAGCATTGCATAGCCCAAAGGGAAGGACTCGGTAAGCAAAGGTACCCCAAGGACAAGTGAAGGTGGTCTTATCTTGGTCTTCCGGGCTGATTTGGATCTGGTTATACCCACTGAACCCATCTAGGAAAGAGAAAAACTTCTTCCCTGCTAGTCCATCCAACACTTGATCTATGAAAGGCAGAGGAAAGTGGTCTTTCTTGGTGGCTTTGTTCAGTTCTCGATAGTCCACACAGATTCTCCACTTTCCATTTTTCTTGGGTACCAACATCAGAGGGGACACCCACTCGCTATCCGAGATGGGGTAGATGAATCATGCATCCAACAGTTTTTGCAACTCTTCTTTGACAATGTCCTTAAGGGCTGGATTCATTCTCCTCTGAGGTTGCCTGACCGGTTTACAATCTTCTTTGATGTAGATGTGATGGGTACAGACCTAAGGATGGACTCCTTTCATCTCCTTATAGTTTCAAGCGAAAGCATCTAGATGACTGGCCAACAGACTATACAGCTCCTTTTCCTGGGAAGGAGATAGGAAGGAGCTGATCTTTAACATTCTCTCGGGGCCAAACTTCACAATTTTGACTCTAGGAGAGAGTGGATAGGTCACACAAAGGTCCACTAAGGTGCTGGCTTGAGTATCTTCCACCAATTTCTCTAAGGACAATGCACTGGGAGGTGGATTCTGAATCAAGGTCTCAATCAAATCATCCTTGGTTTGAGGACCTCCCCTGGTGGTTTCTAAGGTGCACAAGGGTGTAGAGTACACCTCATCCTCTTCTCCTTCTTCCAACCAAAGTGGTAAGTCATGCTCTAATAGAGGTTGGGCAGGAGGGTATAGGACTAGCTGCTTGGACATAGGACCATTTTTGATGGTCATGTTTCCTGCTCGACAGCTTATGTAAGCATCCGCAGTGGCTAACCAAGGTCTTCCCAAAATAAGGGGGTATCCAGTAAGCTTTGCCTTTGGTTGAAGAACCAAGAAGTCCGCAGGATACTCCCAAGAGTCAACAGAGACCAAGACATCCTCCACAATCCCTTCGGGAGTCACGGTGGAGCGATCTGCCAACTGCAGGACCATCGAGGTCTTCCTTAAGGAACCTTGAAGGTTGAGTTTGAGCATGGTATCCCTGGTCATCACATTAATGGCAGCCCCTAAATCAATCAAAGTGTGGGGTATGATGGTGCCATTGATGTGGACATCAACTGCAAGACTCCCAAGATCCAAATACTTTGGAAAAAATTACTTGCCCCAACATAAGATCAGACAGTTGTCCTATGACATTGATGGTTGAGGCATCTCTTTTCCGCCTGCCTGGCTGCCTGAAACACTTTTCCTTAACCAATTTGTTGTGTATCGGTACATCTTTGATGGCTTGGAGAAGTGGTATTCTTACACACAACTGTTTGAGTTCTCCCAGAAGCTCATTCTCCTCTGGGTCGGGTTGTGTGGTGACTGTTAGTCTTTCAGGAAAGGGTGGAGTGGCCTTGGGTTCACTTTCCTGTTTATCTTCCTTGTCCTCTGGGGGAGGAGGTTGGTGATCCGGAAGAGTCTTCCCGGATCGCAGGTTGATCTCCTGGATCTCCACAGCATAGGTAGGGCATGTTGTTTCCCCGGTATATACCTGCTGGGTCTGTCGGTTGTTAGGGTTCGGGTTCGGTTGAGCAGGCATTTGGGGTTGTCTTGGAGGAGCAGGAGGTAATGGTTGTGGTTGAACTGGTGGTGGAGGCAAAATGGCAGGAGGAGTGTTGTACTGGGGCCTCCACCCCGGTTGAGGTGCATTCCACTGAGGCTGTGGCTGGACATGGGAGTGAAACGAATGAGTAGTGGGCTGAGTATGGTATTGAGGTGGGTAAGACCATGGAGGAGGCACAAACCAGGAAGGATGAGCAGGGGGACCCCAAGAAGGCATAGGAGCAGATTGGTTGGGGCTATAATAAGCTTGGGATGTCCCTTGCATCCCCTGTTCGTAAGGTCTAGGTCCATGCGGCCTCCTTTGGTTGAGGAAGTAGAGAGGTTCAGAGGGTGCCTCGGTTCCTTTGTACATGGCCTTGAACCCATGTAAGGTTGGGCATTGGTTTGTGGGGTGATCCTCCTCACAAACGAAACATACCTCTACCGAGTGTAATGGACACTTGTTCTTAGGGTGCTTCCTTGTAAACCTAGGATAGAAGATGGCCAAAGCCCTCTCAGCTTCCTCTTTCTTTTGCTGGATTCGGAATGTATCAAGTTGCATGGTAATGGTCTGTCTCACCTCACTTTTGAGGTCCTCCAGCTGATTAACAAACTCATGCTTGGAGAAAGTAGCACTAGCTGAAAGGGGGTTTCCCCTACCTCTTTTCCGGGCTGCCCTAGAGTGGTTTCTGAACACTGTCTTTATATCCTCATAAGGTAGTTGGTAAATATCTCCTCCAACTAACATGTGAAGGGTATCTAAAAGGTCTTCAGGGACTCCTCGGAGTAGGACCAACTTGAGAGATTCAGGGTCAAGTGTGCACCTGGCCCGTTTATAGCTAAGTTGGAACCTTTCCTCATAATCTTCTAAAGAATCATCATTTCCCATGGTCATCCGAAAGATCTCTCCCTTGGCTTCCTTGGACCTACAGTAGTCCTGGTATTTGGTATTGAAAGCTTGCTGCATTTGAGCCATAGTGGTGATACTGTTTCTAGGTAAGCCCATGAACTAGCGTAATGCTGCATCCTTGAGGGTAGAGGGAAAGAGTTTCAGTTTTTGCTCATCTTCGGTATAGTCATAGGTTCGACAAAGGACAACAAACTCAAACAGGAAGGTATCAGGGTCTGCAGTAGTCAATCCATGGAAGTGAGGTAAAGCGGAGGGGCTTATGTTTTTCATTTTCATGTCTCCATTGGTCTCTCGAATGGGAAAGGCACCTTCTATTCTCTCATCTTCTCTTCCATTCTCAGCCATGGCTTTAGGTGGAGTGGTTTCTAACTCTTCTTCTGGTATAGGATCTTCGTATATCTCACAAGGCTTGCCTATAGGTTCTTCTCGATCACTGTCACCAAAGAAGAGAGAAGGGTGACTCAGTGAAGTGGTGGGGGTGTTGGGTAAGAATTTGGCAGTTTTATCTCTATTCCTACGAGGCATGAAATGGAAAGGCTTTTGATTGCTTTTTGCTTTTTCTGCTTGCACCTGCAAAATTGAAATATATTGAACTGCAACTAGCTATCTTACTGAAATGAAAATGCGGAATTGAAATGAAAGCAGGAAATGGCTAATCTATTTTGCTCAAATGAAATTGCAGGAATGAAATGCTAGTCTACGCTTGCAGAATTGAAATTGCTAATCTACGCTTGCAGAATTGAAATTGCTAATCTACGCTTGCAGAATTGAAATGCTAATCTATGAAAGCAGGAAATATCTATTTTACTTTTGCGGAAATGAAATTGCAGGATGGAAATGAAATAAACTATCTAGCAGAAGGCGAGTGTAGGAAAATAGAAGAAAAGCAACAATCACCAATACTCTGACGCTTCCCCGGCAATAGCGCCAAAAAGATGGTGGGCTCCAATATTGCAGCAATAATGCTGCAACTCCTGGGACTCCCTTCTTTACTTTTATCAACCCGGTAGTTCGTAACAAACTTGGAAGCGACGGTGCTGTATGCACAAGTACTAGCTCTTGCCGCAGCTGTCACTTGGTCAGCTAGCACAAGTCCGCTAGCGGCTTAAGCCAACTTCTATGAGCTCTTAGAAGAAGCTTTTTAACTGATGGATGGAAGCTAACTCAAAGGAAGCTGATCTACTTGCAGAAAGAAACTGAAAGCCAAAAAGTAACATAAACCCTAGCAAACCCTAATTCTACCAGCTAGTCCTACTGATGTAGAGGAGAGAGTGCAAACTATTTAAAGAGATGCCATTACTTCTATGAAGGTAAAATGCACATGTATATGCTATCTCTATCTGAAGAACACATCTTCTTGTATTTTTCAATAAGTTATCAGAATTATCATGCATGTGCTTTTAACTGGCTTTCTACTGTGCAGGGGTGGACCAAGGAAGAGGAATGCTTGGAAAAGGTTGGGAAGGTTCGGAGAGGGTCTAAGGAGTCCCTAACACCCTTCCTGAGAGTTTCACAAAGTTTGGCTATCCAGCAACCTCACTTGTGAGCTTCTACAGAAAGTCTGCAGGGGTTCTACAGGATGTTTCAGGGATTTCTACAGGATGTTCAGAAATTTCTACAGGATGTTTGAAAATTTGGTTTTGGAGGATGGGTGAGTGAAAAAGGATGCATGAATGGATAGAGAGTTAGGGTAGGGGTCTGAAATGACCCAATGACTGATGGATGAAGTGATGAGAGGATGTGGAAAGCTAACTTGACTTAAGGAAGGCTAAGGCAATGGAAGGGCAAGAAGGTAGGGTTACGTGGGCAGAAGAGTAGTTGTGAGATGAGGAAGCTAACTAGGAGATGGAGCAGCTGACCTGGACGAAGCTTAGGTGGATGAGAGAGAGATGGATATGCCCTGCACGGTGTGCACTTAACCGAATCAACCAAATCCTGCACACAATCAAAATCTTAGCTAATCTATCCTAACTATCAACGAAACAAATGAACAGCAACTTTATTTCCAAAGAGAACCATGTACAGCACTTAATCAAAGAAACATCCACAAAGGTCTGAACGCATGACTAACTTCTACAAATGAAGACATTACACCAAAGATTGCATGGTCAAGCAAACTAGTGTTTTTGTTGGGCAGCACTATTTCTGCAATTTCAGCCCCTGATCCAATAAGGGAGAGGTGAAACTGAGAGTGCAGGCAACCCTTTTTCTGGAGCTTTATCAATTATTATCCTATCAATCTATTCTACACATCTGAAGCAATTCTATTCCTCAACAATGACCTATTTAACCAACACAACTAAATCTTGCTCAACAAAACCATGTTTCAAATGCATAAAAGGAAAATCACAGTGCTTAAAGGAAAGATAACAATACAAAGAAGGAGGCCCTAGGCTCTCAGGTTGGGCCCAACCCTGAGAGCTATGGCTCCTATAGAAAACTCAGAGCTAATATCAAATCTGACTACTTCCCATTATCAAAAAATAATCATAAGTCCAGAGTTATGCCAACAATGGCTACAAAAGAACAAAACAGAGCTAGCAGCGCTGTAGTACAGAATATGCAAGAGTTTTTCAAAAGTCCTTTTCGAAGGTTGAGGCCTTAACATTTATACACCACGAGGCCCTAGCTGGCCTCCTAAATCTATGGGACTTGGCTGCCCAAACTGTGAGTGAACAACTCCTTCCAAGAAATATGTTTGGTTGCCTTCTAGATCCGGTTTTGGTGGCCTTTGGAGCTCGAAGTTGGGGGTGAAGATCCCGAGGGAGGCTATTTAATGCCATAGACAACCCCCCTACGAATCCTCAACCCAAGCTTGGCTGTCCCCTAGCCCATGTCAGCTCGGTTTTGCTCCAACATGTGTCAAAAAATCCTGAAATGAGCACGTGTTAGCCACCTAGGAATAGTGACTACCCTTATTCGTACAAATGACATAAACATACTAAAAAATAATGCATAAGTTATGAAAAATGAAGGATTGAACAAGGGTAATTAGGCCAAATGAGCCCAAAATGTTACCAAACTTGGGGCTCATCACCCGCCATGCTTGATTATGGACAATATAACATCTCTAATTTTTAAATTATGTCAATGTTACAACGATATCAGATTATGGACAACTTTTACAACAATGTAATACGATTCGTAATAGATGTAAAAAAGAAAGTTAAGCTAAGGGGTCTGTCAGTAGGAGAATCACCTAATTTTAATTCTTCCAAAGATATTTTGTGTTAATTGAAGACCCTAAATGCTATAAAAATACCTGCACCCAAAAGGGTAAGGATGTGCTTGAGAAATCTCTAGTTTCGTCGAGCGAAATGGTGCCTAAATCTCTTTCCTCCTCTGATAACTCGCATAGTTTTAACCAGGGCCCTTCCTCATGAATGTGACAATGAAAAATCTTCATGTGATCACTTTATTGACAAATGTTCGAGTCCCAATAGGGACACATGAAATTTGGAAACCAAGAAATATATATTCTATATATAGTAAAGTACCTAAGAGATGGACATCGATCTGAAAAGACCTATGAGAAATAATTATGTGCATAAAACCGTCAATGTTGGCATGGGAACCTTGGTATGAAGGCCACACTTCCCTCTTACTTTAGTCCTCATTTCTACTAGATTATTAGTGCTATAAATTACTCTCAAATCTAGTTTAGGATAGTTCAGATTAAGGGTTGGAATTTTTCATTTTAAAAGTGATGTTTTGATAATAAATTAAACCTTCACTAATAAAAGTTTGATTAAAAAATTTATCATTCAATAACATAGCTATATTAAAAACAAAATGACCATAGCACACGAATGACTTATTGAATCTTGAATATTTAGTTTGAAATTGCATGTAGCACACACAATAAAATCTCCATAACCTTGAAATCAACTCAAAACTTATAACCTGTAAGCTTTCTTGATGATGACATCTTTCTAGAGGAGATGTTACTTGGAGATGTATCCATGCATTTTGATGATATCCCTTGTAGTGAAAACTTCTCCTGGACACACGACACACTTTATCACTTGCTTGATGGAGGTGGTCATTTTTGGAGGATGATGTCATGTTGAAGAGCCCTTACTCCCACAGGTGTGGGGTATCAATGTCATTTCATTATGATTTATCATTTGTAAGGCTATATTTAAGTCGTCTTGTGACCTATTGGCCTAGTTGAATTCTTGAAGCAATTTTTTAGGGCTTAGTTGCATATTGTATCAGACCAACTATGGAACATTTTGAGTCCATTAAATATGGTGGGGTGATTTCAGTTCATTCATAGTTGGAATGGAGACAAGGAAAGAAGAGGCATGTTAGCATATTTCATCCTCACTTACTTAAAAATTCCTAAGTCGTTTGTTACACCGATTCTCCTTTTTATAATACCGACAACAACTTGAAATAAGAAACTCTATAGGAATTGTATCATTAACATATTGTTTACAAAGACTATTTTTTGTTTATCAAATTTTGATAAATAAACAAGTATGCTTGATTTCACATTATGTAGGAACATCTTTGATCTTCTAATAAGTTTCTTCTATCAACATTAAATGAAGAAAAGGGGTCTTTGGACAGGCTACTTTTACATCTAAAACTTTTTTGTTCTTTATCACAAAGAGGTTCACATTTCAACAAAAAAAGATATATGACTAAAGAAAATATAGTAAAATCAAATAAGAACTAAAAAATCTTAGACAACCTATCAAGTCATCTCAACAAAACATGCAACAACAAAAATCACAATTGAAAAATCATTTAGATAAAAGGAGAAGTTATATATTATTGTAATGTTGAACAACATTTCTCTTTTTTTAATTAGTTTAATGTAGAATTTGCAATCCATCCTAGTGAACCAAGATTTGCAAAATTTTGGTTGATAAAGTCAAAAGCATATTCCATTAATGGGTTTGTCAAAAACAACAAAATAGTAAGCCTTTGGGGATTTCAATGTGGCCATGCTAATATTTCCATGATATTTAAAGATGATTATTTAATTCTTATTCAATTATTTTATGCTAATAAACTCAATAAACACGCAGGTAACTGAGTTCTAAAATGATTTGCATCCCCTAAAGGCTAGAATCATTTTTAAAAGTTTACTCCTTTTAGCAGATACAAAGAATTATGTTTGGATTCCATGTGATAAAAAATTTTTAATACCATCTATTCTGAGTTCCTCAATGAATATCAACTCCTACAATTTATCAACAATAAAATCATCCCAAGTAGGGCAGTCTAATGTAAAAATAAACCAAACATGTATTACAGACTATATAGAGTATTAAATGGATCAGAAGAATAACATCAAAGTTTTCCTAATAAATATTAATGTAAATAAATGTCAAGTGAGATTATCATTTCATTGGAAGAAATCATTTTTACCTTTTATATGAAATTGATCACATATTTGAAGAAGAGAGTAATGGTTTCTCGTGCTAGTGCCATAGTTATCCTCAAACACTAGATGCCTAAATCTTGCGTTCAGAGCTTGTTTCAATCCTAAGTTAATAAAATAGCACTTAATCAAAATAAAATAGGAGAGGCCATTTTCCTATCACAGGCTAGACTGAACACTTGAAAGCGTGCAACATGGTTGTTAGCCATTTTGTTGGCACTAACTACACCTAATTAGTGGTTCTCATCATGAACAAACCAGTGGTACAAAAAAACCAAAAAGATTGTACTCAAACAAGTGCATCTATTGTTTCGGCGGACGGTCAAGCAAGGCCTCACCATTTGAGTTCATTATGATAATCATCAAAGAAACTAAGCACCTTTCTTTGCTCTAAAATATGATACTCTCTCATTATAGACTTCCATTGATTGTTTCCAAAATCAATAAGTTGGTTTCCAAAATAATATTTACAATTGGAATTTGCATAGGTTGTTCCTTTATTCAAATAATTTTCAGCACGATGAGGGTTAATTTATATTATAGGTTTATCAGGCATGGCCTGCCTTAAATCCCACTTGGAATGACCTTTGAAATAACCATTCTCTAGCATCAAATCTGGTTTTAACCACTTTGCAATGAACCAGAGGCAAAAGTTGTGATCAAAACCCATACGAAACAAATTATTTTTATTAGTTTTATTGTTAAATAAGCACAAATTCTTTCAGGGCATGAAGAAGGTCATGTCTCATCCAATTCACAGTAGATCCATGTCTTGAACTACCTTTATACAAAGATAGAAATGGGCATAAGATTCATATCCAATACAGAAATAAAAGACCCCAAATTTGAATTTCACAAACTTTAAGAGCACTGAAAAATAGTCATATCGATCAAGATGAGCAGTGTTCAAGTTTTTATAAAAAACAGTAATCACACAGATGCACCAAATTTCAAAAGATCCAACAACTCAAACAAATAAGAATCTCATTACATATATAATATAGCACTGGATCACAAATCAAATATCTTAAATACATGTAAATATTCCCATAATTTGGTTTAGTAAATGAGAGGTTTGGATGAGCATGTTGACTGTGTGGTCGAGTTGTTGAGATGGGTGTGGCAACCAAAACGACTGAGGTTTGACCCTTTATGAGAATAGAGTTCGGATGATGTGTATGATTTAGGCAAGTTTGATATCTCCCTTGTTAAGGTGGGATTTAGAGAAACAATAAAGATTTCAATTCATAGTATGTGGAATTGGGATTCATAGCTCCTCAAGGATTTAAAAGTTCAGATGAACGCTCTAAAAGCTAAAACTTAAATAGAAAATGGAAAAATCTAAATTTACATAGTAAAAAACAGCAGCCACGGTAACAAACATACACCACAATAAATCCATAGATATAGATTTAAAAGGTAGATGGGTGCTTTAAAGACTAAAAGGTAAAGAGAAAAATAGAAAAGAAACAATTTTCACAATAAGAAATAGTAGTCAAGGTAATACCTATACTGCGATACTCCTAGAGATCCAAAATATGTAGAAGCTTTATTTTCTGAGCCAAAATATGAAGAAGCCTCATTATCTGAGCCAAAATTCGATGAAGCTTCATTGTCTTTCAGTACCACGTTTTGATTGGTGCCATATGTGGGAGCCTTGTGAGAAAGTTGTGTCCATTGTAGGAGAAAACCCCCAAGAATCAAACCAAAGAGAACAAAAGGCTTATAACACTCAAACTATTTATTTTTCTGCCTCTAGTTATCTCTTTAGTATTATTTTCAATTCCCAATAATGATTAAATTAATGTATTTAAACCTATCTTAATACCTTTTGATAGATAGTGGTGAATTGATCCCGATTTCAAACCTACTTTTTGATAGACTTTATCCCTACATATGCTTTAGTAGAGCGGAATACCATAAAATCTAAGTTTAATGATGGTGTTTTTGTGTTCTAGCAACTGTAAACCAATGAGGCTTGAAAATCTTTGGACCAACCAAGCCCGGAAAGCTTCAAAAAAAATCTTTAGTATTGATGGCATTTGAGTGTTATAAAGATCAATCCACTATAGCATGTGCAATATTTATGGCATTCAAGTGTTATCCATCGGATTCGGCACCACGTCGCCCCTGAGTCAAAGGGACCCAAATTATTCACCAAAGGTTGTCCAACTGGATTTGAAGTAGTCAAGAAGGACATGACCAATCCAACTTCTATAGGTGATACTGTGACAAGAATCCACCCTGATGGAATGTGCCCTCCAGCAATTGACATATGGTAGTAATGAAATCTTTGGGAAGATATAAATTGTCAAAAATACATTTTATAAAATTCAAGGCACATCACAAAAGATGGTGACATAAAAATTTTAAACGTATTTTACGAGAAAAATGGCCCGTTACAGGAATTTTTTGAGTCAAATTCCAACCCTAATCAGGATGCATGCAGAGTAAGAGTTTCGTTCAATTTAAAGAGATTGGAAATTACTTACACCTAACACATGCATTTTTCTACATTCAAAAATATGTTTCAAATGTAACACGAAATAAATAATAAATTTATGTACAAACGAAATAAATTTACGTACCAACCCACTTTTAATATAACTTGTAAAAAAATATGAGAAAAAACATTGTTAAGGAAAGCTCCGAAAGTGACCAAGTCCACTATTCATGTAAACCAATAGAGTATGGCATCATCATTGGGCATCAATTGTATGCACATGACACCACATGGATTGAAATTGTGACCAGTTATACACAAAGCAATGACACAGGAACAATAACAAGCTCAAAAGCATGGGTGAAATTAACACACCCAAATTCATATACTTGTATTGTTTAAGAACTGAATTAGTACTTTAGTTGTTGTACATAAGACAAGTAGCATGTTCTCTGTTAAAGTTTGCAATTCAGTAGCATGGCTAGCATTTTTCTCAAGTGACTATCTAAACATTATGTGAAATTCATATTCTCACTTATACAAATGCTTATACAAATGATGATTCAATGATGGTGATGTTGCTAAGAAATATTGTATTGAGGAGTAGGAGCAGACCTTTTCATATCAATGCAAGATGTTCTAGTTATACAAGGGATAGAGCAGAATACCTGACGAGAAGAAGTTCTATCAGTGCTCTCATTTCAAGTGAATGTTGTCAAAAAGATTGTTTGAAACATATGGATTTCAAATTCGCATTAGAGAGAAGGAAGATATATTTGTCAATGAATAAAAGCATGCAAAATTCATATTTAGTTGGGTGCATGCAATCTAAATTGTCAGGTTATGATTATCATATTGGGTCTTTATTTATCTGTAGAAAGACTTTCAAAAATTTTCATTCGATGGGGAATTTTCATCTCTCGAGAATTCATGAAAATTTGGAAAAGGATCCCACATTTTATTCAGAAGTACGTCATAAAAGACAGTTCAGACCATTATCAAATACTGCAATGTCACGGATGAAAGATTATTTTCAAAGCATGTAGAGTGTATGCCAAATAGAGAGACCATACATATTCCAGATAATTTTTCAAGACGAGAAATCTACAACTTATACAAAGAATATGCAAAAGGTGCTGAGGGACATGGCCGGTTTATTACATATCAATATTTTGTGAAGGTATAGAAGAAAGAATTCAACAATGTTCGTATTCCTAAGAAGACAAGGATGGGGATTTGCAGTACATATGCTTCTCTTAAATCAAAAAGGGAGAAATGTGAAGGGTTAGAAGGAGGTAAGCATTCATAACTTTAACTTTTAAAATTGTATAGTCTTCAACTATGAAAACATATTTCTTAATGGTTTTATTTTATGTTGTGTAGATTCAATTGTCAAAGAACTTCAGGAGCATCATGAACAACAAACAAGTGAAAGGAAAAAAATGTACAAGCATCGAAAGAAGTGTAATGATAATTCGAATAAATATTTGGGTTTGATAATTGATGGTATGGACCAGAAGAAAACACTTTTACCAGATTTTGTTCGCACACCCAAAAATTTACAGGAGGAAAATTTTATTCAGTATCACTTGGTCGATTATATGGTCTTCAATGGGAAAATGTTGCCAAGGATGTACTTCACAGCTCCAAATATTCATAATGATGCAGATCTGACAATAACCATAATTCATGATGTGCTTTCTCATTGGTCTAGTAATCTTCCTGAAGTTTTGTATCTACAATTGGACAACACTTATCGTGAAAAAAAATCAGGTTGTTTTTGGATATCTAAACATACTTGTTGAATTAAGAATTTTTCAAAAGGTAAAGGTTGGTTTCCTTCTTGTTGGTCACACTCATGACCATATTGGTCAGATGTTCAGTCATTTTTCAGTCACATTGAGGAGGAAGGAAGTTGGGAGCTTGCCATCATTAATTGAATATATTAAGAAATCATACATGCCAAAGCCTACTTTTGATGTGTTGGAAGAAACTGTTGACATGCGAAGGTTTATTCTGGGATCGCATGGTGAGGAGAAACGCATTGAACAACATAATGACATTAGCTTCCAACATCAATTTCATATCAAAAAAATTGATGGAAAAACAATAATATGGGGCAAGAAGTATTCAACTACTGCAGAATGGGCACCGTCATCAAGTTTGGAATTTCTGAAGTTCATTCCAGATCATCCAATATTTGCATCAAAAATATTGTTATTACAATCAGTTGGTGAAGTTCATAATGCACGAAGATAGAATAGATATATAAATTATTCTGATTGCCTAGAAGAAATTAAAAGATGTATTAGATATACATATGAGTACTTTGACATTGCTGATTCATTTTGGTGGGAGTCATTTTTCAATAATCAAAGTGATATCATTTCAACAACAATAAATGAAGATATACCTTTGAAAAATCCATTTATTTGGCCACAAAATGTGTCGAATGAACATGAGGAAATAAACATTGTTGAACAGCAACAATCTCAAGTTATTATCAATTCTTCACAGGCAGAGGAAAGAGAGATGTATATTGGTTCCATAAGGTCTCGTGCATAATCTGAAGCCATGGAAGACCTTTACAGGGGTTAGGTACAAAATATTAAGGAGGGTTGCATGATCGCAGTGCTAGTAGATGGAGATCCCAATGGCTATCCATTCTGGGTTGCTAACGTTATAAAGGTCTTTGCAGAAAATGAGGATGTTGCAGGTGTTGAAGTACATTGATATGCCACAAATACACACCCATTCAATGGTGTGTATAAGCTAGAGATGGTAGTTGACAAAAAAATTGCGGAAAGAGAAAAAGAAAGGGTACAAATATAAATCGCCGCCGCAAAGACATCTTAAAATTGGAGGATGTTGACATACTTGTTTATGACTTCAATTTAGCAAGGAGAGGAACTCTTCACTTCAAGACGATAGAGATTCTGAAAAGGTTGTTACCAGAAAGAACAATGTTGAGATGGGAGTCTACTAAAACCAGTCGTAGATCTAGAAGAATTTTGAAACCTGAAATGGCGAGCATGCATGTGGACTCAGATGGGGCACTAGTCAATGAAAAAGATAAATATGGAACATATTCGTCAGCATCTTTTCATTCATCTGAAAATTTCAATTTTGATGGTGTGCAAGAAAATATGAGTGATTTTGAGTAATTGTTTAAGATAGTTTATATAACTGATGTTTGCATCGTATCTTGAAATAAAATCTTTTATTTCCATATGGTATTAAATCAGAAGTTGTGAGTCATTTTTATGTTCTTGGATTATATGTCTTAATTATGATAAAAAATTTTGTTTAGAATATCTACAATGTAACATTAAATTAGAGATATAATGTATGTTTCATTCAATATACAAATAATGACATTTGAATTCATTTAGTCATGTAATTTGTTCATAATGTCATGGTTTTTAATTTTATGGTTGAAAAAATTCTAATTTCTTTTGTATCTAGCATGTCATGGTTGAAAACATGTTGAATTTATACTTAGAAAAGAAAAATGTTATTCTACCAAAAACATTAGTGTGTTTTTTCCTCATAAGCAACTTTTTTTGGAACATAAAAATTCGGTTTTACTAGCATTTTTTTTAAATGTTGAAAATTGACCCTAAAAAAAATCATTGTTCCAGTATCACCACTTTTTTGTTTTCAAGGTTTTTTTTGCACGAAAATTTCATTTTCACTACCATTTTTAAAACATGTTCAAAATTGACCCTAAAAAAAAAACTATCATTCCAGTATAAACACTTTTCGTTTTTAGCACTGTTTTTAATGTTTTTTTGGGGTTTTTTGGCCAGAGTTCCCGTTTCAAAGTTTACATTGTTTAATAGAAAATATTAATGAATAAATAAATAAAACATTGTCATTATGGGAAAGAATTAGTGGGCATTTCTTTTCCACTCACATGGCCAATGTGCAACAACAGTATAGTTACTTTAGGTTGGTTGTGTGGATGGAGAGGCAATGTGAGAATGATATTGTTTGTTGTTCTTTTTCTTTCTTTATTTATAATTTTTTATATATTTATAATTTCCCATGGGAGTGTAGAATAGATGATAATACGGTGTATTTTTAAGTTACTGTATGATGTGAAGGTCATTGGTTTGAAACTTTGTGGGTAAAAATTCATTCATGTTAAGGGATGGTGTGGCCTAGGCTGGTGCGATCCCTGGGTGATTTTGATTTCTTAGATGCCCTTGAGTTTCAATTTCTCAAGCCACAAGTCAAGCCAGATGTAATGTTTGATGAACTTAGACAACTTGGAAAACAAACAAAAAAAGATATATTAATAATCTTTTAAATTATTTTAAGTTTATTTTCATTTTCAAGTATTTTTAAATTATTTATTTTATTAAAATGTTTTTTTATTTTTTCATAGAGAAAGAGAGTAAGGGACATTTTTATTTTGAAGTTTTTTTTTTTACCATAGTTTAACAGTTATACATTTTAAAGTGTTTTCGATCATAGTTCTTAGTTGAATTAAATTAGCCAAAATTTGGCACATGAATAGTTAGTTAGACAACCTTTTTTTGTGTTATTTTCTTGAATTATTTAAAGTAAAATTATTACTATGTATTTAAATTTTATTTTACTTTTTCCTTTTTAATTGTTTTTTTTAAATAATAAATTTTTCCTTTCATTTATTTATTTATTTTTATATTATCTTCCATATATATATAAACCCATATTCAACTTTCTCTCATTTTCCTAAATGTAATTTATTAAAAAAATATTAATTGAAAATTAGGTAATGGAATTTTTAAATACATAGTCCAATTCATGTTTTATTTTGGACGGTACAAATATTTGAGGGAAAAATGTCCATTAATTGGTATTTTGAACTCAAATGGAAAAACATTTAGAGAACAAACATTAAACAATAACAAGAAGAAAGGTAGGTAAAATGGAAGTGTTGATTTTAAGGGTTTTGTGGTCATGATATTTGGTATTGAATGCAGTGGTTTAATTTCTTTTTAATTTTTACCATACAAAAAGGGTGATGTTGTATCACCAAATTTTCATCTTAGCATTTTTTTTCATTATTTCATAGAGATGATAATTGGTCTTTAATACCATCATTTAAACATATTTAAATTGTTAGAATTTTTATGCTGCAATAAAAAAAAGAGTTTTCATCACCACTTTTGAAAATCAACATGAAAATATTTAATGTGACCTCCATAAAACGTAAACTTGGTAAAGTTCTCAATAAATTAGTAACATTGGTACCATTAAAATAGATAACAAATAAATTGTGATGAAAACTTGCCAAATAATTAAGAAAATAAAAATAAATAAAAAAATAAAAAAAATATAACAATAAACAAAATGAAAATTAATTCACATTCCCTCCTAATTATTAATATTTAGAAATTTCACCAAAAAAAATACATAAACTACTTAACAAAAACCCTTCTATTTCACTTAAAAGAAAACACTTTGTAATAAATATTTTATTGAATGCTTTTAGTGTTACCATATTAGTCCAAAGAAAAAAACAAAACTCTTCAACCGCATTCACATTTGTAATTACAATCGTTGTAATTAGAATGAAGCTTTTAGGATACATTTTAACAAATATTCCCTATAACTAAAATATTTTGGGTAAGCACAGGGTTTACATTACGTTTTATTCTCCAACGCTGATATTGGTAACACAAATTGGTGCACGTTGAGTTAACACATGCCATTGTGTACATAAAACTAAATGTATTTGTGATCATATCACTATGATGCACCAATTCTATCTCTTTTGTTATATGACACACAGTATAGACCGATTCATTCCATTATGTTTTATGGTACATAGGTTCACATATAATTTATATGTATCTACCTATTCATTTCATTTTAAAATAAAGGGTATCATAAACCTAAATAAATCACTGCATGGGAGGGAATTTTGAATATTTGAGGTGATATGGTGGTGTCATTATTTATTAATGATCATTAATGTTATATTATATTTAAAGTATTGGTGTGTATTATGACCATGTGTATGGTAGTATTTTGAAATGTAAATATTATTGTACATTATGTGCATTCTTTGTAATTTTCCTGCCTAGTTAACATATATTGATGTTGGTGATAAAACAATGTAGTGGTAGTTTTGTTTCTCACAATCTCTAAGTGCTTTGTAGTAGTGATAGTCTGGGTAGTTATCTTAGTATATTTTAGATTCAGTGCATTCTATCGAGTGCATTATATGGACTCTACATTATTAACCTGGTAAAATTGTCAATACAAAGTGATCAGAAGCATAATAATGTTGGATACCATTTATAAGTGATGTATTTCAAAGGGTGAACAAATTCCTTTAATTTTCTAGCAATAAACATGGTAGTCTCTACTTACAAGTAGAGTTAAGCTTGTAAAAATACATCATTATAAGTGATGTCTTTCAAAGGGTGAACAAATTCCTTCAATTTCCCATCAATAAACATGGTAGTCTCTAGTTACAACTAGAGTTAAGTTTTTAAAAGTACATCATGAAGTTTTACTAGACATCACTTAATTACAATGTTGGTAAGAACATTGTAGTCAAGGATTTCAAACATGGGTATATTTTATCTCACTCTAAGAATGACCAAACAAAGGAAGCACTTATTTTCACCTATTAGGTGATCATAATGAACCATTTGGATAGATTTTGGATGTCTATAACTCCCAAGACTTGATATTTGTGCTCCTTTGTTGGACTACCACTACTCAAACATTGTTATCATTTTTTTTGAAATTATGGCAAAGGTCAAAAGACAATCTTGTAAAGAATTTGAATAAAAAAATGGATAAATAACTTGAATCTCTAGCTAACTAGTAGGTCTCTTCCTTTAAAAAGAATAGTATTCACTTCATATGAATATTTAACCAAAATTTTTCATAACTCATTTACAATCACCTTTTAGTAATACAAATCTCCATCTAGGGTTAATGGGAACCCAAAAAAATGCCAATTTTTAATTTTTTGTGCTTGAACTTTGCAAGATACCATTGACGGAAGTGGAGAGTTGTCAACCAAATCCAATTGAAAATTCCTCAAAACTAAAGAGAAAGGAGAGACATAGGTAGTAGTATAACATTGAACGAGTGATTTAGATGAGTTATTATAAGAGATTGGATGTGTTGGAGAGAAAAAACAAAGATTAGATTGAGGAGTGAAATGAATGTAAACGCATTATTTAAATCTCTAAAGGTGATTACATTCACTCAACATGTCAAGAGTATGCTTGACGCCATCAAGCTCAAACCTCCACCTCATTATTTCCTTGAATCTTTAACATCATGGGAATTAGAAACCATGTCAAATTTAGGTGTTGGGTATAGAATGTCGTAGAGGTAGAGAGGCCATTATGAGTGAGAATATTAGTCTCGTCAAAACAACCAGATGTTTGATACTATGTTAGACAGAGATGGAACTCCAAACTTGGATAATATTCCATTAATATGAATACATATTTAATACAATGAGATGACTCTTGAGATCATCTTCCATAAAATCCAGTGACCCTTCATATTTACCTATCTATTCATATTTCTCTATTTATTTAGAAATTATTTACAATAGCATAAAAAAATCCCAAAACATTATTTTTCAAACAATATCAATACCTATATAATTGATAAATATCCTTATCCCACTCTTCAAAAGATGTGATTTAAATATAAGTATATTCATGACTATAAATTTACCTTTTCCATTCCTTTCTATTGACATGAATTCTGCTAAAGAAGGTGAAGAGGCATGATTAAATAATTTAAACTATAGTCTACTTCAGTGTCACTGAACTGATGAAATTCAGGTAATAAATAGTCATGACTATAAATTTACCTTTTCCATTCCTTTCTACTCACATGAATTCCGCCAAAGAAGGTGAAGAGGCGTGAGTAAATCATTTAAACTATAGTCAACTTCAGTGTCATTGAACTGATGAAATTTAGGTAATATTAGTGAAAAAATACATCACCGTCAGGGGTTAAATTTGACGCTCGTATGCACGTATTTTCCTTTTTAACACGTAAAATACTATCTATTTCAAAATCTACACGTCATCTCTAACTTGCCAATAATTTTTAAAAATGTCATATTGACAGGCATATTAAAAAATAGCAAGTTTTAATTTTTTTATATATATACTTGGCAAGTTGGCACCAATAACGTGGTTAAAATTGAAAGGTGAGTGTGTGATTCATTAATACCTTCCTTAATGATCCCGGTATCCGAATCACATGTAAATATTACAACTTATGGCGTATAGGACGAAGCCATAAATCTAAATGCCATAGCAATTAATCCGTTTGGTGACCTCCCAGCTACCCACCGCCTAGTTATGTTATGGTTATTCGCCTGGCTTCCAACTTGCAAGTTCCAAATTCCAATCCACTGCAAGTGTGCAAGTTATTACTTGATGTGAATTCTCGTGAGCAGGGGCATAGGCAGAATGCTGCAAAATCTGGAACTTTGAAGGCTACAAAACCTGGAACTCAGCAGACCACTGTGTTGCACAATCTAACCATGAAGAAGGGCATACGCAGAATGCTGCAAAATCTGGAACTTCGAAGGCTATAGAACCTGGAACTCAGCAGACCACTGTGTTGCACAATCTAATCATGAATAACTTTCAAGAATAAATAACTAGTAAGTGATAGTTGATACCTTGTTCTCTGGATTCTGATTATTTTGTTTCGAAAGCATTACTTGACACAATGGTTCTCCCCTGCTTTGCTCAACGTGTATGAATAAAATGGTTATAGTTTCAAATTAATTAATGCATAAGGGCAAATGGTGTCGTGTTACCATATCACTGTTTATCTGTATAAAAACCTTGTTGCCTTATTTCCTTGTCTTTTCCTTGTCTTATTTCTTCGTCTCTCCTCTCTGGTTGTTTTCAATGAGTCAGTCAATCACTCACAGGCCCGAGTCTGTCTCACTCCTCTGTAGAGCTTGGCTGGCCTTGCAATACCCAGTTTTGAATCATTTTTTGTAGAAAGTTTCATGGGCTGAGCTCTTGCCCCAAGTAGGTTTTTTGATAAAGATAAATCTGTCAATTGTGTAGGTTTCTTGATAAATATAAATCCCTTAATTGTTTCAGCAGCTGAAGCTACTGCTGCTGATAATGGTAGGCTAGAGACCCCAGTACTTGCTATGAACCATGGCTTTTGGCTAAGAAAAGTTGCAATTGTAGCTGGTCTATCTATTGTTTCTTCTGCATCTATATATTGGCATGAACCTGCTCATATATTTCAGATATGCTCAATGGCTAAGATGAATTGACTCCCAGCTGAAAAGAACCCATTTGGGATGAAGGCATAGACTGCAAACCCATATCCATAGCCCGGTCTGGAACGAATGCATATTACAGTTGATTATTGGCTTCTAACCCATGAAAACTCGAGTACCAAGACACATCTCTAGCATTACTGCATCCATTCATTAGCAATTTAGATCATGAGCTTGAAATAGTGGGTGCACATGCTGACATCTCCGGAACATTTCTAGCAGAATTGCTGCCTAGAAGCCTCGTCTATATTTGTTCCTGATCTGCCCATGAAAAAGCAAGAAGAAGAGCAAGAAACATCTACGAGATCCTCGCTATTAGACAACTTTGGCTTTTAATTTCTCATTACATAAGGTTCAACTGCTTTCATCAGTTCCTCATAGATTACAGGATCTGTAAAAAAACTCCACCATTTATGCATGTTCAACTCACTCTGCATCGCTTCGGCCATCCTTCTACCAAAATTGTCCAAACACCTAAAAACAAAATTCTCCTGCAGGCTTTACGAAAACACAGAAAGATAGAAAAAATGACTGCTGGCAATAACTCAACTTCCATTTCAATTTCTTTAAAAAAGTACCAATTCCCTCCGTTCTGCATGCAATAACTCAACTTCCATTTCAATTTCTTTAAAAAAGTACTAATTCCCTCCGTTCTGCATGCCTACAGTGATTTATTACTAAAAAAAAGCAGCAGAAACCCCATCCATAAAATAGACCTGGAGTTTGAAAGTGTGAGTGACGGGTGGAATTTGACTGCCAAATTGACCCTCAAGGGTGATTTGCCTTTCTAATATAACAAAAAATTTCCCAACCCTTCAACATTTTTTGGTAAAAGGATTGAAATGACATTAGAGTTGCAAAGATCGTCGTCAGATGCATCAGATTTGAAATTCTTAGCCTGTGTTGATCAATCACTGTCATTTGGTGCTCTCCATGGAATATGCACGCAAGTAAATAATTAACTCTCCGTGGATTATCCACGCAAGTGAATAATTATAGAGAGAATTAGGAAGAAAAAATTATACAAGTGGTTTGTCTATTTGTAAGTATACATATGGAGAATTAATCTAAGAAAGTAAAAGAATATTTGACATTAGAATATATGGGTGATGAACTGGGATTTTTTTTTTCTTTTAGTGATTTTTATTTTTATTATTAATTATTATAATTTATATTATTAATATTTTTTATAGTTTTTATTATAAGTTATTTTGCCACAATAGAAAATTTGCAACAATTATGTATACAATTTACAGATAAAACTTGTACAAATAAATATTAAAAATTATGTGATTGACAATTTAAAAATAAAACCGTCATAAAAAAATTCCCTGACACGTAAAGGCACCTGTCAAATTTAACCATGATCACCGTAGAATCAGCCCGCTAAATAAAAAGAAATAAACATGAAAGAATAGTCTACTTCAGTGGCACTGAACGGATGAAATTCAGGTAATATTGGTAAAAAATACATCAGCTTAGAATCAGCCCGGTAAATAAAAAGAAATAAACATGAAAGAAAAGAGAAAAAGATCTCAGATCCCGAATCCCGACAGGGTTCTGGTTCGCGAATCCCGACATAAACACCGCAGTAATGACAGCGAAAACCAGCAACTTGGGGATGAAGCCACACCTCAACCCTGCAATTGGGACAACCCACCAGCTCGGTTTGTGCCATAACAGTCTCTCTTGAGCCCACAGCTAATTTACTCTTCGTAATACGAGCGTCTGTGTGTTTGACATGGATGCAAGGAGGACTATATATAGGAAAAGTCTGTAATCGTATTTGTGAATGCTTTGCAGTATGGAATCGTAAAATATTGAAGCACGCATATTTGGTTTGAACAATTGTATGGATTGGGTTCGATCCTATCCATGGATCGCATATGGGACAAAGGCGATCTGTACAAGTAGAATCTCTGTGCAGCTCACCTACCTGGCAAGGGAATAAAGCTATGAAGGCTAGGAAAGAGATCGAGGAAGGATAATGAATTTAGACTCTCGAGGCGTGAGATCACCATGGATCTTACTCTTAGCATTTTCTTCTAAATAAATTTATACTTCGCTCTTTTGGGAAGATGGTGTTTATTTTACCCTAAGTTTATCTTATCTACATTCTTCCATGTTTTTATATTGATACTTTCCATGTTTTTATGTTGATACTTTGTTAGTGTTCTACTTATGCTTAAGTTTTCCCGTTTTCTAAGATGGAAGGTAAGCTAATAACGCCCAACATACTTTTAAGCTTATATTTTGACAATTAAAGTTTATATTTTGACCATGTAAGTGAGGAAGTTGGAATCTTATTAATACTTTGGTATGTTTACTCTAATAATTTGTTAATGTGGGAATGATCTTACTTTGTTGATATTTTTAATGTGAGAATGATCTTACTTTGTTGATATTTTTAATGTTGGGAAGGATTCTATTTTGTTGAAATTTTTAATCTTGGGCATGACCTTACTTTGTTGACATTTTTATGTGTTTAAGTTGTTACTTTACCAATTTAAGTGAAGAAGTAGGTACCTTCCCAACACTCCTCTATGTTGATACCTTGTTAGTGAAAGTGAGAAATTTGGTCTCATATCAACACTTAATGGTTTTATCTGTTTCTCCTTATCTTCTTAATATAGAATGTAGTATCCCTCTCAACCTCTCACTCTTAGGTTAGTATCTTTTCATTGTATGTGAAGAAGTCACTTACCTTACTAGCACTCTCTCAAACCTACACCAGTACCTTGCTAGTGCTCAATGGATTTCCTTGCTCTTCTCCTAGTTCCTAGGATTGGAGATCATATACCCCTCAATCTCTCACTTTTGTGTTAGTACTTTACCAATGTATGTGAAAAAATTGATACCTTAGTAGCACCCTCCCATGCTTACACTAGTATTTAGCCACTACTCAATATATTCCTTTGTTCTTCCCTTAGTTTGAATGTTGAATGGTCATATTCCCCTTACCCCCGTGTGCTTAAATTAGTACCTTACCTACTTATGGAAGATAATAGCATTGTGTAACACTTCTATGCCTTATGTCAATACCCTACAAATTTAACTAATAACATTGATTTCCTTACACTTATCCTAATTTTCAAATATAAATAAATTTCATTAACAACAATAATAATTATTAATAATTTAAATAAAAATATTATATTACTAAAATTTAACCACCAAATTATCCCTTAATCATTATAATAATTATATCGCACCCTTTAACGAATATTTTGTGGGGCGACGAAGCAGTAAGCCTCGTTTGCTTTGTTACTATGACTAAACCAGCTTCCAATATGGATGGAGACCTTGAATAAAATAAAGGCGATACGTGTCTTACCTATTCGGACATATGGATACTTCACCAAATACCCATAAAGTTAAAGCAAATAATTCATTGTACGGTGATATAATAGAAAATGAGTATAAAATAAAGGCAAATAAAATGAGATTTGTTTTTTTGCTTTTCTTTGCGAGCACAATTCACTCTTCAACGTATTTCCCTTTCCCTAACTTTTCTCCAGAAACATGAAAGATAAAAAGAATATATAACGTCATAGGAGTGCAGATTAAGATTGCATCATCCGTTTGCTTGAAGCAATCCGTTATTTGCGCAAAAGCATAGAAAATTACGCAACATAACTTTATTTATTCGTATTTGCCCAAAAGCATTTATAATAATATGTTGATAAAAAATTGCATTAAAAGATTTTATTATTTATATAATTTTTTACTTCAAGCATGGTTAAAAGTAAATATATGTTTTATTTTCGTAAAAGGAAAATGAAAAAAAAAAAAAACTTTTATTTTGAAATGTGAAAATACATTGCAAAAAATAAAATAAATATATAATTTTTGAATAAAAAATAGATGTTTCAAATTAGATTGGTTTAAACATGATTAGATATTTTTGTAATAGAGTTGGTGTAAAAACATAAACATATATGGTATCCATTAACACAATCACATTTAATATATCGATTAAATGTACAATTATATTATTATTAATATAATTAAAATTATCAAAATAATTATAATAATTATTATTATATTATAATAATATTAGATAATATTATTGATATTATCAAAAATATGATAAAGTTGGGGGAATAATATTAAATCTAAGGGATTAATTAATATTATAATTCTAAGGATTAATAAATCCAATGATTAATAAATCCAACTGATTATTAATATTATAAAACCAAGCGATTATTAATATTAATAAACCCAAGGGATTAATATTATAAACCAAAGGAATTAATAAACCCAATGGATTATCTGGTCACATCATTGTTTGATGCATGTTATGTGGATCCCAAGATGATCCTTCGCCACCCTCCACATGCACAAGGCACATGGAGTGGTGGCCTCACGCATGAGCGCAATGAATGCTATTATGGAAGACGGCAACAACAGTATTAGGAAGCAAGCTCCTGGCCTTTTCGCTAGGAGAATTGGTAAGTCTCTTGTTTGCGATTTCTCTTTGCATACTGTTGGGTCTGAGCATATCAAAAGCCTTTGAAAGGAATCCATTAAGGTATTTTACAGGGCTCTGGTTCATATATAGTGGGTACAAGTTGTCTATCTCAGGTATGTTCTTAGTTCTCTCATTTGTACCTTTGTCATGGCTCATTATACTTTTTTATGGGTTCACTGGAATAAGGGATGTGCATTCAATAGGTTGGTTTGGAACGCACACTCCCCGGAATCTTTTACTGTTGTTCCATAATTGTTTGAAGGCTTTCTCATTTTTTATATTCCAGTGTCTGTGTTCTTTGGAATTATGTTGGCTCACATGGGTATTTGTTGGGTATGGCCTCGGGACCGCTCCTGATCTCTTTGTTTATGTTACTGGTGCATTAGCTTTGTTCCTCTACTTGAAATTTGTAGTCTTGGCCTTGATTTCTCAAAGATTCGGTGTGGATATGGTTTGATTTATAATTATACCCTCAATTGTTCTGAGTATTGTCAGACTCACGACTATGGGCCATGGAATTACTTCTATTTTTAGGTTCTTGGGATGCAAAAGGAGATGTAGTTGGTTTTTGTATGCATTATGGCTCTCACAATTGGTTGACTTGGTAGGTCCCCTAATTAGGTGCGACCCTTGGAAGCACTCTGCTCCTAGATACCGGCACGCCTTAGGTCATCCTGCTGGTCTCAAAACTATAGGTTTCAGGTTGCCTTGTTTGCTCCACCATTTCAACACAAAGGCTCGCGCTGCTTCAAGGAAAGGAAAGACCACAGGGGGTTCTCATGGTCGCGGGAAGTAGCCCAAAATTTCCATAGAGTCTAATACTCTCGGCACCTCTATTGGTAAAACCCGTGGGCGTAAGTTCACCTTATCTATTACATATGAAGCAACTTCTGCATATCATGCGAGCTCTACCCTGGCTCGTCGGCCCATTACACAATGAGAAGACGAGCTAAATGAGAAAGTTGAATTATTAGACATCGACCTGGATGATTGGCAGACATTGGTGCCTGACCGTGGGCACTCTCAGGGATGAACACCGTAGTATAAGTAGATAATTCATTTGTATTATATCTTGAAGAGCCTCTTGGTTAAATCCTTGGAGCATATCCCTTCAGGCTCGATCATGTCCTCTCAGGCATTCTCGAATTACAATCAGGATTTTTAGTGAATTAAATTCCAAATTCAAAAGAAGAATGGTCGCCTTAGCCGCATAGAACAATATATCCCATGCATTTTGCAATCTGAAATTCCTCAGTCAAGTGAAAAGGATCTAGCTCTGGTTGACTCTATTGACAATGAGTAGTTGGGTGTATCACATCTTTTTTTATTGTTATTGTATGAAGTAGTTTATGTCTTTTTAGTGCTTTCGGTATGTTTATAGATATCTAGAAGTTAAGCATCATAAGGACAATCAATATTTTTTAGCATGGATGGATAAACTTATTGTATTTTGTTTTTACCTGGTCTCCCTCAAGACAGGCTGAGGCCACCTAACATTTTAGCATATAGATATAATCTGCCTATTTTTACTAAGATAATTAAAAGAAAGGTCCTACCAAGCTTACAAAAAAAAAGTAAACCCAATGGATTATTAATATTAATAAACCCATCATATTAATATTATAAACTCAAGGAATCAATAAACCCAAGGGATTATTAATATTATAAATCTAAAAGATTATTGATATTATAAATTAAATGGATTAATAAACTCAAGGGATTATTGATATTATAAACCTGAGAAATTATTGATATTATAAATTAAATGGATTAATAAACTCAAGGAATTATTGATATTATAAACCTAATGGGCCAATATTATCAACACAAGGAATTAACATTATAAACCCTTGGGATCAATATTACAAACCCAAGGGATTAATATTATAAATGCAAGGGATTAATAAGCCTTATGATTATAATAAACACAAGGGATTATAATAATACATTGGGTTTATAAATCCCTTGGGATGATAATATAGGTTTGTTAATCCATTGGGTTTATAATATTAATCCTTTGGGTCTATAATTAATATTAAACCCAAAGGATTAATAAACCGAAGGGATTAATAATTCCAAGGGATTAAATCCAAGGACTTAATATAACTTATTTTTTAAGTAGGTAAGCACTCACAAGGGATTTGAACCAGTGACCTATCGCAAGGAGTGCCTTAACAGTGCACCCATTCACTGTCAATCCAAAGCCCTGTGGGCGAAGGACTTAATATTATAAACCAAGGGATTAACATTAATAAACCAAGGGATTAATATTTTAAACCCAGGGAATTAATGAATCTTATGATTATAATAAACCCAGGGGATTAATATTAAAAACCCAAGTGATTAATATTTTAAACCCTTGGGATTAATATTATAAACTGAAGGGATTATAAATATTATAAGCCCAAACGATTAATAAATGCAACAAATTATCAATATTCTAAATCAAACGGATTAATAAACCTAAGGGATTAATTTATAAACCTAAGGGACTATAAACCCAAGGAAATAATATTAAACCGAAGCGATTAATAAGCCTATGGGAGTAGTAAACCTATGGGATTAATATTATAAACTCAACATATTAATAAACACAAGCAATTATTAGTATTATAAACCCAAGGGATTAATAAACCCAAGCATTTATTGATATTATAAACCTAAGGGATTAATATTATAAACTGAAGGGATTAATAAACCGAAGAGATTAATATTATAAACCCAAAGGATTAATCAATCCAAAGAATTATTAATATTTCAAACCCAAGGGATTAACATTATAAACTCAATGGATTAATATTATAAATCTTATGATGATAAACCCAAGGGATTAATAAACATTATAATTATAATAAGCCCAAGGGATTATAAGCAAAACCGTAGTTTTGTAATGTTACAATGTGACATTGATTAAATTTCAATGTAATGTAACATTGGGACAATGATTGCCAGATCAGTTATCGTATTATGACAATATTTGTGACAATGTGACGTTGGATAGATTTTTGCACCATTCCAATGTCACAGTAGTAAACCCCAATATAAAACCCTAACATTATAAAACAAAAAATAATAAACCCTAAGATTAATATTATAAACCCTAATATTAAACCTCACTATTATAAATTACAAACACAATATTAAACCCTAATATTATAAACCTAATATTAAAAACTCAAATATTATAAACATTAATATTAAACCCCAAATTTGTAATGTCACAATTCGATGCTGAATAAATTACAATGTGATGTAACATTGTGACAATGATTGTTAGATTGATTGTCAAACTAAGATAATGTTTGTCGCAATGAAACGTTTGATAGAGTTTTGTACCATTCCAATGTGACAATATTAAACCAAAATACAAAACCCTAATATTATAAACCTAATGAATGAATAAACTTGAGGGATTAATATTATAAACCCAAAATAATATTATAAACTCAAGGAACCAATATTATAAACTCGAGGGATTGATAAACCAAAGTGATTATTAATATTATAAACCTAAAATATTAGTAAATGCAAGGGATTAATACTATAAACCCAAGGAATTAATAAACCAAAGTGATTATTAATATTATAAATGTAATGGATTAATATATTATAAATCCAAGGGATTGATATTATAAACTGAAGGGATTATTAATATTATAAACCCAAAAGATTAATAAGACCGAACAATTAATATGATAAACCCAAGAGCTTATTAATATTATAAACTCAAGGGATTAATGTTATAAACCTAAGGGATCGATAAACTCAAAGGATTAATGTTATAAATCCAAGAAAATAAGACAATGTTTGTCATGATGTGATATTGGATAGATTTGTGTACCATTGCAATGTCAAACTATTAAACCCTAACATTATAAAGCCTTATATAATAAACTCTTAGATGAATATTATAAACCATAATATTAAACATCATTATTATAAATTATGAACCATATGGTTAATATTATAAAATGTAGGATTAATATTACAAAAACCAAGATTAATATTATAAACCACAACATTAATATTATAAACTCTAACATTAATATTAAACCCTAAAATTAACATTATAAACCTTATGATTATAAACTCAAATATTAACATTAAAACTTAAGATTAATATTATAAACCATATGATTATAAACCCTAGGATTATATAAAACCCACTATATAAATCTGAAGATTAATATTATAAACCATAGCATTAGTATTATAAACCCTGCGATTATAAACTCTAGGATTAATATTATAAACTATAACATTAATATTATAAGCGATAAGATTATAAATCCAAAGATTATATACTTTAAGATTAATATTATAAATTCAATAATAAATCCTAATATTATATATCCAATGTTATATATATATATATTATATTAAGTTTTAATATATAAGGTTTCCAAAATTAAGATTTATAATTGAGTTTATGATGTCAATATTTGCAATATTCTTATTTGAAAACATCTATCTAATTAAGAAATAATTCACTAATACAAATAAGAAAATTATTTCAATATTAACTATCTATATATTATTTTAACTATATATATATATATATATATATATATATATATATAATATATATAACGTTTATTCAAAAATACCCTTCATCTAATTATTCTCATAAAAACAACATTCACAAATAAACCTCAATACCAAAAATGGTTTTCACAATAACCCTTACTCGTACTATTTTGCATGATATTTTCCATGGCATGCACCTTTGTATGTTAAACTATAAAATTGTGTAACTATTCATTATTTACAAAATTAGTAAATTTTGAATCTATATATATATATATATATATATATATATAAACATCTATTATAATAATTTCTTTCGTCTAATTATTATCATAAGGACAATATTCACAAATAAACCTCAATACGAAAAATGGTTTTCACAATAAACCTCGATTGTACTATTGTACAATTTTGCATGACATGTGCCTTTGTACGTTAAACTACAAAGTTGTTTAACCATCCGTTATTGGTCAAAATTCATTAAAATTGAAGTCTAACGAGAAGAATAAGTTTATTGATTAAAGTTCAATTATGTTTCATTGTTTGGGTTGTTCTTGTATATTAAATTGTTTATCATGATCTTTTATTCCATATAAATCATATGTTATTAAGACTCACAAGTTAACCATAAGATTATATTATTATTTATAAAAAAAAATACTTCATTAAATCTTAAAAAATTAGTGAGGGTTTATTTGGTCAGTTTCATGTGAATTAACTTTACAAAAAAGAAAATCACCTTCAAATAAAAATTTCAAAATACAATATTAATCTCTTGCATTTAAATATTAAAAATATAGTAAAAATATAATAAATATAGTAAAAATGTAATAGATATAGTATATATAATATTTTAAACATTAAAAATAACTGCAAGCATAATAATATTAATTTCAAGGATTTGGGTGAATGGTTTATTAATATTTAAATTTAGAAGTATATTTTAAACGTTGTAATGTGCAATCTTTGATTTTGAAATTGGTAATTCCATTTTTCCAATTTTTTATTTTGGAATTGCTTGTTGTTTTTATTAATACCAAAATAAATATATTCACATATGAATTTTATTTTCCTTGTTAGTTTTGTTTGTTTGATATTTTTAGAAATTTTTAAAATAAACAAAAGGGATTAATAATCTTAAGGGATTAATATTATAAGCCTTATTTTATTTTCCTTGTTAGTTTTGTTTAATATTTTTAGAAATTTTTAAAATAAACAAAAGGGATTAATAATCTTAAGGGATTAATATTATAAGCCTAGGGACTATAAACTTAAGGAAATAATACTTAACCCAAGATATTAATAAACACAATGAATTAGTATTATAAACTTAATGGATTAATAAATTTAAGGGATTAAAATTATAAACCCAAACAATTAATAAACCCAAAGAGTTAATATTATAAGAGAAAAGGATTAATAAACGTAAGAGATTAATATTATAAACCCAAAGGATTAAAAAATCCAAACAATTATTAATATTATAAACCCAAGGGATTGATAAACCCAAACAATTATTAATATTACTAACCCAAGGGATTAATAAACCTTATAACTATAGTGAACCCAAGAGATTATGATGTAAAACCCTAGCTTTGTAATGTAACAATGCCACATTGAAAAAATGACAATTTAATGTAAAATTGCGACAATGATTTTCAGATTGATTGTCGTATTAATCAAATGTTTGTCATATTACAATGTTGGATAGATTTTTGCTTCATTCTAACATCACAGTAATAAACCCCAATATAAAACCCTAATATTAAACCTAACTATTGTAAATTATAAACCTAATATTATAAATGCAACAATAAAAAACCCAAATTTGTAATGTCGCAATGTGGCATTAAATAAATTGGAATTTGATGTAATGTTGCGATAATGATTATCAGATTAATTATCGCATTGGGACAATGTTTGTCGCAATGCAACATTTGATAGATTTTTGTACCATTCCAATGTCACAATATTAAACCAAAATACAAAACCCTAATATTATAAACCCAATGAATTAATAGGCCCAATGGATTAATATTATAAACTCAAAATACTATTATAAACCAAAGGATTATTAATATTATAAATCTAAAATATGGAGTTGTCTTTAGTGCAACTTTTTCGACTTTCAAGCGCCGGGATCCAGTGGAAAAATTTGAGGTGAAATCTTGATTTTTGTTTAAACTAGTTTTTTCAATGTATATATGAATTCATCACTCTGAAAAGCTCCGAGGGCACTTCGATTGTGCAGGGGTTACCCATCAAGCTTGTGATTTCAATAAATTCCTACTAGATTTTAGAGAAATTGGGCATGAAAAGCCCACCGGAAAAGCTTCCAAAAAATCTTACAAAAGACAACTCGTTAAAATATTAATAAACCTAAAAATTTAATAAATGAAAATTATTATTAATGTTATAAACCAAATAAATTAGTAATATAAACCAAAAAAAATGAATATTATAAAATAAGAAATTAATAAACCAAAAATTTATTAATATTAAGAAAAAAATTTCAATATTAATTAATGATATATTACTTGAAATTTTATAAGATAAAAACATAAACGTCCATGCGAAAAATGGTTTTCACAGTAAACCTTAATTGTACTAATTTGCATAACGTGCCTTTGTATGTTAAACTACAAAGTTGTTTAAGCCTTCATTATTGGTCAAAAATCATTAAAATTCAGGTTTAACAAAAAGAACCAGTTTTATTGATTAGAGCTCAATTATGTTTCATAGTTTAGGTTTTTCTTGTATATTAAATTATCTATCATCAATTTTTTATCGCATATAAATCATAGCTTATTAAAACTCACAAGTTAACCATAAAATTACATCATTATTTTATAATTATTTTAATAAATTTTAAAAATTTGTGAGTAAATCTCCTTACTCAGCAAGCTCCTAATTCTTTTCCCATTTTACTAAGTCTTAAAAAGCAGTGAGTGAATCTCCTTCCTTGGTAAGCTCTTTATTCTAATTAATTTCATAAAGAAACTCACTTTCAAACAAAATTCTCAATATAGTAATACAGTATTAATTCTTTGGGTTTAAAGCTAGTAAATATAATATTTTAATTATTAAAAATAAACTTAAAATTAATAATATTAATCCAAAAAATTTGGGTTATTATTATATTAATATTTAATATTTATTAATATTTACATTTGAAATGCTGTAATGTCTAATTTTTTATTTTGAAATTGGTCATTATTTTCATAATTTTCTATTTTGGAATTGGTTGTTATTTTCATTAATGTTGAAACAAATACAACCACATATGATGATGGAATATATGTGTTTTGTATTTTTGAATAAAAAATTAAAGAAATAAATTTTAATGTAGATAGTATAATAATAAAAATTTCACTCATATATTTTTTAAAAGATAAGTTAAATTAATAAAATAATAAAAAATTAAATTTAAATTTATTCATAAAATGTTCCCTATAAAATTAAACAATAAAAACAATATAAAACACATTATTACCCTGTCAAGTATTAACGATTTTGCGTAATAAATTACAACTAGTTGCAACTTGCAAATTCCATTGAGTTAATTAATGTAAATGCAGGTTAATTAATGTAAATTCAGGTTTCTATTATGAAGAATTTCTTCTTCTTCTTTTTCGAGATGACAACTCCCTGCCTTGGTAATTCTTTTCTGGCATGTCCAAACACTTTGCACAGAAATAAAACTGAAAAAAACTATGGTCTAAATTTTGATAAACTATTTGATTTATTGATTTCCTTCTGCATAACAGGAAACTTCGAAAAGCTCTAACCTCTTAAAGTTTTTTAAGCAGGGTTTGAAACTGGTGTTGTTTCTGTGTAACGTTTGTCTATACTTTTCGCTAGCAAATTACAAGCTGAACAAAGGAGAAGACCAATTAAAATGAAAAAACTATCAAGTAGGTTCTTGATATGGAGAATTCCTTCCTGTTTTTTCTGCGTAACGTTTGTCTGTGCCTTTCGCTGGCAAATTACAGGTTGAAGAAAAAGGAGAAAGCCAAATGAAATGAAAAAGCTGTAAAATAGGTTCCTTGAAGAATTCATTTTTTTTTGGGAGAAGACAATAGAATGAAAATGCAGATAAAAATTTCAGCTTAGTTGCTCCTCCTCACAATCCACAAGAGTTATATTGCCAGGCCATGTCTAACATGAAACATACATCTAACTAAATATAATATAGTCACAACAAATTTCTGCTATGCGGTGATCCTGTACAGTGTCAGATTTGCTGAAACTAACACATGGCATTTTCACTATGCAGAGGTACCTGTGTACTCACGGATTTGTTGAAACCAACCCATGGCATTTTGACTGTGCATAAATACTGGGAATAACTACTTCCAACCTATAATTTTGTCATCAGCAGGGTTAATCTTGCCATGTTGGGACTATCGATTGGTTAAGGTTTGGAAATACTAAATCAAGTGGTAGTCACATGGTGTTCTCATTGCATGGGACATTGGTGTTCTTATTTCATGGGACGTTTCTGACATTTTTTTTAATTTTAAAATGTTTTTTAAAGAAATCATGTTAATTTTTAAATAATCTGTATTTTTTTATTCTCTATATTTATTTCTGAAATTTAATTAAATTAAGTTACATTCCACCAAATTCACAACAGAGAAGATTTTGAATGTCTCTCATTATATTTGTATTATTTTTTACCCAAACACTTCAATAATTTTAACTAGCACAACCATATTTATTTAATAAATGTGGTTGGCATAAATATAGACATATCTTTATCAACAATTACATCCATAACCACAATCATATTAGCAAATGCTGTTTATATATACTGATAAATGTTAGTAGTAATAGTTATTGTTATAGATGTTATTATTATTATTATTATTAAGAAGATAAAATATTTTTTTTTTGTAAGTAAAGGTAGTACCATTCTTTCTATTCATGTTAAACAAGGAAACCTGATACATCGTTCTGGTGGCCTCAACCTGCCCGGAAGGGAAACCAGGTCTGTTGGCCACCTTAATTTGCTATAAGTGTTCCAAAAACAAAACTTGACAAGTCTTTCCATATTGGCTATATGCACTATGCAGCTGAAACTACTTATTAAGCTACTATTACGCATGCAACTGTAAAGTGGAGAAATTCAAAAAAACTCCAGCCGATCCTCAAGAAGCTCATTCCTTTTTGGTTCCCACATTCTGGTCCGTATCCATGGGGATATCCATTTGTTCTTCCTGGCTAGGGCCATTGCCAGCCATCCTGGACAGCAATTGAGACATCTCCTCCAACTTGTTATTCTGATTGATCATGATGACTTGGAAGTTCTTCATTTCCTTCTGCAAGTTTGGCACCCCGTTGGCGATTTCCGCCATTTCCTTTGCAACCTGTTCTAGTGCTTTTGCCAGGAGGCATTTTAGGACCCAGTAAATATGCAGAGACTGTCTATACAGGGTCAGCCTTCCTCTTGTATTTCCTGGATCTATAACCATTTCTGCCCATTCTTCCATCTCAGAATCTGACTGTTCCTCCAAAACGTTGGATTCCATGTTTTGGATGATTCTACGGATATCCTCATCCGTGCCTTCCTGGTAAGCACGAGCCGCTTCCTGGACCGCAGACAGGGTTGATCTTCTTCCTCGGCGCTGATTATCTGGTGCTTCTGTCGGCCTGCCGTCCCAGTTCCCTTGCCTTGGGCGGCCCCTGCCTCCTCGTCCTCTTCCCCGGCCCGATCGCGCCATCCCTTTTCCTGCCCTCACCTGTAGACATTCATCAATCACAGGTGTCAGTTTCTCAAGGTTCTCATCATCGTCTTCACTTTTGGTAATTCTTCTGCTTCTGCTGCAATCCCCTTTGTTTCTTCGGGTCTGGCACTTCTCTCTCGTCTCCGGATATAGAAGATCTATTAAGCCTTCTGTCATGCAGACCAGATGGTGGGCTAATGGCCTAATCTTCGAGTCCCCATTACCAGACTTCACCTCTTCTCCTGCCTGGGGGTACTTGTCTCAGTTTTCATCATAATTTCTCCGACTGTGCTCACTGCTACAATTGCCCTTTTTATCTGGGTTCCCTACCCGGGGTAATCCCATAAGACCTTCTCCATGAATTGCAGAGGGACGGTCATGTTTATCATCCTCCCGAGTTTCATAAAAGCTAAATATATCCATTCTGTCTACTGTGATGTATAATAAGGAGACAGAGTTCTCAGATTGCACATACCCGAAGACGCGAACCTCCCTGATGGTTTCTCCTGGCTGTGTCCCGTTCAGCTCTTCCTTCACTCCGTTTGGAATGACCTTACCTGTACCCTCCGCCCTCTTCATATAATGGCTCTTCATCACCTTCCTCACTCTGCCACTACCGCCGCCACTCCTGCTACTCATCTGCAATCCACCACCCCCACTTCGGTTTCTTGAAACTTGAGTTGTCCTGTTACTCATTATTTTTGTTGGAAGGGTTGCCTCTACCCTGAAGTCACATCCGGCTACCCTCCCCTTGAAATGATTACTCGTACCATTCTTACCTGCCCTACTCCTCATCCCGATCGGGAGCCATCTGTCTCTACTGCCTTTGAGTCATGTCTTCATGATTATCTTGATTGAGGATCGTGCTTAGCTGCTCGAATCCTGAGTCTTTTGAATGCGCCGTCCATATACTATCCATTTTCCTCCCTTGTTCCTAGCATCCCCAGTTCGCAAGGAAATCAGCTGCTTTGTTGGCCTCTCTTCTAGCATGCTTGATAATCATATAATCAAATCTTCTCATAATAATTTCCAATTCTTGGATCAGGCTGGCCGTCCTCCAGCTCTGCGTTACTTTGTCCCATGAGGTCCCGTTGTTAAGTTTTTTGAGAACTTGTATCACCATTAGGGAATCGCCTTCCACTTCCAGTTTATTATAACCATTTCTAATTGCTATCTTTAGGCCTTGATGTACTGCCATCAGTTCCACCTCATTGTTGGTCATAATACCTCCGTTGTCTGCATATATCCATTTTGTTCTTCCCTGGTCATCCCTAAAAATACCTCCAAACCCAGCTGGGCCTGGGTTTCCTTTAGAGGCACTGTCGAAGTTTAGCTTTATGAAGCCATTCGATGGATGGGAGAAATGGAGGGTGCCATTATCTCCCATCCTGGGCTCCTTCCACAGCTGAGGGGCTACCATTCCTTGATTCAGATTTAGTTTCTTTAGAATCTGCTCTTCTTCCTGCGTCACTTCCCAATCCTCTTCCTTCCAAGTGTCCGCTAGTATAGTTTCCCGGATATGGCTCAAGGTTTTTCCCCATAGTTGGTCTTGTGTCATCTCTTTGTTTTGGAAGATTCTTCTATTTCTTTCCTTCCAGATCATCCACATATTCATCCCAGCTGCCAGGTTCCAAGCACGCCTTACCACCGGACTAGTAAATTGTCCTCCTCCCCAAATTTTAATAGTGTTTTTAATGCTCTGTTGATCTCTATGGGTTTTTCCGAAAAGCCTCCTAACCTCTTCCCACTGTTTCTGAGCTTCTGTGCATGAATTAAGGAGGTGCTCTTGTGTTTCCTTTTCCTGTTTACATAGAGGACATCTGGGAGGGCCATGAATGCCTCTCTTTTGGAGTTGGTCCCAGGTTAGAATACGGCCTTTGATGACCAGCCATATGAAATGGGCCACTTTCGGCCACCAGTTGCTATTCCATATTTGTTTCCAGGTACTTGTCATATCCTCTGGTTCTCTAGTGTTCAAAAGATGATAAGCCTCTTTAATTGAAAATTTTCCTTTTATTGTATGTCCCCATCTCAGAATGTCCGGCCTGGATCTTAGGGGGATTCTTCTTGTCTGCATTTCCTTGTGATATAACTCTTTTTTCTCTCCATCTATTTGCTCCATCCATTCTTCCGGACTCTTCTAGATTCTCCATGCTTCATCTTGGCTCTCCCTCCTCCAAAAGTCCCTTACTAGATTCATTCCTTTCTCAGCTGCTTTTTGACCTATATCCCTTAGGACTTGCATTCCATTCATTCTTTCCCTTTGCTTCCAGGCCTCCTCCCAAAATCTTGCTGAACTGCCATCCCTAATTTCCCAGAAAGCATGTCTAGTTATCATTTCTTTATTGAGACTGGCTAGATTCCATATTGTCGACCCTTTCGGTGTGTCCCTTATCCTTAATATTTCCTCTAGTTTTGTGGGCATGTTATATTTTTTTGTCCATATTCGTTTCCATAGGTCTATTCCTCCATTCAGCCAACACCACCATAGCTTTGCACCCATTGCTTGGTTCAGAACATAGGGGTCTTTAAGGCCTAATCCTCCTTCCATCTTGCTTTTCACTACGTCTTTCCAGGATACCAATGCCCACTTTCTTTGGTCCTTTTGCCCTCCCCATATAATTTTTTTGAAGATCTCTGTCATCCTTGTGCATGCTCCTTTTGGGGCTGCCATTGCCGATAGTTGATATATAGGTATAGATTGGAGTACTGCCTTAACTAAAACTATTCTGCCCGCGAAATTCAGAGTTCTGAAAGACCAATTTGCTAATTTTCTAGTAATCTTCTCCAGGGTATGCTGCCAGTTTGTCATCCTCAAGGGGTTTAGGGCTAACGGAGTTCCAAGATATCTAGTTGGGAGTTGATGTGGGAGCATGTGACTCAGAGGGAAAAATCTTCCAAATTATTCCAAAAAAATAAAAAATAAAATATACAGGCAAGGGAGTGGGATCCTTTAGCCTGCAATTTCTATGCTTTCTTAGTTTGAAATAGAATAAATTCTAGCAATAAATCATGCTGTTGTAATAAAGCCTTCAAGCTTTAAATCATTCTGTAAAGCATGCTTTTCTTTGTATCGGATAAGGACCGAGAGGGCCTATCCTTAGATAAAAATAAAAAGGCAGAAAAGCTCTCAAGGGGAGAGAGGAAAGAGCGAGCGCCTTAGCATTACTTTAAAGCAAGAAACTATTCTCTCAGCGTCCTTTTATTAATGCCTTTGTAATGTACATGCATAGACTATGGAACAGGGCGGACGGTGTTAAATGGCTCTTATTTCCTCATGCGCAATTACTGTGTATTAATCATTGAATCAATTTCCCTTCTGTTTGATGTTTATACAGGCTTGATTTTACAGCTACGCACATGTCTCTGTTTTCCTTTATACAGGCTTGATTTTACAGTCACGCTTATGTCTCTGCTTTCCTAAGAACTCTTGAATTTTTTTCATTAATTGGCTGTAACGATTTGAACTTTTATACCTGGAAGTTTTAACCATATCGGTTGGGGAGCATATCAGCATCGGAGATCCTTGGAGCGGTTAGTTGTGTGATAGGCATCCAAGGTCTTTCGGTTTAAAGGGAGCCATAGCGTAACAGGGGCAAGGTCTGAACTTAGAAGCCGAACGATATAAACTGTGGGTTATACATATTTCAGGTCCGTAAGAAGCTCGTTGGTTGTGCAATTGCCGACTTATATATATATATATATATATATATATATATATATATATATATATATATATATATATATATATCAATTGAAACCAGCATAGAGGCAGATATATATAGCCATCAGTCCGTAAGATCTGAGCCTTTGTACATGATAACGGCCAACCTATAACCGTCGCCGATAGGAAAGAAGAAGGGAGAACATACCGTGGGCGTATATAACGTGGATATATATATATATTGTGTGCGTAAGTCCACCAATTGTATGTTTCTTTTAAGAATTCCCTGAAGAGTCACTGTTTGTTAAATAAGCATGATAGTGGGTTCCTTAAGAAAGGAAATATCAGTTTAATGACTGATGCAACCAGAATAGAAGAAAGGGAAGTTGATCAAGACATTGAAGAGCTTGCTGGCAGATTAGGGAGATTGTCTCTAACGCTTGCACCCTCACCATCATTAGTGGTATCAGAGCCATCAACTGACATTGAATTGAATCTCAGGAGCAGAAGAAGGATGGCTTTCAGAGTTGGAAGAGGACGAGGACGTGGTGGAAGAGGACGACCTGCTGCAAATGCTGAACTAATGGCAATCGTAGAAGAGCTGCGAGCTAGAGTGGATGCATTAACTTCGGATAGAAATATAGATGATGGAGATGTCAGTGAGCCCGAAATTGAAGCTGCTGAAGAGGAGGAAGTTGTACAGGTTACTCCTGAGATGAGGTTCTTTCAGTCAGTGTTAAAATCTACAGCCAGGTCATGGACCCAATTAGTACTGGTATATCAAGGAGGACTGAATCCAGAAGAACTGATCAACTGGATTAACAGCATGGAGAAATTCTTCGATTACGAAGAAACAGAAGATGAGAAGAAAGTAAAGTTTGTTGTCACCAAGTTAAAAGGCCATGCAGCACTCTAGTGGGATGGTGTGCAGGTGGAAAGGAAGAGACTTGGTAAGTAGCCAATCAAGAACTGGAGCCGAATGGTAGCAAAGTTAAGAGGTAAGTTCTTGCCAAGTAATTATCAACAAACATTGTTTAGACAGATGCAAAATCTTAGACAGAGAGCTTTAACAGTAAAAGAATATACAGAAGAGTTTTATAAAGTAAGCATAAGAGCAGGAGAAGCTCAAGACACAGATTCGAAGGTGGCTAGATATATGAATGGCCTCAGGATGGACATTCGGGATGCGATAAGTCTGCTGTCTCCAAAAACAGTAGAGGAAGCTTATCAGATAGCGCTGAAAGCTGAGGAAAAACTCATAAGGAAGCAGTCTGCCAAAGGGAGAGGGACTTTCAGAGGAAAAGGAAGTCAAGGTGGTAGAGGAAGAACTACAGCACCTAGAGATGGAGCTAGCAGTAGCTCAACCCAGCATGCACCCAGAGAAGGTGATGCAAGAAGCAGAGGGAGTTTTTCTAGAGGAAGAGGAGGCAGAGGAAGAGGCAAAGAAATAAGATGTTACAGATGTAACAAGCCGGGACACAGAGCTTTTGAGTGCCCAGAGAATGCAGACATAAAGCAGAGGAATTCAATTGTTGCTCCAGCTGAAGAAGAAGCACCAGCGGCAGCGGTAGCAGAAGAAGAAAATACACCAGAAAGAGGACAACCTCTGGTGGTTAATAAATTCTTACTTAAACCAGTAAAAGAGGTGGCTGAACCGCCACAAAGGAAAACTTTATTTAGGATAGTGTGCAAAGTCCAAGGGAAATGTTGCCAGATGATCATTGATAGTGGCAGCACTGATAATTTGGTCTCTACAGAAGTAGTGGAGAAATTGAAGATGAAGACAATGAAGCATCCAACACCTTATAAGGTGTCATGGTTACAAAAGGGACATCAACTGTTGGTAAGTGAACAATGTGAGGTGGAATTTCAAGTGGGCAAGTACAAAGATAAAATTGTTTGTGATGTGATACCTATGGACATGTGTCACATATTGCTTGGAAGGCCTTAGCAATATGACAGAGGAGCCATACATGACGGGAAGAGAAACACCTACAAGTTTGGAAAAGATGGTGTTAATCATACATTGTTGCCTCTGCAAGAAGAAGATGTATCGGGACAGAAGACTGGTCCAAAAACTCTATTACTTGGAGGGAAGGAATACTTGAAGCAGATTGAAGAAAATGAGGTAAATTTTGCTGTGATTTGCAAGCCCAAGGTAATATTGACTTCTACTAAAATTTCTGAATTACCCATTGAAATTCAAGAAATGCTGGAGAATTATTATGATATTATTGTTGATGACTTGCCTAATGAATTACCGCCAATTCGAAAAATCAGTCATCATATAGACTTGATTCCTGGAGCAAGCCTACCTAACAAAGCAACATATAGAATGACTCCTGTAGAAAATGAAGAAGTTAAGAAACAGGTGCAAGAATTGCTTGACAAGGGGTTGATCAAAGAAAGCCTGAGTCCTTGTGCAGTGCCAACGGTGCTGAGCCCGAAGAAATATGGAGGCTGGAGGATGTGTACATATTCAAGAGCCATCAATAAGATTACAATTAGGTACAGATTTCCATTACCCAGAATTGAAGATTTAATGGATTTCTTGTCTGGTGCAAAATATTTTTCAAAGTTAGATCTTAAAAGTGGCTATCATCAGATAAGAATAAGAGAAGGGGATGAATGGAAAACCGCTTTTAAGACCAATGAAGGATTATATGAGTGGAGAGTGATGCCTTTTGGGTTGTCCAATGCACCAAGTACATTCATGAGGCTGATGAATGAAGTTCTTAAAGAATTCATTAGTAAATTTGTAATAGTATATCTGGACGACATATTAGTCTATAGCAGATCCAAGGAGGAACACTTGAGGCATTTAAATTATGTTTTACAGAAGCTGCAGCAAGAAAAATTATTGTTGAATCTAAGGAAGTGTTTATTTATGAAAGAGGAGCTGGTGTACTTGGGATTTGTTATCTCAGCTGAAGGATTGAAGATGGATCCAGACAAGATCAAAGCAATTGTGGAGTGGCCTTCACCCAAAAGTATTTTTGAGGTAAGGAGTTTTCATGGTCTTGCTAGTTTTTATAGAAAATTCATTAAGAATTTTAGTAAGATTAATGCACCTATTCTTGAGACCATAAAGAAAGATAAACAGCCATTTAAGTGGACTGTTGAAGCAGAGAGAAATTTTCAGCTGTTAAAGAGGAAAATAACTGAAAAGCTTGTTTTGGTTCTTCCTGATTTTAACAAAACTTTTCAAGTTAAGTGTGATGCCAACGCAAAAGCAATTGGAGGAGTTTTAAGCCAAGAAGATAGACCAATAGCTTATTTCAGTGAAAAGCTAAATGATGCAAAAAGGAAGTATTCTTCTTATGATAAGGAGTTTTACGCAGTTGTGCAGGCACTAAAGAAGTGGAGGCATTATTTAATGTCGAAAGAATTTATTCTTTATTCAAATAACCATGCATCGCAGTTTATAATGCAGCAGCCAAAACTCAGCCAGAGACATGATAAATGGGTAGAATATCTTCAAGGCTTTCATTTTGTGTTAAAGCATATAACTGGACAGTCAAACAAAGTCGCAGATGCCTTAAGTAGGAGAAGTGTATTGCTGCAAGAAAGTCAAATCCACGTGCTGGGGTTTGATTTTCTTAAGGAATTATATGAGATCGATTCAAATTTTAAGGAGGCATTTGAGGCTTGTAAAAATCCTGTTTTGATGGACAGGAGCAAGTGGCTGGATTATTTTATACAAGATGGACTGTTATTTAAGAAAAATCAGCTGTGCATACCAAACTGTTCAATGAGAGAAAATTTAATCAAAGAGAAGCATAGTGGAGGACTTGCAGGACATTTTGGTAGAGAGAAGACCTTTGAACAGCTCAACAGATTTTACTTCTGGCCGAAAATGAAATCTGAAGTAGAGAAGTATGTAAGAAATTGTAAAGTCTGCCAGTATGCAAAAGGAAGGAGCCAGAACACAGGGTTGTATATTCCATTGCCAATTCCAGACAAGCCTTGGGATATGGTAAGTATGGATTTTGTGCTAGGATTGCTAAAGACTCAAAGAGGCTATGATTCAATTTTTGTTGTAGTGGACAGATTTTCAAAAATGGCACACTTTATTCCATGTTATAAAACTAGTGATGCTTCCCATATTGCTAACTTGTTTTTTAAAGAAATTGTAAGATTACATGGATTGCCCAAAAGCATTATTTCAAACAGGGATTCAAAGTTCGTTGGACATTTCTGGAGAACACTATGGAAGATGCTAGGAACTAAATTAAGTTTCAGTTCTGCCTATCATCCACAAACTGATGGACAGACTAAAGTTGTGAACAGAAGTTTAGGCAATCTTTTGAGGAGCTTTACTGCAGAACATCCAAAGCAATGGGATCAAGTGTTACCACAAGTTGAATATGCATATAATGACTCACCAAACAGGAGCACAGGACAGAGCCCATTCCATATTGTGTATGGAATGCACCCAAGGGGAATATCTGAATTAAGGAATTTGGGAAAGGAAGAAATGAGAAGTGCAGAAGGTGAAGACTTTGCTTCAAGAATGCAGGCGATACATGAACAGGTGAAACAACAGCTACAAGATAGCAACATTCAATATAAAACCAGAGTAGACATGAGGAGAAGAGAAATGAACTTTGAAGTTGGAGACTTGGTTTTAGCACACCTCAGAAAGGAGAGATTTCCAAAGGGAAAGTATAATAAGTTAAAATCCAAGAAAATTGGACCATGCAGGGTGCTAAGGAAATTCTCTGCAAATGCTTATGAGATTGAATTACCACCTGGTGTGAGAATATCACCAATTTTTAATGTTGCAGACTTGTAAAAGTATGAGAATGAAGCTGCAGATGATACAGCATAGGATCAAAAGACTCCAGAGATTGACTGGGTAAAATAGTTACCCACAGCCAAGGATTTATAGCCAGAAAGAATTCTGGATAAGAATGTGTATAAAAAGACAAGGGGACGAGAATATTTCCAGTATCTGATGAAATGGAAGGGACAACTGATCACTGAAGCTACTTGGGTTACAGAAGACATTCTACAGAAATTGGGCAAATCTGTAGATGAGCTCATGGATAGGAGCCCATGAAGAATTTTGTCCTTAGGAGTCTGATGCAGGAACATGTGACTCAGAGGGAAAAATCTTCCAAATTATTCCAAAAAAATAAAAAATAAAAATCTACAGGCAAGGGAGTGGGATCCTTTAGCCTGCAATTTCTATGCTTTCTTAGTTTAAAATAGAATAAATTCTAGCAATAAATCATGCTATTGTAATAAAGCCTTCAAGCTTTAAATCATTCTGTAAAGCATGCTTTTCTTTGTATCGGATAAGGACCGAGAGGGCCTATCCTTAGATAAAAATAAAAAGGCGGAAAAGCTCTCAAGGGGAGAGAGGAAAGAGCGAGCGCCTTAGCATTACTTTAAAGCAAGAAACTATTCTCTCGGCGTCCTTTTATTAATGCCTTTGTAATGTACATGCATAGACTATGGAACAGGGCGGACGGTGTTAAATGGCTCTTATTTCCTCATGCGCAATTACTGTGTATTAATCATTGAATCAATTTCCCTTCCGTTTGATGTTTATACAGGCTTGATTTTACAGTCACGCTTATGTCTCTGCTTTCCTAAGAACTCTTGAATTTTTTTCATTAATTGGCTGTAACGATTTGAACTTTTATACCTGGAAGTTTTAACCATATCGGTTGGGGACCATATCAGCGTCGGAGATCCTTGGAGCGGTTAGTTGTGTGATAGGCATCCAAGGTCTTTCGGTTTAAAGGGAGCCATAGCGTAACAGGGGCGAGGTCTGAACTTAGAAGCCGAACGATATAAACTGTGGGTTATACATATTGCAGGTCCGTAAGAAGCTCGTTGGTTGTGCAATTGCCGACTTATATATATATATCAATTGAAACCAGCATAGAGGCGGATATATATAGCCATCAGTCCGTAAGATCTGAGCCTTTGTACATGATAACGGCCAACCTATAACCGTCGCCGATGTGAAAGAAGAAGGGAGAACATACCATGGGCGTATATAACGTGGATACATATATATATTGTGTGCGTAAGTCCACCAATTGTATGTTTCTTTTAAGAATTCCCTGAAGAGTCGCTGTTTGTTAAATAAGCATGATAGTGGGTTCCTTAAGAAAGGAAATATCAGTTTAATGACTGATGCGACCAGAATAGAAGAAAGGGAAGTTGATCAAGACATTGAAGAGCTTGCTGGTAGATTAGGGAGATTGTATCTAACGCTTGCACCCTCACCATCAAGAGTTCCCCTGTCCAGAATCCCAAAGTTCTGGTCAAGAAATTTTTGATATTTCCAGCTGTGTTAAAAAAATACGTACAAGATTTGTCATTGTTGATCTGGGTACCTGAAGCTGTCATGAAAAGGTCTAGAATTGCTTTTATTCTATGGGCTTCTCTGAGAGACACATTACAAAACAACATGATGTCGTCAACAAATTGATGATGTGTAATAGGCAGGTTATTACCCCAGATTTGGATTCCTTTGAGATTTTTTCCTCTAACTTCTTTTTTGATATATCTCCCTAAGCCTTCTACCGCTATGATGAACAGGAAAGGAGACAGAGGGTCTCCCTGTCGGAGACCTCTGGTCACTTTAAAGGGCTGAGAGGGTGTTCCATTCACTAGGATAGAGAAATTAGTTGACGAGATCATTGATGAGATCCAATCAATCCATCTATTACAGAAGCCGAAGGCTTTTAAAATTTCTTTCAAGTACTTCCAATTCAAATGGTCATAGGCTTTTGAGAGGTCAAGTTTGATCATCATACCTGCTTCCTTTTTAACTTTTAGAGAGTGCACCACTTCTTGGGAGACCACTAGCCCATCCAGGATTTGCCGACCTTCAACAAAGCCTGTTTGCTCCGGGGAGATAATGCTAGATAAGAGCGGCTTTAGTCTTTTAGCTATTAAGGTTGCTATTATCTTATATATCACATTACAGAGGGCAATAGGTCTAAAGCCCTGAGGGACTTCTGACTTATTTTCTTTAGGAATAAGAGATAAGAAAGTTGAGTTTAGGCTTGAACTTACCTTTTGATTCCTTCTTGATTCCTCTACTACGTCCAGGATGTCTTGGCCTAGGAAGTTCCAACCTGCTTGATAGAATTCCACTGTGAATCCATCGGGGCCTGGGGCTTTATTCTTTTTCATTCCCTTCACTATCTCTTCTACTTCTTCTAGAGTAGTTGCCCTCAAGAAGATAAAATACTATTAAAATAACAAGTTGTTAGGGTTTTCCTACTAAGCAGTTTCATATCTTTTATGGGAATTTTAAAAGTTGAGTGTGTTTTCTTTCCATGTATATTGAAAGCATGTGAGTGGGTGCCAGCAATAACAATGGACTTATACCACCTATTGCAAAAGAATAAAGAGCATGACAAATATACTAAATAAGAGAAGATTTCTCAGTTCCATCGGTTCCTTGAATAATCATTTTCAACACCATTCATTTCAACATCAACAAAGTGGCACAAAACGATCTGAAAAGAAACTTTTTGTTTCTCATACAAATAGGAATGTGGTACTACTTTCTCCCCAATTGAGTTGTCATTAACAATACCCATTGACTTTTATATTTTATAAAATTTGTAACATATCCCATAATTTCATCTGGCACAATTCTTTCTTGGCAATTATAATCAATATTGTAATCCCTTATGCCATGATTGTCAAGGTCAGATATTATTACACTCTTCGGAGGAACAATCTAGGAAAGAACCTACCACTCTTCAGAATCTCTATCAACATTATCTTCATGAACAAGAGGCTCGACATCCTCGTCATTACTCTCATATGGAAAAGGGACTTGATCAAATTGCACGTGTCATACCTTAGGCTCCTCCAATTCTCAATGATAATCTCTATTGAACTTCCTACATTTGAACTAATGTCATGAAACAACTTACACAAAAGAAACTCACTCCAACAAAATGTTTCAAACTCTTTTGACTCCTCGTTTGGAATAGCATAGAAATGTGTCTAGACACAAACAATAGCATGTAAATTATGTGGTTTCTATGGCTCCTACCTTCTCTTTGCATCATAGCTCCATGATCTTGTTGTTTCTATCAAACACAAATGCTCAAGGAAATGGGGCAATTTTGATATAGTTGAACAAATTTGTTCTCAAATGAAATCTCATCAAATTGCAGTGATAGTCTCTACAACACTTTCTTTCCAACATTCAACGCAAAAAAGTTATGATTGCACATAATAAGAGGCAGATATAGCAACATATGGCATGTTTCTTGCACGCCAATGTCTTGCTCAACAAGTATCTCTACAAGAAACCTACTACATGCACACAACGCAAGAGTGTCAAATCCGCCTACACTTGTAACCCTTGTCAACATATCATCATAAATTTTAGAACTTCTTTTTTCCTTCGAAGCATATTTTGCAAGATATTTCAACGCTATGTGTCGAGAAACAACTGCTTTACAATCAATGTTTGCTCACCACATAGTGAGAACATTCACATTGTGGACATTCAAATGCTCATTGTTCCATGTTGCTTCATATTTCTTCCTCTCTTTTTCATCTACGTACATTGTAGACTCAGCACACAACTCCCATGGAGCATCGTAACGACATTAAAGAATAGACTCATCTTTTTGTAAACATGAATCAACACTGCATTTTGTGTGTCTCTATACTTTGTTGACCAAATTCTACTAATATTCACTAATATTACACGAAAAAATGTGTGAGGCTTTCAAAAGGCACGGCTCATCATTAACACTTCGGGGAACCATCACATTATGAGAGTGTATGTCGCATGGATTTCACAATGTTACGTATTTTTCACGGTATGACCTGGCTTCACCAACATCCAAACGGTTGGTCCAATATAATGTTTCCATATTCAGAGCTCCTAGCAGCCACAGGAAATTGTGGATGTGCGTCGAGTCCCTCTGCTGCCACTCATACCGGCCAATAAAAAAACCTGTAGTTGTAATTTAAAAAACCAACCAAAACAATAGACGCATCATTCCAAACCCATAGACAATACGTCAAAATAAAGAACCACAAACCTATACCATAAGTCTTTATCTCCCACATACTTCTCATGAACCACTTCATGAAATATATTAAATCTTTGGTGCATGTACATAACAACTATATGTGAGCACTGAATAATGTTCTCAATATTTTTCGCATGTTCATTTCATGTATGACAACACATCGTTTTAGGCATAAGACAATCAAAGTTAGGACACTTAGTGTCAGCTACACTCAACATAAAAAACAATGTTGGAAGCCTAATTGCATGATCATGTTAGTCAGCTCAGAACAACACTTTGTCCAATATGCCCTTGTACCCCTAAGACAACACCTAAAACACAATAATTTTTCTGCTAGTTTACTGTTTGGAAGATCCTCGAGCTACTAACACAACTCTTGGTCAATACGGTACTGCCATGTTGGTGGATCCACTACTGCCACGTTACAAGTGCATCGATGCAAATTAATTTTTCTAATTTTTCATTCTACTTTTTCAATGGCCAGGATCATCTCTTGGTGTTTGCCTCTTGACACGCCATAGTCACCACCACAACCACCCTTCACTCTCACGCCATGGTCACCACCACTCCCACCCTTCACTCTCAGATGACCCTTTGATCCACTATTGTCACGTCTCAATGCCTCTTCGACCTCCCTCTTATCACGCCGTCCATCGAGCTCTTAGACAAACAATATTCTGCCAACACTCCATCATGGCCATTGAAAAATCAGAAATAATTAATTTCCATCGATGAACTTCCAATGTGAGTTACAATATATACCCCTATCAACAAATAATGAAATTTAGTATTATTTATTAAGTTTATTTAGTAATAATTTGTTTAGTCCAAATTTTTCCTCTCATAAATTAAAATTTTAATTTACAAATTATGTAATTGTAAGTTACTGTTCAAATGATACAAATATTAATGAAATAAAAAATTATATTCAGTTGTTATTATAAATGAAATTTATTAGAATGTATTAAATATCTTTATTGATATATTAAATAAATTGATAATAATAATATGGTTATTTATACATCAAATACATTAATATTATTAATATGATTGTTATTATCACGACAGATAGCCGGATCAACAATTATTTGATTTTATATATTTTAAATTTAATAAATGAAAAATAATAAATATCATTTACTTTTGATTTACAAATAATAACTTTTTTTTTTTAATATTAATGTTATATATATATATATATATATATATATATATATATATATATATCTCAAATATATTGTGTATATTATATTTACATTTTCTTATGTTAATTTTATATTTATTTTTTGTGTTATATGTTAATTTTAATTTAAATGAAAAAATATAAATAATTTTTTGTCTAAACAAAATTTAAATCATAGATAAATAATGTAGATCAATGATCATTTTAGTGTGGAAGACATTAGTTCTATCCTATATTTGTTAAAAATTATATGGTAAGAGTGTTTTTTTTGGACATCTCATAATTAGGTGTTAATTAACAAGAAATGGAAATATATACAAATATATAAAAAAATCAAAACACATCAACCAAAAATATATACATCTTCCTTCTTATCTAAACGATCATGAAACAAAATTTAAATCATATATAAACAAACAATGTATATCAATGATAATTTCAACGTGCAAAACATTAGTTCTATCCCAAATTTGTTAAACATCTATACTCCAAATTTGTTAAACATCTATATGGTGAGAATGTTTCCCTCCTCATCTCATAATTAGGTGTTAATTAACAAGAAAACACAATATATAAAAATATATAAAAAAAATCAAAACACATCAATGATGGATGGTTTATTAATGAATTAAGAGACATCAGCCATTGATCATTCAACTACATACTATGATAAGGCTTATATAAAAGTTAATATTATACACAATAGACCTTTTTCTAGTCACAAATTTATTGAAATTTAAATTTTCATGTACCAAAATCATAAATGCCACAACATTATAAAAGAAATCAAAACACATCAATCATGGATCGTTTATTAATGAATTAAAAGACATCAGTTACTGATCATTCAACTACATACTATGCTAAGATTTATATACAAGTTAATATTAGACACAATAGACCTTTTTCTAGTCACAAATTTATTGAAATTTAAACTTTCATGTACCAAAATCATGAATGTCGTAACATTGAAATTTAAACTTCCCTTTTATGTATGCACTTTTTTAATTTATTATTATACATAAAGATTCCCAAATTAAACCTATGATATATTTTCCAGTACGTGGGCCACATGTCCACAATGCATGCTCATGATTACGGATATCATCATTATAGACCATTTTACTAAACATGTTAGAAAATTGAAAATTCTACATATCCACAACACATCCACTTCTAATTTAATAGTCGTATGAACGTATGTTGCATAACCCTCACACACCTATTATTCATGTTTTTTTATTTCTTTTGATTTTAACATTATTTTCATATTATTAAATAGAATATACACATAACATGAGACCTCACCAAGAAATTAAATCATTATACGCACGTGATCAAAGCACACGATTTAAGTTGTAGTTAACATAAGCAAAGATTGGCCACACAATATGGATAGGAAATCACTGAAACCACTAACAATAAACTATTCAACCCATTTCTTTTAACTCTGATTTTGAGGGAGTGATATCCAACTCTGTTTTGTTTTTTAATATGGAAAAGATTTGGGTGGTACTTTCCTTCACTTTTTTTGGGATCATAGTTGGCCACTAACTTTAGATATTTAGCACCGTATTTTGCATAAGAGGAATCATAACAAATGGACTTTCATTCAAGTCAGCTCATGTTGTATTATATGGGGCTTAAATGTATAACCTTCTTTTAACACTTTGGCAATTTTAGATTATCTAGCCACCCCTATCTGAAAGGATGTGCGTTCCTAGCGTACGGTAGCATGTTCTTCACTTTTGTTAATTTATTTTGTGACATGTGAATCTTATCCTTGTTTTCCATATGTCTAACCCACATTCTCTCGGATACATTTATGTCGGTATATAGAGCACTTGGATGCTCTTGTGACATGTGAATCTTATCCTTGTTTTCCATATGTCTAACCCACATTCTCTCGGATACATTTATGTTATAGAGCACTTGGATGCTCTTACATCATTTAAAGGAATGTTTAATGTTTTTTTAATGTTTTTTAATTATAATTATAATTATTAATTTGTATTTTAAAAATATTTAAATTATAATTATAGTTTTTAAATTGTATTTTTTAATCTGAATGATTCTTTTTAATTTTCTAATATGAAATTTTTGTTTTTTTAAATTTATTAAAAATAATTAAAAAAAGTGTGAAGGGTTTTGACACTAAAAATCAAGGAGAGTTAAAGTTTTTTTTATTTCATTCATCATCATTTTCGAAATCTCAATTTGAAGAGGTTCATATTTTATTTCACCAAAAAATACATTTGTCAATTTCATTGGCTGAATCTAATTATTAATGATGGGGTACAACACACTTTTTATTCTAATTCTTATATTTTAGTTTTTTTTTAAGAGAATTAATATTTAAGTAATTTATCATTATTTATAAGTGTGATGAGGTATAGTTTCAATCTTATCAAATATTATATATTTTAAAATATTCGAGTTATTTGTAACAATGATGCTAAGATTAAAGTTATTTGGAACAAAATATCCATTATAACCTTGGACATTGATATTGTTTGTTTTTATGTTTAGGATAAGACATCATTTTCCATCAAAATTTCCATTATAACCTTGGGACATTGATACTATTCTTTTTAAGGAGAATTCCACAACAACTAATAAGCCCCTAAAGTTTAGTTTTTCTTTTTTTGGCTAAATTATTTCTATTAAGTGCAAGGAGAGAATAACTAGAAGGTTGAGATAATTTTCATTATTTTATTAATGATTTTTTTTTTGAAAATTTATAGTACATTAAATCGGTAACTAAAATTAAATTATTTATCACGATCGAAGATCAATAGCCTAGTGTGATTATTTTAAAAGTTCCTCTCTATCCATGCATAATCTTCCATTCACATGCATGGATGGAGTTGGTGATGAAAACATTGAGTTTTGTGAGCCATTTATCAATTGCAATCTTTTCTTTTATTGTCTTTTACTTTAATAAGATATATGGTACAAACTAAAGTCATGATCATTAAATCCAGAAAGATCACCCATGGTAGTTTTGTTTATGATAACCATTGCTTAGAGCAGGTTTCTTCTTATAAATATTTGGGTATTGACTTTCCTCATCAACTCAACTGGAATTATAGCATCGAGAAAAGGATTATTGGAGGATGGAAAGGTTATTATGAGATTGAAAACAATTGTAAATTGGTTAATCTTTTCATTTGAAGTAAAAAGAGGTTCCCCTTTAAGACTGTCGTCACCCCTATTGTCTTATACGAATGTGAATTTTGGGTTTGCAGTATATCTAAAGAGTCATTGAAAAATATTGAGATTATTCAAAAGAAATTCATAACCTACAACCTAAAGATCAAGGGAAATACTCCCTATCCTATCCTCTTGATCGAAGTTGGTATGTCCCCCATTGAAATTACGGTTATGTTTATATATCTAATGTATAAGAAGAATCTTTACAACATGGAATCCAAGAGGCTCCCAAAAATTGCTTCTAACTTTATTCAAAACCCCCACCTTTGCCTCAAGCATGGGTGGCATAAGGATCCCCAGTATTGGCTCAACCATTGGGGGATTAAGGAGGAGATCATCACGGGAAGCAAGGATAGTGTCAAAGATACTATTACCTCCAATTTTAAGGACAAGTTGTGGGATGATAAGGAGTTGGACAATAAGAGGAAGCTAAGATACTATAAGGATGTGATCAACCTCACCCTTGATAACCAAAATTATATGTCTATGTTTACCAACACTAAGAAAAAAATGAACATCGTTAGGATAAGAACTAATTCTCATGAGCTTCGAAGTGAAACCGGGCAATGGTCTACTCCCAAGACTCCCTGGGACAATAGAATTTGTCATATTTTTTATACTAAAAAGGTGGAAGATGAAAAAAACTTGCTTTTAGACTGCCCAACTCTTACTCACATCTGCTTTCAATTCCCTAACATTTGTCACACTTCCAATCTTCTTGACTTGTTAAGCCAGCCTAACTATATCGATCTTTGAGCACTTCTTTCCCTTTTATTGGTTAATAGAAACAATATTTTAAAGAATCACAATTAGAGTCTTTCAGTTTCTTGAGATCCGATAGGCCGCATTGGTCTTAGTGGATGTTAATCATCATCAATAAAAATCACATATTTAACAATAACATATATTTTAATTTAACCATATTTAAACTAATTTAAGTTAACTATATTTTAATGTAACACTACACATGTTTCTTTCCCCATGATAGTGTTTCTAGAAGACAATTTTACCTTTTGTCGAAAAAAGATATAAAATTTCTATAAAATTTATACAAATAATAAATTAAAATGAACAAAGATGATATTCAGTTTATACAAAAATCATCCACAAATAGAGTTCTTATTATTTCTGTTTAGCCAGAAACACTGCAATCATGAATTATCTTGTTATTTTAACTGTATTTTTTATTAAATATAAAATTGTATGTCATGAATTATCTTGTTATTTTAATTGTATTTTTTATTAATATAAAGTTGTATGTCTTTATTGTTTTTTATTCTAATTTAATTATATTTAATCTAAACGAGAAATATTATTATCTAACTTATCTAAATGTAAAAATTAGTTTATACCTTTAAAAATTCAATAATTAAACTAAACAAAATGTTAAATATACATTCTTTTCGACTAAAAAAATTATAATATGAAACTCATTTTTTAACATTGAAAATTCGTTATGCGTAGATTCTAATCGCACAAGTTTACTCATCGTTATAGCACAGATTGGCATTAAGGAACAATTAAGACACCTCGAGTCCAGAATTTTTAGGTGGCTAATGATGGAAGGGAACTCGGAACTACATAGGATTAAAGCCCATCTATCTGCAAAGGGGAAACCTTTGTTTATTTAAATATTAAACTTTCCATATGAAATAAATATATATTTTCCTTCTCTCGTACGTTTATTATGTTCATGAAAATTTTTCATTATATACTATTTCTTGCATGAGAAACCTTCTTCATATCTCCTTGTTAGCTTTTCAGACACCTTGCCTCGTAGCTCCTCCCTTGTTAACTTTCCTTGTACTTTATCCGCAAACAACACAGAGATACTTGTTATGCAATTCTGTTTATCAAAAGTATAATTTTTATAAAAATATAATTTTTAAAATCTATATATTATTATAGATTTATTTTAAGTATGAATTTAATGTAGTTGAGAAAGATCAAATTTTTTCACGTGCAAAATACAATGTGTTATTTTTCATTGTTTAAATTGTAATTTTGAATGTTAAATAGAATATATATAAGATCAAAATAAAAATTTTAATCATAACATCTTATTTTTATATATATATATAAATATATAAAGTTAATATCTACATAAAATAGTTAACATAGATCTTTAAATAATTTATTCAAATATTTTTGAAAAATATAAAATTTAAACATCTGATTTACACATATTTTACTTATAATTACTTTACAACATATTCAATTTTTTTAATTATAACCAATATTATTTTTCTATTTAAAACATAATTTTAATTAAATTATTATTTAAAAAACAAAAAAATAAACACTTAAACCTTCTTCATACTGCATTGTAAAATAAGCCTCCCCTTCAATACCAAAAAAAAATTCCTAATAAACAACACACTGATCATTTGCCCAATTAAAAAATTACAAAACCACATAGTCGTTATTCGTGGGATCCCAATTGGAATATCCTATTTAAATGATGTCTATATGAATTCGCTGATTTTTTTAGAGGTTAATAATATAACATTGATCTTGAATACATTTACGATTGAAAAAACAAGTCTTTAAATTTGTTAAATTATTACCACGATCACTAATAAAAAAAAATGCAATAATATCGTCATTTATACGAGTCTATAAATACATACGCATTTTCCTTGTAAATTTATAATTTGAATATAATTTTCCTGGTGATATGAAGGAGCGGTTTGAACGCTATTAAATGTAGATAAATAACAAAATTAAAACAAAAATAATAACAAAATAACATCTATATTATCAAATTAAAATACTAATAATAATAAAAATAAATACGTCGCAGCAAATTGACATGGCTTTTCAATACCATGATAAATGATTGTCTGTGTTTTTTTCATTTTTTGTTTTCAGCCCCTCACATCAAGAATGTGTTTAAGAAACAACCTTGAATGATTTCTAGATACATAAGCGCAATTCCAAAACATTTTACACATTCTCGATACAAATATTTTAATAAAAACAAGTTATCACACAAACTTCTATCCTCATATGATGTAACTTATGACCGGAGAAACTATTATAAAACTTAATCGTTATATCAATTGAGTTCAATGGCATAGTCATACATAACCAACCCTCCCCCCCTCCTCTTCCAGTTAGCCGGTATTAGGCCCATTAACCAAAATCACTCATCTAATACGTAACACTATCCTATGAGCATAAAAGTCAAATTAAGATGATGTGTAACAGCAATCGTGGACTACGTGCTTGCCTAGAGAAGTTCTTTGTCGCTTAGCATATATAGTTAAAATTTGCTGACAATTTTTATAAAATGCAACTCTTTCAAGTGAATTAGGTTTCCATCATTACCTACGCCAGCTCCATAAAATACTTACATATTTCGTTCCTTCAAAGCGAGTAACATAATGGATTTTCAACCGATGATGTAGCATGATATAGAAATAGAACATTCTCCCATGCATGTACTGCCATAGCTACTATCTTCTGCTAGACCACCATATCTGTCAGCATCTGTTAATCTCTAAACAAATAATAGCAAAAGATCAAATGATTTTTAATGCTACATATATGTCGGAATCAATTAATCTCCGAACAAATAATAGCAAAATATCAAATCATTTTTAATGCTAGTGAGATGCATTTAAGATAAGTTGTATATTGGCCAAGAAGAATGAAATTCGTACTCAGAAAATAGCATTTGAACCAAGATGAATGAAATTCGTACTGGATCTGTTTCAGAGAAAATACTATTTGAACCCGCATGACGAGTTCAAAATCTGGCGATCAAAACGCTATAGATTTATTCAAACCGGAATCCAAACATGAATTGGCCAGGCAATGTGAAGTGGTTGAACATGTTCACATTGAATTTGTGATTTAACCGTCCCACATTGAACCTGCACATCCAACGTCTCCCCATTGAACTTTTCGTTGAACCTCGCCACACTAAAACACAAGGTTGGAAAAGCCTTCCTTCACACAAGGTTGGAAAAGCCTTCCTTCAAGCACATGGGGCCACCATCACAGTGATAAGAAGAAAAAACGTCATGAGCACGCATATTGTGCCCTCTCTACCTACACAGCAGAGACATCAAGAGTCGAACAGAATAACTAGACCCCTCCTGTCACGCCCCTACACTAGCGGTACTTTTCCAACCGCACTATAGCGAGGTGCAACACTACCAACCGTTTTCTTTTCACCAATACTTACGATTGTAGACTACGCCTAACATTCCATATTTAGTTTATTTTTCATTACCAAGTATTATCTTTTTCCTTTATACAGTGAAAACCCATAACATTCACATAAACAACATTATACAATAGAAATGCACAACAGTGTAAAAGGAGGGGCAACTCCCTGCGATATGAGTCTGTCCGAATCAATATATATAATCTTCTTTTATAAATACAAGTTAAATCTTAGGAAACCCCAAATTTACACTTAGCCAAATTTCCAACTTCAACAAACTTGGTTGCTCAACTCGTCGGCACCTCTGCACGGTCGCTGCACGACTCACCAACCCTTCGTTCACCTCGTCGCATGATCGTGTTTTTTGCTCAACTTGGGCTCGCCTCGTCGTAACCAAGTCACCACACACGGGCACCTTCGCACGAGTCACACCTTCGTTCACAACCTCAACACTTCACCATCCACCGTTTCGTCGTGCACGGCGCACCCTACCCAAGTCGCCCGTCAGCACGATTCTTTGTTTCGGCGTGCACGGCGCGCACTCGCCCGGTCGCCCATCCGCACGTCCACCGAAACTCGTTTACCCGAACAACTTCACCCGAGTTGCCATATGACTTCACCCGAGTCGCCACATGACTTCACCCAGTTCGCCCGAACGACCTCACCCGGGTCGCCACACGACTTCACCCGGCTCACCCGAACGACTTCACCCGGGTCGCCCAACGACCTCACCCAGGTCGCCCGAATGACTTCACCCGAGTCACCAGAAGACCTCACCCAGGTCGCCCGAACGACTTCACCTGGGTCGCGCGACGACCTCACCTGGCTCGCCCGAACGACCTCACCTGGGTTTCCTGCCCGATGACCTCGCCCGAATTCTGCCTGAACGACCTCACCCGAGTTTTCTACACAAGTTTCTTGCATGAGTTTTCTGCACGAGTTTTTTCACCCGACTTTCTCACCCGACTTTTTTGCACAAGTTTTTCACCCGAGTTCCACTCGAAGTCTGGGCGCATCCACGCACTGCAGAACTCCTTGATCGAACTCATGTTGATCGAATGATGATTTGCCTCCACAAACCGTCCATCAATATATACGGGCGAGTGGCGGGTTATGTCACCCGGCTGACCCACGCCCAACGCCCAAACCGACTCATTCAACATGTTGCCTTCACCCAAGTGGAGGGTCAGCCCGCCCAACTCGTGGGACCGCCCTTTCAACTCGCCCAACATCATATAAATTCGCCCTTGGCTCGTTCAATTCACATTTCGCACGAGCTCCTCGCCCGTCCTTCGCACGGTGAAAGTGACCCGGACCGCAGTCCATACATCCTCCCCCACTTGAAGTCATTGTCGTCCTCGACAACATCTCATCTCAGCAACCATCTGTCACCAAGATATCCATACCAAGGCATATACTCCATCAGTATGTCATACATCGGAAAATTTTCTCAATCCATGACCATCAACCACCTTATCACAATCTCCACATGTTGTTCTCCATCGTGGAAGGCTGGTCCCTCCATATCAAGCTACATGCCCACTGCAACATATCGTGTCGACCTCGTTATGTGTCATCATCATGTGAACTGTTGCCATGATACTCCAACATAATGCTAACACATCTCTGCACACTGCATGCCCCCATGTTTGAACTAGTTGGGTAGCTAATCCAACTGTCACGCTCAAACCATGAGAATGTCCATCCACATGCCATCATCAATCGTTTCTCAGAACATCCTGTCACATCGTTAACTCGATCAAGAATCCATCTCCATATAAGTGTAAGCCATGCTCAGGTCCATGAAGTAGTCTCCATCCCATCTGCAACATGCTGTCCATGATGTCTTCTATCCAACATCATCATCCATCTACAAAACATCCATCTCCTCAAAGTGAAGAGATAATCTCATCAAACTTCGACTCTCGATGTGCAACATCCAGGTCCATGAAGCAACCTCCATCATATTTGTATGTGCAATCCCTCAAGTCTGCCATATAAACAAGTATACACATGTCTCATCTCCCATGTGCTGCCCATGATCATAGATCAATCAGCTCCCATGTGTCAAAAGTGGTTAAGTCTCAGCTCAAACCATGCCCAAGTGTTGCCACCAAGGCATCATCATCATTGTAATTCCATCACTCCAAAGTGTCTCATATCGATCTTCCACATCAAGTCACTCTTCCAAGCCACACCCACACATGTACTCGAAAGTATGCATCCCATTTTGCATCAAAGTCTTTGACCTCAACTCCTCAATGCATCAGATCCTCCAAGTCCACCATATATGAAGTCTCCAAAAGTCACAACCTCATGTCATCATGAGCTCTATGAGTCATCTCCAACCAACATTCTAGCAAGCATACAAGTCTTGGCCCAAAGGTCTCTGCAAGATTCCTCAGCTCTCCATGTCGTAGGAATGCTCCATAGTCTGCTCACAACTCCATCCAAGTCCATGGCCTTGTTGTACATAAGTGCACAACCTCTCCATCGGCTCATAAGTAACACATCTCCATGTCACACCAGCAATCCACCTGCACAACATCCCTGCCTTGGCACTCCTCATTGGATGCCCATAAGTGACACCTCTACAAGTGCTCCTGCATCATGTCCCTGCATAAGGCTGCCGTGCTCCATGTCTCCAACCTGATGTCCATGACTAAATTGCCCATGTAGTCTAACCAAGTAGACCCATCACAACAATCGGTCATCCCATCCAAGTCTACATACTCGGTCTAGTGAACTCGGTCACCCAACCATATCATCATCATCACGAGTCCCTTCCATCATAGCTCCGCCACTGAAGGTTCCACCAAGACTTGCTCTTGGTCTCGACCATGAGAAGTCCACCCAAGCATCATCATACCTGAATGTGTGCCCTTCAATCTGTCCACGAGTCATGCCGGGCACTTAGCCAATTCTCCATGTGGCTAAAGCATGACCCAATCTTCCGCAATGATCATCATGTTCCTCCCTTGTCACGGGCCTTTGTACCTTCTACCATAAGGTCACAAACAACCCCAATAAGTCCTGCAACAGTCAACAATCCTTGCTTCTCCATACAAGGTCTCATTGTAGACATCCATGGTAAGATCCTCCCTAGCATCGGCAAACTGATTTTGCCCTTCCCTGCATACGGTTCATCCACCAAATGCTCAAATGAAACACAAGTATTAATAATATTTACATCATCATCATGAGGCTCATCCATGCGAGTATCCCCATCCATCCATGTCTGCAAACTACACGACCCTGGTCCAACTTGATCAATCTCAAGTTCATCCTCCATCGTTGTCACATCTGCAACATCCTCAAACATCATGGCTTCCTCTTCCTTGTCAGCGCAATCTGCAACTTCATCCTGCTCCATTGCCCAACCAAGTTGAAGAAGTTTGTCTTCAACATTCTTATCCAAGACTTCAAGCTTATCTCGAATCCTGGGGTTCTCTTCTTTCAACCACTTCAACCTATATAAGGTAAGCAAGAGCTTCCCTTCGCATTCTTCCAAACCTGCCATGCCTTGTCGTTCAGCTTGGCCCAAGCACAAAGCTTCACCTCTGCTAAACCTGTTTCACCATTCACCTGAATCACCCTGATATTCCACCTATCACCTGCAAAACTTGAACTCCCTTTCAAGTCTTCGGTCTTCGTAGAATCAGCTCCTTGATTCAGTTCACCAGCTCTGATACCACCTGTCACGAAGTGCAGGTGTGTATCAGCTTCAACGCTTCAACACCAGCACCAGTTCCCCAATACTAGCTCTGATACAACCTGTCACGCCCCTACACTGGAGGTACTCTTCCAACCGCACTATAGCGAGTTGCGGCACTACCAACCATTTTCTTTTCACCAATACTTACGATTGTAGACTACGCCTAACATTCCATACTTAGTTTATTTTTCATTACCAAGTATTATCTTTGTCCTTTATACAATGAAAGCCCATAATATTCACGTAAACAACATTATACAATAGAAATGCACAACAGTATAAAGGGAGGGGCAACTCCCTGCAATATGAGTCTGCCCGAATCAATATATATAATCTTCTTTTATAAATACAAGTTAAATCTTGGGAAACCCAAAATTTACACTTAACCAAATTTCCAACTTCGGCAAACGTGGTTGCCTAGCTCATCGGCACCTCCACATAATCGCCGCACGACTCACCAACCCTTCGTTCACCTCGTCGCACAATCGTGTTGTTTGCCCAACTTGGGCATGCCTCGTCGTAACCAAGTCGCCACACACGGGCGCCTTCGCACGAGTCACACCTTTGTTCACAACCTCAACACTTCACCATTTCCGTTGTTTCGTCGTGCACGGTGCGCCCTACCCAAGTCGCCCGTTCGCACGATTCTTCGTTTCGGTGTGCACGGCGCGCCCTCGCCCGATTGGCCATCCCCACATCCACCCAAACTCGTTCACCCGAACAACTTCACCCGAGTTGCCACACGACTTCACTCGGGTCACCAAACGACTTCACCCAGTTCACCTGAACGACCTCACTCGGGTCGCCATACGATTTCACCCGCCTCACCCGAACGACTTCACCCGGGTCGCCCAATGACCTCACCTGGGTCACCTAAACGAGTTCACTCGGGTCGCCCGACGACCTCACCCGGGTCGCCCGAACGACTTCACCCGGGTCGCCCACCGACCTCACCCGGCTCGCCTAAATGACCTCACCCAAGTTTCCTGTTCGATGACCTCGCCCGAGTTCTCCCTGAACGACCTCACCCGAGTTTTCTGCATGAGTTTCCTGCCCGAATTTTCTACACGAGTTTTTTCACTTGAGTTTCTCACCCGACTTTCCTGCACGAGTTTTTCACCCAAAGTGTGGGCTCATCCATGAACTGCAAAACTCCTTGATCAAACTCGTGTTGATCGAATGATGATTTGCCTCCACAAACCGTCCATCAATATATACGAGCGGGTGGCGGGTTATGTCACCCGGCCGACCCACGCCCAACGCCCAAGCCGACTCGTTTAATATGTTACCTTCGCCTGAGTGGAGGGTCGGCCTGCCCAACTCATGGGACCACCCTCTCAACTCGCCCAACATCGTATAAACTTGCCCTTGGCTCATTCAATTCACAATTCGCACGAGCTCCTCGCCCATCCTTCGCAAGGTGAAGGTGACCCGGACCGTGGTCCATACACCTCCCATACAGGAAGTCTACATGTAATCTTTTACATTAATAAATGGGTCTCTGAGACCATTGTTTTCTTCTAACTTTTATCCACACTTTTGTGGCCTTCACCACGGCCCATAACTTGGTGTGCTACTTCTTTGTAATTAAAACATATGTCGCTTTTTAGTAAAGTTATGTTTTTAAACATAAATGGCATTGAGATCAGAGTTACAACTTTTCCTTTATCATCATATGATTAATTATACCAGTTGTTCATTACATGCTTTTCCATAAACAATGCCAAATCATTGACAGACCACTCTGCTTCCAGCTCAAAAACGCGTGCTCACTTGCTTGCGCTTCCATTTGAAGTATCAAGAAAAGTAGCAAAGCGTTGTACAAAAACCATTTCTACATTGATGTGGGGATGTTAAAATAATCTACAAATGTAGGCTCCTAGAATTGTGAGTTGTTTGATTTTTTAGTTGTGTTCTCATGATTTGTACTTGTTCATTGTTTAGCTAGTTCCACATTCTCCCAACAGATAATAAAATTCTCACACAACTAAGTCAAAAAAAAAAAATACCTAAATTTATTATTGATACTTATTTCCTTGTTTTATTTCACAACTCTAGAGACATTTGTTGCAATCACAAATTTTACTTTCAAATTTTCCATAATCAACATATTCCACAAATAAAATATTGAAAAAAACACATTATAAATTCATTATAATTAACAAAAGACTCCATAAAATCCACAAATTGATCCCAAAAGATTGACACTTAGCTACATTCTCTAGCTTGCAAAATTGTAGACCAATACAACTAATGTCCAAAACAAATTAAAGGAAATTTCACATGGGTATGTTTTCATCAAGCACTCCAAATTCGTATGTTAGTCACCTTTGAAATATCTCTCCATAATTAAACAAACATGACATCCGCAACAATCCCCATCAAAAAACTCCTTGAACGCTAAATCAGGTTATCAGGAGAAAGTAGTGGAATATCTCCAATTGAATCCGTGCTTGGAGAAAGCGAGAAATAATTTCCATTTTCAATAACATCATTCAAACCTTCAACTGACTCCACAAGGAACCCAGATATTTATGATAGAGAGAGATCATCCATAATTTCCGATGTGCATAATCTAGTCACCATAGCATATACCTTTAGTTGCACTTCAATAAAACCCAACATAAACATTTTTCCTTGAACTACATGAAAAGGTACATATCCTGGGAATTTACTATTTATATCCATTGACATAATATCAAGCAATCTCCAAGTGAACCCCCACTCATCCTCAAAATATTCTAAGCTTCATTCACTTGAAACTTAGCCAAACTCAAAATTTTCTATCTCTTCAAGCGACAAACAGACATGGAATCATTATTCACAAGATAAACCAATTGGTTCTCGTGCAATCCTAATGCTATACACTATATGTCAAGGATAGGAACAAATGAAAAGCCCCACCATTTTCTTATAACATATAACCAATAGATAATGTAGCTATAGAAAGAGTAGTCTTCATAATCTTTGTCTAAATATAACCAGAAAAAAAAGTGTCTTTGTGAAAGACAACCTCCTTTGGGGCCGTTACACCACCAAAGGGGGTTTTGTCCTTCTCCAAACCATGTCCACACTCATGCAAATAATAAAATGTGATTCTATATTTTTGCACATGTTTCAACACAACCCAATCATATTTCCACAAACTAAATTTCTCCAAAAAAGAGAAGAATCCCCACTCTCCAACAATCACACTCCCATAATTTCTATAGGTCTTTGTAAAAGGGTTTCCTATGAAATAATTTTTTGAATGAAAATATCCACCACTCGCAGTGAATAGAACATTCGATCCAACTGTACATTGAATTTTGTACCCAAAGTTCAGAACAAGAAAAACCAACCGACATATTTCTCCTTTGTCATTAAGGTAAGATCCATCCAAGTAGATACCTTCCACACAAGATGGCAAAGAAATAAATCCAAATTGTAAGAAGCAATAAAAATTGGGTTTTCCAACAAAAGACTCCATTCTTTACAAACCAACCTAAATTTTATGAGCACTAATAGAGGAATCCAACAAAATACAAGTACAAAAATCTCAAATGGAAAAAAATCTCAAACACTTGGATCCATCAGAAAATCAACAACTTTCCTAAAACCAAACCAAAGATTGAACACCACATTGCTAAGGATGAAATCCTTTAAAAAAATCATCCTATCAAACATGCAAAAAAAATAGATTTAAAATGTTATAAAATATCATTTGCAAACATTTCAAAAAAATTTTAAAAATTACTAATGTTCTCAAAAAAAAACCAAATCTTATCTCTTTTAGAACATGATTTGAGCCAACAACCCTTCGAAAAAAACATAAACCAAAAAAAATAGTTAAAAAAAATTGTTTCCGCCAATATGCCCGAAGCGTTGGACATCGGGGTCACACTCCCCTCCAACTCACTTCAATGTAACATGATTCCAACCTCTCACTGCCCAACCGTCATGAGCTCCATCACCACTAAATTTATTTATTTTTCAATTACTATCATGAACTCCACCACCACTAAATTTATTTATTTTCAATTTCCGTGCCAGCAACCAATTTTTTTTACTTTTATCTTCTCAAACATCCAAAATACCATATTAAAAATGCTAAAAATTATAGAACGCAAACACTTGTTAAAAAAACAAATTTTTTCTTCAAAATAACATCATATAAAAAAACATGCATTCCTCAAAATAATATTTTATTTCTTAAAAACTCAAGTTGTTGACGAGTAAGGAGGAAAAAAAAACCAAATCTTTTCTTTAAAACATCATTTCAACCGACAAGCCTTCGAAAATAACATAAACTAAAAAAATAAACAAATAAACAAAATGATTCTTCCGATACGCCCAAAATGTTCGACGTCAGAGTCAGGCTCCCCTCCAACTCACTTCTATGCAGCACCATTTTGGCCTCTGACTGCGTGACCGTTTTTTCTATTTCCATGTCAACAACCAGTTTCTGAAACTTTCATCTTCTCAAACATCCAAACTACCATATTAAAAATACTAAAAAATATACAATGCTAACAATTGTTAAAAAAACAAAATTTTATTGAAAATAACATCATATAAATGAATATCCATTCTTCAAAACCACATCTTATTTCTTAAAAATGCAAATTCTTAACAAGTGCATTAAAAATGAAAACCAAATATTCTCTCTTTTAAAACATCATTTCAACCAAGAACCCTTCGAAAACAACATAAACCCAAAAAATAAATTAAAAAAGAAACAAAACGATTCTACCAATACACCCAAAACGTGGGACGTCGAGATCAGGCTTCCCTCCAACTCACTTATATGCAACACCATTCTGACCTCCCACTGTCTGACCATCATGAGCTCCACCTCCACTACAATTTTTTATTTTTGTTCCAGCAACCACTCTCTGTAACTTTCATCTTCTCAAACATCTTAACTACCATATTAAAAAAGCTAAAAGATATATAACACAAACATTTCTTAAAAAGAACACAATTTTATTCAAAACAATATCATATAAAAAAATATCCATTTTTCAAAAAAAAATCTTAAGAACAACAGTTAAAAACAACACTCTTTTAATACATTTACAAATATTTATCTGATATTGAAATAAATAAATAAACAAAACTCTTTCTTATTTTTTTACATCTTCTCAAGTAACAATCCTACAAAATAACATTAGTGAAAAAAAAAAACGTTTTCTAAGTAACATTTCGTCTGCATGTCAAAAACACAAGAATCGGTGAAAATGGAGCACGATATCAAGACAATTTAAAAAACATTTACTTTCCTAAAAAGAAATTTCATTTCTCTTTTCAAACATTTTTTCAAATAGTTATTCTTCATGCGCATATAGTGTTTCCCATTGGTAGCCTCTAAGACAAACTTCTCTGGCTCATTACTTCAAACATAAATCCCATTTTTCTCTTTTCACACGACATTAGATATCAAAGAAACGTGAATCTTATACTATCTAAACAAAACAAACAGTGTCATCTCTTATTTTATACCTTTCAGACGATGTCAATTTTCAGGGAAAAGACCCAATGCAAATTCAAAAAGCTCGCTAGCGATTTCTTACATCCACCCACTACAATAAAAACACTCGAATCATGGCCAATACAATTCACACCTATACCAATTTTGATACTCCTTTTATGCTATCAGTATAATGAGCCGAGATAACTGAAAAGAAAAAACTCTTTTTTTTTTAACCACAACCATAGCCTACGTGCAATTATGCAACCACTCACCTCTTTCAATGTCTTCAAGAAGCCCCCTCCTCTTTCCATGTCTGCACACAGTCCCTCTGGTTCAATTAGAAATATGATCAATCGCAGTCGAACAATACTATTCGAATCCAGCAATACACAAGAAAACTCACCTAAGAAACAACATAAATCATTCTTCTCTTCCATGTTTCAAAGATTGATCTAATCTTGGGTAATGAAACATTCCATTTCATAATGTGTGGTTGCCATGGTCAATCCACTACCGCCATGTTGCAAGTCCATCGACGCAAATTAATTTTTCTAATTTTTCGTTCTAATTTTTCAATGGTCAAGATCATCTCTTGGTGTTTGCCTCTTGACATGCCATGGTCACGACCACTCCCACCCTTCAATCTCAGGTGACCTTTGATCCAACGTCACCATGTCTCAATGCCTCTTCGACCTTCCTCTCATCACAGTCATCCATTAAGCTCTTAGACAAAGAATATTCCGTGAACACTCGACCCTGGCCATTGAAAATTCAGAAAATTTCATTTCCATGGATGGACTTCCATCGTGAATTGCAATATATACACCTATCAGAAAATAATGAAATTTAGTATTATTTATCAAGTTTATTTACTAATAATTTGTTTAGTCCAAATTTTCTCTCTCGTAAATTAAAAAAAATATATTTAGTTGTTATTATAAATGAAAATTATTAAAATGTCTTGAATATTTTTATTGATATATTAAATAAATTAATAATACTAATATAATTATTTATACATCAAATACATTAATATTATTAATATGATTGTTATCATCACAACACAGATAACCACCAGATCATCAATTATTTAATTTTATATATTTTAAATTTCATAAATAAAAATAAAAAAATATGATTTACTTTTCATTTATAGATAATCACTTCTTTTTTTTATTTTTTATTTATCTTTATGCTTATCTAAAATAGTAATGTTTTGTAAAATTTAATAATTATATATATTCATTTATTTTCAAATGTATTGTGTATATTATATTTACATTTTATTATGTCAATTTTATATTTATTTTTTTCCTGATATATGTCAATGTAAATTTAAAGGAAAAAAATATACATATTTTTTATCTAAACAATTATTAAACAAAACTTAAATCATAAATAAATAATGTGGATCAATTATCATTTCAGTGTGCAAGACATTTGTTCTATCTCATATTTCTTAAACATTATATGGTGAGAGTGTTTCTTTGGACATATCATAATTAGGTCTTAATTAACAATAAATCAAAATATATACAAATATATAAAAGAAATCAAAACACATCGACAATCAGAAATATACATCTTCCTTCTTATCTAAACGATCACCAAACAAAATTTAAATCATATATATATAATGTGGATCAATGATAATTTCAATGTGCAAAACATTAGTTCTATCCCAAATTTATTAAACAACTATACGGTGAGAGTGTTTCCCTCAGACATCTCATAACTAGTCATTAATTAACAAGAAATTAAAATATATAAAAATATGTAAAAGAAATCAAATCACATCAATCATGGATGGCTTATTAATGAATTAAGAGACATGAGTCATTTATCATTAAACTACATAATATGCTAAGGTTTAATTACAAGTTAATCTTATACACAATAGACTTTTTTCTAGTCACAAATTTATTGAAATTTAAACTTTCATATACCAAAATCATAAATGTGGTAATGCTGAAATTTAAACTTCCCTTTTCATGTGTGCATTTTTTTCAATTTATCATTATACATAAACACTCCCAAATTAAGAAACTATGATATATTTTTGAGACATTAATATATACCATGAGATGCATGTCACATGCCTGCAGTGCATGTTTATCATTACCGATATCATTATTATAGACAATTTTACTAAACATTTTGGAAAATTTAAAATTCTACACATCCACAACCCATCAACTTTTGTTTTAATGCTCACATCAACCTCTGTTTTAATGCTCACATGAGCATATGTTGCATAACCCTTGCACACCTATTATTCATGTATTTTTAATGTGTTTTGGTTGTAACGTTATCATCATACTATTACATAAAGTATACACATAACATCAAACCTCACCACGAAATTGAATCATTATTTGCACCTGATCAAAGCACGCCATTTAGGTTGTAGTTAAAATGGAGGGAGTATGTTTTAACATGGACCAGAATATGAATGATTGTTATAGAAGAGAATCACAGAAGCAAAGCTTGGCCCACACAATACGGATATGAAATCACTAAAACCACTACCAATAAACTATTCAACCCATTTCTTTTAACTTTGATTTTGAGAGAGTGATATCCAACTATATTTTCTTTTTTAATATTGACAATATTTGGGTGGTACTTTCCTTCGCTTCTTTTTATAAGGTATCATAGTTGGCCACTAACTTTAGATATCTAGAACTCTACTTTCCATAAGAGGAATCATAACAAATGGACTTTCATTCAAATTAGCTCAGTTATGTTGTATTATATGTGGCTTAAATGTATAACCTTCCTTTAAAACTTTGGAAATTTTAGATTATCTAGCCACCCCTATCTGAAAGGATGTGTGTTCCTTGTGTACGAAAGAATGTTCTTCACCTTTGTTCATTCCCTTTGTTACATGTGCATCTTATCCTTGTTTTCGATATGTCTAACCGAAATTCTCTCGGATACTTTTATGTCGGTATATAGAGCACTTGTTTATGTTTTTTTTTAAATGTTTTTTTAATTATATTTAGAATTATCAATTTATATTTTAAAAAAATATAAATATAAATTATAGTTTTAAATTGTATTTTTTTTATCAAAATGATTTTTTTTTTTAATTTTTAGTGAAATTTTTGTTTTTGCAAACATATTAAAAATAATTAAAAACATTGTGAAGGACTTTGGCACAATAAAAATAAGGAGAGTTAATGTCTTTTTTATTTGATTTATCGTCATTTTTGAAATACTAATTTGAAGAGGTTCATATTTCATTTCGCCAAAAAATGCATTGGTCCATTTTATCGGTTGAATTTAATTATTAATAATGGGGTACAATTCTTTTTATTCTAATTCTTATAATTTAGTTTTTTTAAAGAATTAACATTTAATGTAATTAATCATTATTTATAAGTGTGATAGGTATAGTTTCAATCTTTTCAAATATTGTGGATTTTAAATTATTCGAGTTATTTGTAACAATGATGTTAAGATTAAAGTTATTTAGAACAAAATATTCATTATAACCTTGGACATTGATACTGTTTGTTTTTATGTTCGGGATAAGGCATCATTTTCCATCAAACTTTCCATTATAAACTTGGTACATTGATACTATTTTCTTTTAAAGAGAATTTCACAACAACTAATAAACCTATAAAGTTTAGTTTTTATTTTTTTGGCTAAATTATTTCTATTAAATGCAAGGAGAGAATAACTAGAAGGTTGAGATCATTTTCATTATTTTATTAATGATTTTTTTTTAAAGTTTATCGTACATTAAAGCGATAACTAAAATTAAATGATGGTGAAGACATAAAATTAAATTAGTTATCACCATCCACTAGTACAAAATGACTAATTAATTACTAAAACAATGACTAAAATTTGCATATAAACGACCATTTTTCTATCGGTGACCAGTAGTAGCTAATTTACAGTATCTTATAATGTGACCAACTTTTAGTCGGTTTTAGCTTAGTCATTGATGGTTGACTCAATTTTATCGTCTAGTAGTATATTTAGTCATTGATTTAGTCATTAATTGTTACAATTAATGACCAAATATACAACAAAATATATTACTATATGATTACCCGAGAAAACTAATTAATGACTAAAGAAATATGACTTGAATGTTGGTCGTGTTATAAGATACTGTAAATTAGCTACTAATAGTCATATATATGCAAATTTTAATCGTCATTTGAAACCAATTAATGACCAAAGAAATATCACTAAATTTTTGTCATGTTATAAGACACTCTAAATTAGCTACTAATAGTCATATATATGCAAAGTTTTCATTTGTAATCACAAATTAATCATTTGCAGTAGTCATTTAGATTTTTTTGATAGTTTGATATTCATTATATAAACGACTAATTTAGTAGTTTATATTCATTTCATTTATTTTCTTTAATAATCATTATAAAATACTAATTTAGTTGTATATTCATTTTATTTGTGTTCATCATTAATCAATATAAACTACTAATTTAGAAGTTGTAGATTGATTTTTTATGTTCATTATTAATTATCATAAATTAATTAGTATGATTTGGCGACTAAATTAAAAAAAAAATGTCATACAATGTGTCGTGGTTCATCTAATATGAAAATCCAAAGTTACATATGTTAATTAAAATACTAAACAAGATCAAGTGCAACTATAAAGAATTTCAACCACATAAATTATATTATATGAAATGTCAAGTATTACAATATGAGTTTCCAACTTAACATTGGTTGGACTATAATTTACACATGAAATGTTGTTTCATCACTACAAAACAATATCATTGTGTTGTCAAGTCATTGCATTAAAATTCACCAACTCTGAAGACTTGAACGTTAGTCTCTATGTTTGTGTCTTATGCGGGATATTGGATTTAAGGGTATCATTAAAGAAATGCTCTTCTCTCTTTTTGCATTTGTCGCTCAAATGTTATCATTCTCCTCCTTCTTCAAATCCTGCTACTTACCATCAATACTGAGTTCATTTTTTGAAAATAAAAGAAGATACAGTGTAGAGCGTAAGACATGAAAGACGATGAACACTAGAATATAAACTAAAGTACACTATAAATTATTTATATGACTTATACCTCAACATCAACCATGTTAAAGTCATTCTTCCCCATAAAAGAGAGAAATTCGAACAAGTTTTCTTTAGTTGAGCAATAGTGGCCACTATGAGGTCACATAACCTATATAAAAAAATAAACATCACCATAGAATAGAACACCTCAGTAACTTAGTATTCAACCTTCATGGAAATCTTAGGCACAATCATGCTAACTAAGTTACATGCTAAAAAACTCAAGCTTCAAATAACTTGTGAAAATAAATAATCTGAGGTGTGATGTCTAATCCTTGTCATTCTATTCGCAAGAAAATTTTGTTCTTGAACACATGAACTTGGTCAAGTATATAAATGACATGTGCTCAAATAAAAACATGAAATTAAACTTTTCTAATAGTCATGAAAATATTTCAACACAAAACAATGAAAAGGATTTCAATCAATATCGTGTAATACTAATTTCATCTTCAATCTTTGGTTGTTGTTTAAATAAACATGACACTAAGTATTTTCAATTTCATAGTTAAAATAGAAAGCAAAATCAAAATAAACGTTCAAAATACAATCAAACAATAAAGAGAGGATATCATGGAACGAACATTACAATTATAAAAAAATTGTTTACCTGACCATCAATGCCTTATCAGGCATTCCTAAACCATTTTCTTACCGAAAATAAACATGAGGTGAAAGAATCACAACGTTAAAAACCATAGGAATACATACTGGAAACATTTCCAAAGTCGATGACTCAAGTGCCTGAAGGATCTCCAACAACAAATGAATCATATCCAATACATGATCTACATTGTCTCCCCATCCTTTTTCCAATCACATTTCATGTAACCTGCCCACACCAAAGTCAAATAACAATCAAATGAAGTCATTGAAATTTGTTTTTATCTTTCATATCTACAAAATTTCAATCTAATTTGTTTCAAGAACATATTAATTCATATTTAAATCCTTCCTATCATTGGAAGGTATCAATCAAGTAGGACATCAGAAAAATCGACCTCAATGAGGTCCTCTAACAATTTATACAATATCAATATTTGTCTTGTTGTGATATCTTAGATAGAAAAAATAACATATCTACAAAAAAAACCCATATATTACTTATGTTCAAACTCTGTATATGGTGTATTCTTAGGTTACTTTTTTAGATGTCCCTATGCCTTTACCAAAGAAAATTGTAGCTTGGTAAAACTCTATATCCTTTCCTTCAGCATCAATTTCTAAAATATAAATGTCACACATTATTCTTTTCCATTTTTCAACATGCTACATATGATAAATTGAAAGTCACATAAAAGCAAGAGAAAACCCTTTTTTGACCAAAACAAACAAACAAACAATGCCTCTAATAAAACTTCACACCTCAGAAATTACTCTATCATGTGCTTAGACTAAAGGTGATATTCTTTGAATCATATTTAGGCCATATTTAATGGGATATTCATATGTTTAACATGATGTCAACTTGGGGCTAAAAGAAATATACAAATCCAGGATATTATCAGTGAGATTCAAGTATAGTTCAGAAAAATAATGTCATTACAAGGTATGGATAGAGAAACATCTTCATAATTAGGATTCTCTATTTTAGTCTGATTTGAGTTGAGTTTGTATTTGAATATATAGTTTTCTCTAAAGAAGTGAAATAAAAAGATGAGAATCGAAATGACCCTGTGAATTTTTAGTCAATTCATATTATATATCTCTAAAACAACCTGGTCATCCTTCTCTGCTATTTGATAAAGATTTATTGTGCATAGAATAATAATGAATTAACTGTCAAACCCAATGATGAAATATATTAACCAAGGAAAGAAAATGGCATGGTTGTGGTATCTTTGTGCTCGAAGGAAATCCAACAATGGTTGCATGCTTTCTTTATCATGAAATAGTATTGAAGACAAATGTCGGTTCAAAAATTGAACTCCATTACCAATAGGAGATGGTCATGTTGGGTAAGGAAAGGATGAATTGAAGGGCTCAAGGTCTAACTCCAATACATAGTTATCCTTATCACTACAAATTAGAAAGTTGTCATCATTTTCTTATCCAGGTAAAAACAAAAGTGAGATTGTATTTGTGCACTTGTGATAGTATATGAAAAAGAGAGCACTAGTGGAAATCAAAGTGTGTTGTCCTATCATCCAACCTACACAGAAAACATATATATTCAGTTGTTGACTACAGTGGAAATCAAATGTAAAACCCACTCAACTTGATCTTTACATGACATAGGTGTAATGAAATAATACAATAGAAGCATGCTAACTCAGAAACAGGAGATGATAAAAAATAATAATGGAACATTGTTTCTTGCCACATAATTGGCATGCATAAAATTTCCACATTATCCATACAAAAAATGAGAACTTATGGAAAAATAACATATCATTAGTGTTTTGTACCCTCTTTGACACATGTAGCTTAGGGAAGTAGAGGAGGCCAAATGTAGCAGGATTCCAATTATGTGGGATATAAAAATAGAAATGTGGAAAAACACGCCGACCTATTCACGAAATCTCACTCTAAATAATAGAATATGTTGAGGATAGTAATGATGAAAACAAATAATGTATGAAGATCAAGCACCTCTAACTTGCACTGAGATTCAGATTCTCCACATTTTCTAATTTTATGAAAACAATCAAGAATATCTTAGGTCTAAAACTAAAAGACTATGATTTTTACTTTCCAGAAATTACTTGAAAACTTATATAGTCCAAATGCTTTTCAAATCCAAATCTCAACATTGTACATGTAGCTTTGATTACTTTAGTTTGGTATACATTTATTTTTGTTGGCCTCCATATAATCAATATTTAGGTGCTTTATGATTTCATTTGAACTGACCCGTCCTAAAGGTAGGCTAAAACTTGAATTTTTAAAGCAATCCCTCCCTCAAAGCTTTGTAACATGATTTGTTTCACGCTTGTGAAAAAAATATGCAGCTTTCACTACAAGCAATAACTCATAGACATATTTCCACAACAATCTTGTTTATCAATTTGGAATACATCTAAGTTCCCCCACTCGTGTGATTAAATTTGAACACGTGCATGAGCATGAGAAAGCCTCAGTTGCAACTTATGCTACTAGAAGGACCAGGAGAGTGGATCAGGAACGCGCCTTAATAGAGGGCTAAAGAGATTAATTTGAGGACATGCTTCATGATTTAACCTTGGAGAGAAATCAGATAAAAGAAGCAATGGGGTTTTCTCTAGACAATGCCAACACAATTGGCGAAGTAGTTGAGGTAATTACAGAGTCTTTCACTCTAAAGGAGATGCCTATTCAAACTAAAGTTGCAAGGCTCATGTTAGTTTCTGATATTCTTCACAATAGTAGTGCTCCTGTGAAAAATGCCTCTGCATATAGGACAAAGTTTGAAGAAACATTGTCTGATATTATGGAAATCTTTAATGACTTATACTGAAACATTATCAGTCGGATTACTGCAGAAGCTTTGAGGGAGAGACTGATGAAATCTCTCCAGGTTTGGTCAGAGTGGTTTCTCTTTTTAGATGCTTATGTGAATGGAGTGAGAGCTACCTTTCTTCGGTCTAGAAATTCAGGTGTCCCTCCTTTTCATTTAATATGTGAAGATGCGACACCATTGAAGGACCTTGATATTTCTAAAGCCAAGATTATGGACATAACAAACGAATCTGGTCGAAATCAAAATGTTGCCTTTGAGATTGGAGAGGGAGCAGTAGGTCAAGAATTGTTTAATACTCCTCTTGTGGAGCTTGAAAGATGGTGTAGGGAAAATTATTTGAGGTAATGGTTTACTAATTGCTTAGCTTAGAAGAAGCAAAGAAGCATAGGAACCAAGATCAAGACAAGGATCTCAAGTATGGGTATAAATTTTTAATCAAAGGGAAGCATGCAAGAGAAATTCATGCTTATTTAAAATTGGGAGGGGGGAAGCGGATCAAAGGTGAAGAAAGAAAATCCATACTTGATGATGATAAGGACTATATGTCCAAATCTAGGAAAATGTTTAGGAAGAACCATCTTTATGCTCGCGGGCTGAGGAACGTGAATCTGTGGATGCCTCTTGCAGTGGAACTTTACCAAAAAATGTCAGTTTGGTGGGGACCTCAAAGTCATCAATCCCATAGCTAGATCTAAGACCTTTAACAGGAAATTCTATGAAAACACATCATGTATTAGAGGCTTCAAAGTGGACTCATGAGGATGGTGGAACTGATATAGAGGACAAGGCATAGCTTAAGAGACTTGGTTTGAATTACTCTTCTTTTAGTAGTGATGACATATTTTGGGGTTCTGGGAAAGAAGACAAGCAAGAAGTCACAGTGGACAACATTGCTTCTACTCTTAATGACAATGGAATGGATGAAGGTCGTAGGTGATTGTCCTTGCCTCTAGGATGTTAATTTATTTTGTTCCTTTATATATATATATATATATATATATATATATATATATATATATATATATATATATATATATATATATACCATCTAGTTTGATACTATAAACATGTAATATCAAGCAAAATCTACGTCAATTGGAGGTAACATTGATGGAGTATTGTGAGTCTCTTAAAGAATGTGGAACTAAGAATGTCGAAGAAATTGAAAGAAAAGTCTCTTCCCACGAGAAGAGATTAGAAGCTAAATATGGGTTAATAGATCCTATGACTAATAAAGACACTAGATCAGATTTTGGATACTACAGAAATTCATCTCGCATGGTAGGTAATGCAAGAAATTGTATATCTACTGGATTGCATTTGATTGAAGTGGGTTCCATATGAAGTATCTGGTGCTTTCAAATTGCAGTGCATTTTAAGTCAAATTTATAACAACTAGTATCTACATGATTAATATCTTTGTGGCTTACTTATTTTACTTTGTGATGGGAACTATAGAAAGATTCCCTCACACATATCAACTAAAGACAAAGAAGGAGAGGACGAGTAGAAGGGTTTTGATGGGGAACGAGATCCTGATACAATTTTTGTTCATCGTGAAAGTGATGGTAATAAAGATAGGCTTCGTGATTCTGATGTTGGAAGGGGGAGAGGAAGGATCAGTAATAGAGAACATGACAATCATGACAGGGATAGGGATAAAGATAGGGAGAGGGGAAAGGGAAGAGAGAGGGATAGGGATCATGATAGAGAAAGAGAGAGGGAAAAGGAAAGCGATAGAGATAGGGAAAAAGGAGCAGAAGAATCTAGTGATTTATTTTAGTGTCTTCTAGTGCTAATATGTCCTCTCTGCATTTTTATTCGAGTTGTGATATCTATACAAGGAGGTAGTTCTTTTTCAATTTTAGGTTTAAGGAAATGTTTCTTTGCCTTGGAGGTCTTATATTTTATAGCCTGCATGATTAATCCAGAATTCCATTATTGAAATTCAATTTGAAGTAGAGTTGTCCCATAAGAATACTAAGGTAGTTTCAAAATATAGAAGATGACTTCTAACAATGTTTCATTTCTCATGTAATAGAAATTGATTCTGATGTGTGTGCCTTAGAACCTTATATATGAAAGAGTTGTTTGTTATATGTTCTCTCATTTTTTAGGTGCTACTAATGAGTTGTCAACACACCCAAAATATGCACACTTATGATGGTGATTAGCTCCCCATGTTTCAAAGGGTTTTGTTCTTCAGTTGGCTAGCCTTCTAAAGGAGTATTCAAACCAACGAAGAGTTTATGTAGTGGAGCATAACTATTACCATATTATATGTATTTTCTCTACTAAAATCAAGGGTCATGGAAGTGAATTATCTTAAATACGTTGTCATTATCACGTGACTAAGTGACAAGTTTCATTGAATCCACTAAGGGACCTTAATTGTAATTTTTCCATGATTACAGGTGTCGTTGTTAGTGAGTGTATTTGATTTTTAGCCTCTTTCTTCCATTTTTATGTTTTTCGATTTAAATGCTTTGAAGGTTCTAAAGCCTGTAGGAATTTTAGTCTCTTTTTAAATGAAACTTTTTGATATTTAACAAGTGAAAATAATGATATACTCTACAAAAATGAGATTAAATGCAAATATAGTGGTGATAATTTGAAAGATGAGAATGCTTGTAATAGTTTGATAGGCAAGCCAAACTATTTTAAAATCAAGCCATGAAAAGATAATACTACATGCAAGGATCATTTGATTATAATATTAGGTAATGTTGCATTGTTTTGTGTGTGAAATTTCATCACTTAATCACTTACTACTCTCTATTTTTTATTCAGGTGTCACTAATTGTTTGTTGCATCATAGTTTGTCTCCTAAATTCATCTAGGAACTTCCCCTTACGGTTTGGAAGCACTAACCAAAAGTGCATAGAAAGAGTATGTGGTGATAGTGTATTATTTCTAGTTACCTTGGAACTAGATGGTTTCAACTAATAACATTTTGGCACCATTGTTAGGGAACAAACTAGGCTTCTTGGTACTATGTCAATGGTGGGTATTTGGTTTTATTGCAAATATTTGTATTCACTTGGCAACTTTCCTGAGGTTAAGAATGCCTAAAAAGTTACCTAGGTTTGATCCAAAGCAGGGTGTTCATCCATTTTTGGAAAATCATGAAAAGATCTTTCAATAAGAAAAATCTAGGATTCTCCTTTATAGACTGGTAATAGAATGGTACATAGTTCTTTTGTTTTTTTTATTCTTTCAATTTCAATAACTCATGTCTTAACTCTTATTGTTTTCAATTTCTATCATAAAGACCAATGGACACTATTAATTTTTCCACTACTGGGGGATGTCCTAAAGACGTGGTGTATGGTAGTTGGCAAAATAATATGCCTAAATTTCAAGGTAATAATGTTATTTCTATAGAAGAGCATCTAGAAAAATTTACATATCACCTGGAGGACTTCAAGGTCACTCGTGAAGATGTTAAAGACAAGATCCTAAATGGTTTAATCCATAAGATAAGGTCAAGAAGGTTAAGGTAAAATTGACTCTTTCCACTTAAAATCTTGTTGATGCATCCGCTTCATCTTGGGATGTACCATGTAAATCTTGCACATGCCACATAGGGTGGAAGCTTGTAATATATTTTCCTTGGTAGCTCAAAATTATGACAAAATAGATCAGGGGGCTTTTCTTGAAATTACTTGGAATGTTTCTTGGGAAAGGGGTGAGGATGAGATTCACTCTAGTGATCAAGTACATATTTTAGCCTAGTGAGAGCAATATGAAGCTATGACTAATTCTCGTAGGGATGTAATTGGTGAGAGTAACTAATTAGCCATTTTGTACTAGTCTCTAAGAATTGGCAATGGGAGGAAAGTATGCAGAGGGGAGGATCCCTGTGTCGTGTCTAGACTAGATTATCATATCTTAGATCTCTTATTGGCCACCCTTCATGACCTTGCTATATACTCATTATGGGATGCTAGGTCAAAAGATCAAGCGTTATTTGATAGTGCCATTTGGAATTCAGTTAAATCCTTGGGGTTGGAAGGGGCTATGGTAGTAGAATGGTATTAGTACTTATGCCAATTAGCCTCCACTCATATATGTCTCATGTCTCAAGGAGAACAACAATGATGAGCTTGCATGGTCAAAAATATGCAAATTGGAGTCTATACAACAAAACTAGGACACTCATCTTTGATGGAAAGCTAGGCAGACAAAATCATCCCATGGTGATGGTCTCGTATTTGGAAATGGAATGGTTCATTGAAATCCAAGATTACCTTATGGCTAGCCCTGAGTAATAACCTTTTAACATGGGACAACATAGTCAAGTGAGGATGGCAAGGCCCTAGTTGGTGCCCCCTCTGCCAGAGAAATCTCAAGACCATTTTCCATCTTTGTGGATTTCCCTTATTCTCAGGGTATATGGAGTATCTCCAACACTCATCTAAAACCTAAAAGAAATTGGACGAATAACAGTTTTCTCCTTTGTATACAAAATTGGATTCAAGATGTTGCAGGTGCTTGTTATAGTTCTTTTCCTTGTTATTTAATTTACAAGTTGTGGTGGGCTCAAAATGTATGTATTTTTTAGGAAAAATTTACCCCAGCTAAAGTGGTTGCAAGTTTAGTGACAAAGCTATATGAGGAATCCAAGCTCAATCATAATCCAAGCAAGGACACAGTTGCTTTGATGCCTTATATTGATTATGAAACTCCTTGGAGGTTTTTTGATGGAGACAACCAGGGGAATCCTCATATATGTTGTGTTGGAATCATTCTTCATCTTAATTTATATCACTACTTCCAAATTCAATATGTGTCAGGCAATGGTACAAACACAAAAGTTGAGCTATCTAGGCTATTTTCTCTTCTTCCTGTTTCCTGTTTCCATGGTATTCAATAGATTCAAGTGTTTAGTGATTCCAAGGTGGTAATAGATTGGGAAAATGGAAAGAATAGACTGGAATCCAACAATCTTCATCATCTGTTCATTCTAATTTTCCAATACATTCAATCCATGGAAAAAGTTTCTTTCCTTCATGCTTTTAGAGAACTCAACCATACTATTGACATGTTGTCCAAGGAAGCCTTGGAATGTGAGGTGGGTTTGATTTTGTACTTGAATATGTGGATGGTCAAGAGGTCAAAACCATATCCTTTTTCTTTTAATGTTCTTATGAAATCTATATAAATCCTATTTTTAGTTGAAGGTATGGATCTCAAGACCATTTTTTTCATCAGCATGATTTTTAGTTGAAGGTGAGGTCCCAGCTACCTCCCTCTGATGTTGATTATCGAACAGAAAGATATATTGGGCAGGGTTCCGATCTAATGCTGACTCGGATGCCTCTACATAATAGGTATTACCACTTGTTGACTAGTTGATCTAGCAACTTCCCTAGCACCATTATCTCACCTAGAATCCCTTCTGGCGCAAGTAGCATTCCTTCCAGATTGATAGCCAACAATCATGTGATTGAAAGTGTAAAAACATAACTTCAAATGGGTACCTTCCCAATCCACCTTCCTTTAATTTGTTCTCTCCCGTCATATTGTTGTTAATCTTTAACTACATTCATGCCAAGGGAAAAGATTGAGGAAGATGGTTATGATACATAAAATAACAAGGCCAAGATACTGGAAAATATGGAACATTTTATGTCAAAAATGTAGAAATGTCATGATGTTGGGAACTGAACCACTTTATAAAATCCAGGAAAATTTACCAAATAATTCAACAAACAATATTTATATATTAAAAGAACCAGTACCCCAAAATGAAACATTTCACAAAATTGAAGAAACATCAACTAACAATATATAAATGAAAGGTTATCATTTATGCACTCAATAGATTCCTTTTCAAAGTCATTAACTTACTCTGAAATGACAATTGTCACCAAATAAATTTGTTACCAAGAAAACTTGAAATAAGTTCCAGATAGGAGAAATAAGAATCTTACATCTGTTAAAATCGTCAAAATTGCAGTCCGAACATTTGTATTACGCAAAAATTTATCTAGCAGAGGCTGAAACCAATTCTTTAAAATTGAGAGCACTCCTTAGTCTAAGAATTCTTGTTGCAATTGCCTCCTACAACAACCATGCCAATAATGAAATAAAAGTTAAATGGCAATTACAGATAACAATTCAAATAGTACAACATTTTATTATATAGCAAATTATAGCAACATCATATTTTACTTGGAAAGAACCTTTGTAAGATCATTTAGCATTTTAACCATATTCCTAACCTAGACACACAACCTGAAGACTATGGAATTATGATCCAATATGCATGAGCCTTCCTCCTTGTGTATACATCTTACTTTTATGAACTACATATTGCATGCTTCATTATATATTTGACCAAAGCAAGAAGTAAACCACAAAATTACATGACTGACATCACAATCGAACATCATCAAAATGGGAAAAAGGCCATCCAAAAGCACTAGGAGCCAAAGATGAGAACCAACATGTCCCTTACACAAATTTTCTCTCTCAAAATTTCCCTATTTTTAAATATCCAATAATAGACTCACATGCATTCAGTGTCTACAACAACAGAATTCCTTTGCAATTCTTGGAGAACAAGCCGACACCATCTGCGTCTAGCTTCTTGGATATCTCAAAATAGAGTCAACAAAAAAGGAGGGAGGGAGCAATTTGTAATGACTAGGAATCATGGACAGTAAGGTCACACTGGCCAATGTCAACTGATCTAATTCCACACACAACAATAACATTGATACAAGATTTGAAGAAGGAATGTTGAGAAACTTACACCTTTCAACAATGAATGGGCTTCACTGGTCAAAAATGGTGGAAATTTAACTTTATCCTAGATGATTTTATTTTGTACCTTATGGTGGTTGTTACCAGTGAGGGGATGCTGCAAAATACACAAAATCTTATGCTTAGATGTGAATTAACCGATCAATGCATTGACACCTAAAATTCTTCGTATGTACAACTGCTTACTTTTCCAGTGATCATCTCATACAGTAGAATTCCAACACTCCACCAATCAACAACTTTATCATGGCCTTTAGCTTGAATAATTTCAGGTGCCATGTATTCTGGAGTCCCACACATACTATTGGATTGACCTGGCTCATCTACTTCCTTTGCTAGCCCAAAATCAGTCAACTTAACTTAAAATGTTTCCCAATGGGGATTAGCAATTGTGATAGTTTGAAATTGGAATAAGAATATCCAGCAAGAAGATTCCATGACTTTGAAATAACAAAGATATAACAAGAAAAAAGGCATAGGCATTTGATTTACATTTACCCTAGCTATCTTCCCCACTACCATGCATGAGAGAAGGAATAGAAGTCCCAATGTGATAATTTAGTCAGGACACATGCACTTACATGGCCTTCAGAGTCTAGAAGAATGTTCTCAGGTTTAAGATCCTGGTGCACGATCCCATTTTGATGCAGAAATGATTTCCGCAATGTAAACCCGAGCTAAATCCTCACTAGAAAACACAACATTTACATATTAGAGAAATGTTTAATAAACATCAAGCACATTTAGAGAAATAAATATCGAGGCCTGCAAAGCAGGACAATAGATGGTTGAAATATTAGAAGATACCTAAAGAGACTTTTCGTTGAAGCTGAAAGAGATGCCCACTATTTATAAAACCCAATACAAGATAAAGTTTATATTTAGTCTGAATACATAGAACAAATGAAGTGTAATCAGAAATGGTGATTTCTTGCAACATAATCAGATTCCAGTAGAGGTTTTGTTTGATTATTAAAATCACATATGCACATGAAACACACAATGTATGGAAGAGAACAATGAATGTAATTCATTAATAACATGCTGCAACAAGAGCATATCAGGCAGCCCAAGGTTAGACTACCGACATTTACACAAATACTAATCTTGTGAATTTCATATAATCGATCACCTTGAAACCACAAATACACGCTTTAACCAATGACCCCAAAGCTAGAATTTCTAACTAAACAATCCCAACCTACAACAATGGGTTTCAACATGGATGAACCCCAATCAGGCATGGATCCTACAACTCAATATACAGTCTGGCATATAAGTTAGAAAAACCTCACCCAAATAATTGCCTCATTCATACCTAATGCCGAGATATCCACTCTCAATGCCAAAAACTCAATATGCACACTCTGGACCTGAATCAAGCATAGACGGATAAAATGAAACAAATATCAGTCCTAAGTTTGAATTGACTCCAATTTTTTGTAGTCTTTCCAAATTAAGAATTTGAGCTGATGCAAATGCACTGTTGTGTTAGGTTAGATTGCATCAATGGAAGGTCTACAATTTGTTTTGTCATATTGGGGGTATAACATTATTTGGTTTGTTGTTGATATGAAGTATTTATAAGGTACTATTGATGTTTTTCCGGGCACAAACCACGTCTTTGGATTAAATATGGTGTGTTGGAACTCTTCACTAACTTTTACGTCAACAATATGGGTATTGAATTTCTGGTGTTGAGAGTGGAGATCTCAGCATTCCATAATGAATGTGACAAACACATTATATACAGTGTCATTTATAAACCCTATGACAGTTAGGTCACCTAACCACCTACCTCACCTTATAATCATTATAATTAATGATTGCATGGTCATTAATTAATAGTCTTCTATCTTTATGGCATACCAGTAATTTAAAATACATATGTTTGGAAATAATCTTGTCACCGAATTGGAACTGTACCTTGAAAGAGTGTAATTTTAGAAGAAGACTAAATTAATCCACTTCTAATCCTATTCATTCAACTTGAACAGATAGATAAGGAGAAACATTACTCAAATTTTATGAAAACAGGGATATGGCATAGTTACAAGAATATACTTTTAACAAGATGTAGGTCCTAAATTAGATATATCAGACTGGCATGTAGTATCAACAGAGGGAATTGGGGAAAAGACTGTGAAATGGACATACTGAAACATATGCTACAGTTACTAGTGGTGGCCCTATGTCATTGGAAAGAAGAAAGGACTATTAATGTACATATAAGAAAGAATGGAAAGTAGATTTTGCCTCTTGCAAGGACTACAAATCTAGTGTGGTACCCATTCATGTGGTTATAGAATGACTCACAGTGGTACCAATCTTTTTAGTTTAGAATTTTTGCTTGCTTCTACGTGTAGTCTATTCAAAGAAGACTTTATTTATTTTGTAGATTCCCTTTCTGGAAACTCGAATACAATGAATGTTTCATAGGAAATTTGAGAATATAGCAATTTCTTGCTGGTAGTTGTGATGATATTAATGAGAATATAGTACAAACATAATTGACAATAGCACAGGTATATTTGACTTGCAAAGTGTAGACCTAAAGTGCAAACTCCATAAGGGATCAAAACTATTGAGCCATACATGAGGAAGGGACACATTCTATAGATGTATGATGGAAGATGAGGGCACCAAAAGAGAACTAATATGTAGCTTTACAAAACCAAAATGGAATTTACAATTTAAATTGTAGAAAAAATAATCATAACCAAGATTTAGAGAGAAGGGAAATGGCACCTAGAAGGAGTATCTGAGATGAACAATAAAGGGATGCTCAATCCTTGTCATAATATCCCTTTCAACTTTTATGTATTCAGCATGATTCTTTTCCATAATTCTGTCTTTCCTCATAACTTTCATAGCATAAATCTCTAATGTTCCATTTCTTTTAACCTGGAACACCTTACCAAATGCACCTTGTCCAACCACCTTAAGCAGCTCAAAATCGCCAACTCCAATGTTTTGAGTAACCTTGAGTTGGCAGGACTTAGGGTCTTTTGAGCTTCCCGATGAGAAAAGAAAAAACATGTTTCCAAATCCTTTGTCAATACTCTCAGGTTTTTCCAATATATTTCCTTTCTCATCTTGCTCTTTTTTATTCAAAACAAGTTTTCTTAGCTTCCCTCCAATATTAAGTTCAGGAGATGGGCCAGATAATGAGTGAGACTACCTATTTATGGTTTGAGGATCATTAATGGAAGGAATTCCACCAAATTTCTCTGTTGAATCCACAACATGACCAAATATATCTGAAAATTCAATCTCCTCATATCCTAGTTGTCCATTGGATTCTTGAGAATCCAATTGAAGTCTTAAAATGAAAGACTTGCACTTGTGACCTCTGAGAGCACTAGGCACCCCTGTAGAAACCATTGTTATAGATACACCATAGAAGGAAGAACTATGAGAACAGACTTGAGCAAATGGGCACTGCCATACACCAATGCAAACTCAGGAATTCATGGGAAAAGGCAGGTCAATATCTAAAAATAGAACCTGCCCCTGTCTCCCCTGTTACAGGAAAGACCATATGCAATAGTGTAGCTTGGTACACTTCGACTTAAACCTGCATCACAACAAACCCAAGCAGTTTAGTTTTCAAATCATAGACTACAAAAGAACCACAGAAAGAGCATCATATGTTATATTTGAAATACAGGGAAGTTGTAAGAAACAAATATTTAATTGAAAACTGAGACTCCAAAACAGAGAAAGAACAAGGTTCTAAAACTTCAATTTAATGGTGAAATAAAAAGCATGGAAAAAGAACAGAAAGAACCCTCCTTAAATTGCAATGGATTATGCACAGAGAGCAGATTCAACAATACAAAACTTTTTTTGAACAATCATAAACAAACCTACAAGCAGGCTGCTTGCAAAAGAGAAAATTTCACACAAGGCACACTTTTTAAAAAATAGCATAAAAGAATTAAGAGGCAGGGAGAAGATGATAATTTTCCACTGGAGAAACCTATTTGGGATGCTGTAATTTCTCAGATAAAAATGCATGAAGAGGCCACCATTGATTATGATTTCTTACAGCTTACATATGCGATATAAAATCATGTGGGATTACAAGGATAATCCATAAGGATGATAACTTAGATCCACTATTTCTTGGGTATTTCTAAATAAACAATCTAAAAAGAGGATTTCCATGTAGACCTCTGTTAAAATAAAAGGGATAGTAAATCAAATCCACTATTTCTAGGATATTTCTCCATAAACAATCTAAAAAGGGGATTTCCATATAGACCTTCTGATGTTGAAATTAGAAGCAAACTCAGTGTGTGATCAAAGTAAAACCAATTGCCATGTTTTCTTACCAATTAGGCTACCATGTATGTTGCTCAAGCCCTTATCCACTACTATCATTTGTCCACTAGTTTGGGGGTGATAAATTGAATTATACTACAAATCACTATCCAATTTTTCAGTGTCCTCCATAAGTGAATAAGAAACTTAGTATAGCAGTTATTTTTTATTGTCTTGTACAACTTCTTTGAAAAACAAATCAATGAAATTTATTGCATTATTCATTTTATTACACAGAATGAAGTGGTCCATTTTGGAAGAACAATGCACAACGAAATTGGAATCATTACCTCTTTGAGTATGAGCTAGCCCTTTCACAAAGTCCACAGAGATGTCCATCCGAGGTCCTTCTCATGGAAGTAGAATTCATGCAAACTAGTGTTTTGTTGTCATCCCTTTACCAAGATAGCAAGCTATGCAAATAGAAACAAATTTATTTGCAAATTTTCTCAATTGTGACTAAAGAAATTTTCACTTACTAAGCTTTGTCCCCTCTATGGAAACCTCGAAGCCACTTCAATAAATTTCTCTTCTCATTTCCCAACTTCTATATCCAGTGGGAATATAAAGTTGGATTCTTTTAAACGAAAATCCATCAACCAACAAATATTCATCTGAATTTAATTTATCTATATAAACTAGATTATTGAGTGCAGTGGATTGCGAATGTAGCATAAATTTTACTAAAACACAAGTCAATTATATATTTTTCCTTCATTTCTTCAAATCCAACAATCTCATTGCTCATCATCACAAGTACATGGAGTCCCCTAGTCAAATGCATCTGCCACTACATTTCATTTTCTAGTTGTATGCTATAGAAAAAATGTATAACTCTGCTAGCATTATACCCACTTAGCATGCTTACAAGACTGTATATTGAGAGCATATACTTCAAAGCATTATCATCTATCAATATGATGAACACCCTAAACAGAAAATAATGCTGCCACTTTTTAATGCCTAAACAATAACATTAGTTCCTTATAAGTATTGTACTCTTTTGGCACCATTATGTTTTCATTGAAAAAGGAAAATGGTTTACCTTATGGGCTCCTAGAGTTAAAGAATCACACTCCACTGTTAAAAGCATCTCAACATCCTGAAAAGTAAAATTTCTTTTTCAACCACCACTTAGAATTTTTCAAAGCTTACATCAGTTGATTTTAGTCCATATAAAGACCTTCCATGGAATTTTTCCCTCTTGTGCAATCTATCAATGGAGTGCATATGCCACTAAAATTTTAGATAAAAACTTGCTAACCCATGAAAACTCCTCAACTCCACTATGATTTCAAGAGTGGTCCATTTAAGGTTGGATTTAACTTTTTCAAGGTCCATGCATTACATTGAAAAAAAATTACTAGTTTTGTCTCTAAAAAAAATCATTCTTCTCAAGATCTATAAATAATGCATCTGTTCAAGTGTCCCAAACACCATTTTTAATTGTTCTAGATGTTCTTCCATATTTATACTAAAAGTCAAAATATTCTTTATAAACTACAAAAAATAAAAATAAAAAATAACAGATTTGCCAATACATTTCTGACTCTCATACATGGTTCACATGAACCCCCTTGTAGCATCAAACAATCCAAATGGCATTACCAACTATTCATACACATTTTCCTTGGTTTTGAACCTTTTTTTCCAATCATCTTCTCCCAGATTTGGATTTGATGGTAGCCACTACTTAGATGAATCTTAGAGAAGACCTTAGCACCTACCACTCAATCTAGAATATTATCCATTCTGGGACAATGGAAATATGTACTTCATGTGATCTTGTTAAGGGGTTTGAGAATACACACATAATCTCAATTTCCATCCCTTCATGGGTAATATAAATGCAGGGGTGGCACAAGGACTCGTGCTCTCTCTGATGAACCCTTGCTAAAAATTTAGTTATTTGCTTTCTTAAATCCTCCACATCTTCTTGAATATCCACCTCATTTGTATTATCGGAAATTGGTGTATGTGCTCCCACAAAGACTTCTCCATTGGCCTCAAATTCTGGAAATGTTTAGACATTTTTTGATGCTACTCTGAGGGCATAAACTTTGTCTCAACTTGGATTGTTGTAGATTAGCCCACCAAAATATAGCATGTGATTTCATATTTGCCACAACAAACTTTACTCTCCTCATATCATCTTCATCAATATTTGCTATGTCATGGTACCTCTCTAACTCTTCTACCCTCTCCACAAATAGATATGGATTCAATTCTCTTTTAAACTCAGAAACCTTGGTCCTGACTGTTGACCCTTGCTTAGAATAGCCTCAATTAGTATTCCATGGGATCAACTATATATTTTTCTAACCCTAGGTAACAACTATCCTAATGTTCTCTCATTAAATAACTCAAAAAATAATTTATTTAACAACATAAAACTATTTTCTTTTAACATTGCATCAATCACATAGTAGCTGAAAAATGAACAGAAGAAACAAAATGAAAACATAAGGATTTCTCCTTCTAATCAGCTTTTCATTCCTTTGATCAAAGCTTACAAGCTAGCCTATACAACCTACTTGTCCCAATAGTTATACAGTCAATAAAATCATCTCAAACAACGATTTAGAGACTATAAATAGGGTACAACTACAACAATACAACCTACCCTATTTATGCCATTCTTGTAAAGCAAATCACTCTCTCTGGTCCCAATACTGAAGCACACTCCAGCTATCCACAAAACATAATTATGCCCTACAAATCTAAAGGTGTACGACATGTGCATGGAAAATACCACTCTAGCAGTGTACAATGTGTTGTACAACCTATTGTACTTGTTGGTCACTTCAGAAATCTTCTCTTCTTCTCCTTGAATGCACTCTACCCTTTTTCTGCTCTCTTACTCTCTACTCATATGAGATTGGTTGCTCCTATCTTTTCCTCTTTATGCTTTGAAATAAATAACTAATCTCCTTAATCCTAGCAACCACCTAACTCAACCTTGAGATGTGCAGATAAAAATTAAATCATAATCTAAGTCACTAATGTTTTAGAACTTTTAAAACATTTCATTTAGATTCCTAAGACTAAGTTGACTTCAAAACATTAGGTTTCCACTTCTCTTTTATTTTTCAAGAGAAAATACAAAATGGAATCATTTCCCACATTTTATAAGTGATCACTTCACAAATAATGAGAGAAAATGAAATAATGGGAAATCTAAACCTAAGGTACAATTTGAATTTGTCCACAAATTCCTTCTCTTGAACTGGCCAACCAAGTGCCATGCAGATTCTCCTGCTCTATGTTGTGGGTCCCACTATGTCATCTTTTCCTTTGCATCATTCCTCAAAATGTCGAAAATCACTCACTCCACATTCATACTGAAGCATGTGCAAGAAATTCCTATCTGAGATACATTTCTCAACATCAATTACCCCAACTTGAGCTCCATGGTTCTCTTGTCCCCCTTCAAAATCACCATGCTATAGTCTAGCATCTAGTGCTTCTAACCACCTAATAAATTCTTCACCAATATTTATCTCATCTTATGCCTGTTATGCCTCTCCTTCCTCAACTGAATTTGTAGGGTTTTAGTAACGAATTTGCATACTATATACTCTAGAGTTCAAGAGCCAAGTTTAGTTGGTAATAGAATTAATTCATTTTGGATGGGAATAGATTCACCTCACTCAAGAAGTTTGAAAGAAAATTCCACATAAAATTTTGACAAGGAAAAGTCTTCTCTTTCAAGAGAGCTATGTTCTAAAATTGTGAGAAATGTTGTGAGCCACTGAATGACTTAGGTAATTATGCACTCTAGTAACCTATGCCAATGCTAGATAACTAATAGCAAAAAAACACATGAAGAGTAAAAATGTGGAGAAAGTAAGCATGTTATTTAATTGAACAGTCACTGAACAAGAGACTTTCACTTTCTGTAAAGTTATGAACATTAAATATCACATATTGGAGCTACATTTCACAGTCTGTCACAATAGCTAATCATTTTCTATTAGATCTAAAACTTTTATTGTTATTGAAGCCACTATGTGTTAGCTTCAATGTTAATACAAACTTCACAACTTGCAACAACATCAAAAGAGAGGACATGGTATGACTTAGTAAATTTTTAGAGTGATACATCTCAAATGGCACTAGGCATTAACATTAACAACTCCTTATTCATGAGAAGAAAAAGTGAAGCTTGTGCATAAAAAAACTCTATGTTGAAATAATAATTCGATAGCTTGGACTACTACAGCACTGGGTGTTGTGCCAACTGAGTTTCTGAATTGACCTTTGTGACCAAAACAATTGCAAATACTTGAAAGGTAATTTGCATATAGAATTTTTGCAAAAGATTTCCCTCATGGATGTGGTACAACAAGGTTATATTTGTGATTTATTGTTCTATAATTTGTTTATCGAAAGTTAACAAGATTCATTGGTGAGAAATTTAATGGAGAAATATAGGAAAAT